>OY757920.1:14111482-14258982 GCA_963585895.1 Sepioteuthis lessoniana | reverse complement strand
TATAGCACCAAACAATCTGATGTTGAGGTTCCAGTGATGCTGGAGCTTTGGGGAATGCGGAGTACCCCTTCATTGCCATTGCTCCCAGATCCCCTCTGCACCTGAATGGGCCCTATCTATGGATTAAATAGAACTAACTGCATACCTATGCTAAACTGAATTGTTTGAATTGGAACTGTTTGACTAAACTGAATATCTTGAAATAGAAATGTTTTTGAGAAATAAACTGTACTTACATTTAAACAGCGTGCTAATGCTAAATTGAATTATTTGAAATGGATCTGTTTTTGAAATTGAAACTGTACTTACGCTAAATTGAATTGTTTAATATAGAACTGTTTTGACATTTAACTGTGTGTAAACAAAATCTGTACTAATACTAAACTGAATTAGTCGAATGAGAACTGTTTGAATAAACTAAATAGCTTGAAATAGAAATGTTTTTGGTAATTATACTGTGTACTCATGCTAAACTGAATTGTTTGAAATAGAGCTGACTATTTCCATAAAAATGGATTTGTCGTTAAATAACCTACAAAGGTTGATATAACATTAAACCCAACCAAACTAAATCATATTTATTTAATATATATGTATAAAGAGGATTTGGCATTAAATAACCTACAAAGGTTGATATGTGATAAAAGCCAATCAACCCAAATCATATATATTTAATATATATGTATGAAGAGGATTTGGCATTAAATAACCTACAAAGGTTGATATGTGATAAAAGCCAATCAAACCAAATCATATATATTTAATATATATGTATAAAGAGGATTTGGCGTTAAATAACCTACAAAGGTTGATATGCCATAAAAACCCAACCAACCAACCAACCAACCACTCCTAATAAACATATATGTGTGTGTGTTTGTACAGTATGAAAGCGCGTATGAATGTGTTAATAAAAGCTTACCCTAACTAAAACAAACCTGGCCTTTTTATACTCATGAACTTTTATGTCCAAGCACTTTCAGTAATATCGGGACTTAAATTGACGTCACGAGTCTATTTTGGTCACGTGACAAGGTGAACTGAGAAATCTGCCTCTTTCAAGAACAGGACTTTGAGTTGAGCTGACATGGTTGTTCGTTCCTCTCGGCGAGCACAAGAAGCATCCCTTCTTTAAATTTTTGATGGATAAGTTGTTTCCACCTTTTTTTTTTCGGGTAAAATACACTTGGGAAAGGTATGAAACCCCTTATCCTCCTAGCTATGGGTTAAATAGTACCACTACTGTTCTTCTAGGAGAATGGCTTTGGCATTAAATAACCTAAAAAGAGTTGATATGCCATTAAAACAAATAAACCAAACCAAACCAATCACTTGTTGAAACGACCACACAATCCTCGTAATAAATACACGTACTTCGTATATGTTAAAAGCACGTCTAAGATTCTCAAGAGAAAAATGTGCTTCGTTCACTAAGAAAGTTATCTTCTGCATGACTTCATACTACGCCGTGTCTTGGAGAGCATCCTGGCTATTGTTATTGACAGTGAAAGGGGGAAAAAAGACCAATCTTTATTATATAACTGCTTTCTACCGACGTCGTCTAAAAGATGGCGGAAGCGATTTAGACTACACAATTTCTGCCACATGGTTTGACGGTCAGTCTTCTCTGTTTAGAAAACTTTTAATCAAAGATTGGCATTTCGACTATCAACTAAAACAATATTAAAGCTACTGCTGCCAATAATGAAAATATATTCCAGCGAATACAATTTAATGCTTTTTTTTCTGACTCAAAACTATTTATTTTCGTTATTCAACTACATTTCCTGTTTTATTACGAGCATGTTGAGCTTGATAAATATAATTTATAAAGATTTGTTTGAATTATTTGAAAATTAAAGAAAAACACTCTTTGATAATCACCTTTAATTAAATTACATTTTCGATTTAGCAATGAAAAAAATTGTTCTTGTATGTTTTCAAACGTGGACAAATAAGGTTTCTGTGCGAGGATTTAAGAAACCCTAATTACAATGCAAGGAGTACCAGCATCTTTTGACTAATTAAAATGGATTCAAAGAAAACGATGGATCCAGGCGCGCCATAACGTTTACTTTTGGACTAATACCCTTGGAAAAAAATATGAACCCTCTGATCGTCCTGGCTATTGGTTAAATAGTGTCACAACCGTTCTACTGCAAGATTGACAGACAGACGCTTTAAATAAGCCAAGGAGATTGATATGCATTTAAACAAAAGAACCAAATTTAGGATAATTTTTCCGAGATTTTTTCTTTTGATTTTTTTTCCCAGCCACCGGAAAATCAAGACCTAAAAAAAGATCGCATTGTTGTGTAACTGAAATATGATCAATGGCTACCGGGGGATTGTAAACATTCATCTCTCAAAGACATTTATTATTGTATTAATCATCACAATCTTTTTTTCACTGTGGCGAGCTCAATATTCAATCAGTAAAGAAGGGCTATAACTATTCTTAATAAATGAACAATCGAATTTAAAACAAGTTCATCAATATTTGTTTTGTTTCATAATTGAAGTCCCATTATTTAACGTGTGACACAAAAGTTACCATATAACTTTATCTATGTAAAATAGAAAAAAAAATGCAAGAGGGAGAGCGAGAGAGAAAGAAAGAGAGAGAAAGAGAGAAAGAAAGAAAGAAAGAAAGAAAGAAAGACAGATTTTATGTATTTTATACGTAAAATTACTATTTTTGCCTTTTTCTCTGTCTCTGTCTCTGTCTCTTTCTCACTTTCTCTTTCTCTCTCCTTCTCTCTCTTTCTTTCTCTCCTTCTCTTTTTAACTCCCTCTTTTTTTCCTCTCTCTCGCTCTCTCTTTTTCTCTCCCCCTTTCTATCTCTCATTGTCTCTCTCCCTTTCTATCTCTTTCTCTTTATCTCTCCCGCTCTCTCTCTCTCTCTATCTCACCTATTTTCTCTCTTTCTCTCTCTCCCTTTTTCTCTTTCTCTTCTATCTCTTACTTTCTCTTTACCTCTCTTTACCTCTCTGTCTCTTTCTCTTTCTTGCACTATCTCTCTCTTTCTCTCTTTTTCTGCTTTATTGTCTTTCTCTTTTTTCACTTTCTCTCTCTTTCTTTCTCTCTTTCTTTCTTTCTTTCTTTCTTTTTCCCTTTCTCTCTCTCATTTTCTCTCTCTCCCTTTCTCTCTCTCTTTCTTTCTCTCCCTTTCTATCTCTCTTTCTCTCTCTCCATTTCTATGTCTTTCTTTTTCTCTTTTTCTCTATCTCCTTCTCACTTTCTTTATCTCTTTCTCTGTCCTTTTCCCTCTCCCTCTTTCTCTCTCTCTCTCTTTCTCCGTCTCTCACTTTCTATCTCTCTTTCTGTCTTTCCCAGTCTCTCTAGTTCTCTCTTCTCTCTTTCTCTCTCTCTCCTTTTTTCTCTCTTTTTTCTCCCTCTTCCTCTTTCTCTCTTACTCAGTCTTTCTCTCTCTATCCTTATCTTTCTTTCTCTTCATCTTTAACTCATTCTCTCTTTCTCTTTTTCTCTTTTTTCTTTCTTTCTCTCATTCCTTCTCCCTTTCTTTCTCCCTTTCCTTCTTTCTCTCTTTCTCTTTTTCTCGCACCCTTTCCCCTTTCTCTCTCACTCTTCTCTCTCTCTCTTTCTCTTTTTCTCCATTTCTCTCTCTCTCTTTCTCTGCTTCTCTCTCTCTCTTTCTCTTTTTCTCCATTTCTCTCTCTCTCTCTCTCTTTCTCTGCTTCTCTCTCTCTCTCTCTTTCTCTTTTTCTCCATTTCTCTCTCTCTCTTTCTCTGCTTCTCTCTCTCTCTCTCCTTCTCTTTTTCTCCATTTCTCTCTCTCTCTCTTTCTCTGCTTCTCTCTCTCTCTTTCTCTTTTTCTCCATTTCTCTCTCTCTCTCTTTCTCTGCTTCTCTCTCTCTCTCTCTCTTTCTCTTTTTCTCCATTTCTCTCTCTCTCTCTTTCTCTTTTTCTCCATTTCTCTCTCTCTCTCTGCTTCTGTCTGTCTGTCTGTCTGTCTGTCTCTCTATCTCTCTCTCTCTCTCTGAAGTCTTTAGGCATGCCTTTGCATACTTGCAAATAGAAAGGAGAAAATAAGAAGCATCTTTTTATATATGTATATCATTTTTTTTTTTTTTGGCAGGGTCTGTTTTCATGGATCAACAAATGGCAAAAATCTGCCGCAAATGTTCCGTGACTGTTTGTATTGTCAAAATTTGGTCGACTGTCTTGATACAGAAATGTTGAGTCAAATGTTTCACAAGGAAGCAACAAGACAAGCAGAAGTCTAGTCAGTTACACAATGAGCATTGGCGTTTTTATGCAAATCGGGCACGTTCAAAATAGAAAGAAAGAAAGAAAGAAAAAACAAAAACATTTGAGGTTGGACGAGTTCAAAGAATCAGACAGCAAAATCAATAAAAGGAATCACATCTCTCTCTCTCTCTCTCTCTCTCTCTCTCTCTCTATGTATCAATCTATCTCTTTCTCTCTCTCTCTCTCTCTCTCTATCTATCTATCTCTCTCTCTATCTCTCTCTCTATCTCTTTTTCTCTCTCTTTCTCTCCTTCTTTTTCTCTCTCTCTTTCTCTACGTTTCTCTCATTCTTTCTCTCTTTTTCGCTCTCTTTCTCTCTGTACTCTTTATCTCTCTCTTTCTCTTTCTTTCTCACTCTTTCTATGTTTTTTTTTCTTTCTCTCTCTCTCTCTCTCTCTCTCTCATACACACACACACACACACACACACACACACATACATTTTTCTTTCTTTCTCTCTCTTTCTCTCTTCGCTCTTGATAATAATTCTAAACTGCATCAGTTGGTAAAGCAACAGTTCTAGAGACAGGGAGCGAACTAATTACCCCATTCATTGCCATTACTCTCAGGCCAACTCTGACCTGGAGAGTTAGCACATGTTAGGATCCCATCCGTCAGTCAAATTGATCTGTTTGCAGATTTTTAGTAAGTTTACTTGATATAATACAATCATGGGAAAAAAATTTCAGAAACTATATATAAAATGCAAATATACGGAGTATCTCAAAATAGATACGACCCATTAATATGCTAATGGTTTATTATTGAGACAGGCGCAATGGCGGTCATTTGGAACACATCCTGTACAAAATCCATTGTTTGAACTAGAGACATCAAATCAATGTTTTTTTTTATTGTTATTATATCCACTTCCAGGACATGCAATCTTTTTTTGAGTTTTTAGTCTCCGTAATAAATCATTATCATATTAATGGGTTGCATCTTTTTTGAGACAGTTTTTGATGATTTTGTCTCCCGATAAGCAGTGACGCGAAATATTTTTCCTCTCTTGTCCAAGGCACTGTGATCGAGGATTAATAATCGTTATCATATCATATTTACTGACCCCTCCGCTCGGGCAGGATATGACACAAGGTCAATTTTTAAGCGGAGTTTAACAGGCTTGAATTCAGAGTTTTCCTTCTCCTAGACTAGTTGCCTCACCAAGGCTGAAGAACCTAATCTCTCCTACTATTTACCCATAGCTGGGGGGAGAATAATTGGATTCATACCTTTCCCAAGGGTATTAGTGCTATGTGAAATGCAATCAGTCTCGTTAATAGTCGTTATAGTATACTGAAATAAATAAATAGTATTCTATTTTCAAATCTGAAATAAAAAAAGAACACAACATTATTATTAGTAGAGTTATTAGCAGTCACATGGATACCATGTATATTGAGACACCCTATGTACACAATTCCCAAAGCTCTAGACATTCAATAACCCCATACGGGTTGACATGACGTTAAAATCACTCAATCACTCATTGATCACTCGCTTATTTTTCTCTTTTCTCAAATAGGTCTTATTTCACCATGTGTCTGTTTCTGTCTCTCTCTCTTTCTCTCTCTCTCACACACACATACACAGATTAATTATTAACTTTTTTTTTTTAGCGTGACATTTCTTTAATATTATTTATCGATGTTTTCCATTCATACAAATGCCGTGATTTTTATCGATTTGAGATGAAAATTATGATTCTTATGTCGTTAAAATTTCTGATTATTACCTATTTCTATTAAGGACGAGCTCATAAGTGATGTACTCCTATGGACCCCCACATATGGCCAAGCAAAAGCAGGACGACAAGCTCGAACATACATACAGCAGCTATGTGAGGATACGGGATGTAGCCCTGGAGACCTTCCAGAAGCGATGAATGATAGGGGGAAGTGGTGAGAAAGGGTCTGGGATATCCGTGCTAGCCGCACGACATGATGATGATGATAATGATGATTAAAATGAACTTTCCTCTGTCGGCGTTTATAAATGTTTGATGTACATACTTATTGGACTCAAATGAAGGTAATAACAAGTTTGTTTATTTCCTTGGGATGAAATTTAACTCTCCTCAAGAGGGTCTCCAACAAACAGTAATCAACAGGAATCCATGTTGCTGCAACATGTAATTAATTGTACAGAATTTTGAATTTACAGACTTCAAAAGAAAGAAAAAATTAGCGAATTATTTGTCTTGCTGTATTTATTTATGCTTAATTAAAAATTACTAATTAGATTTTATAAGTAATTCATCAAGCTGGAAGTTTACAATAATTACGTAGCCTCATTGATTTGTTAGGTGTGACAATCCAGACAAAAATAAAAATGTTTCACTTTCTTGAATTAAAAAAAACATTTCTCGACAAAATCAAGTGAACACATTTACTGCACAGTATCAGATAAAAAAAAACAACTGTCAATCAACCAATGGAATACTAGTTACTTAGTAAGTCAGTTGGTTGAGTTTTATGGCATATCAAACTTTGTTGGTTATTTAATGCCAAATCTATTTTTATGTAAATAATCAGTTCTATTTCAAACAATTCAGTCTAGCATGAGTACACAGTTTAATTGTCAAAAACATTTCTATTTCAAGCTATTCAGTTTAGTCAAGCGGTTCTAATTCAGCTAATTCAGTTTATTATAAGTACAGATTTTGTTTACACACAGTTAAATATCAAAATAGTTCTATGTTAAACAATTTAGTTTAGTGTGAATACAGTTTCACAGTCAAAAAACAGTTCCGTTTCAAATAATTTAGTTTAGCATAAAACACGCAGTTCAAATGTAAGTACGGTTTAATTCTCAAAAACATTATTTTAAGCTATTCAGTTAAATCAAACAGTTCAGTTTAGTATAAGTATGCTGTTAGTTCTATATAACCCATAGATAGGGCCATATCAGGTGCTACCACTCTGGGACAGAGTGGACCTGGGAGCGATGAGAATGAAGGGGTACTCCGTATTACCCAAAGGACCAGCATTACGGGGACCTCACCATCAGATTGTTTAGTGTCATACTCAGGACACTCATTAGGTGGGGGCTTACCCCTTTGCAGAGGTGAATGAAAAACAAGACTTTATTGTTTTTACATAATTATATTTGTAGAAAGTATTTGCTATTTCTAAAAAAAGTCACTAAAATATTAAATTGAGGTCTTTTTAAAAGAAACTAGAAGAAAATTACTTAAGTAATTGATACTCAAAAAAAAAAGCGAACGAACAGTAAGATACTCCTCATGCCAATATCATTTCCACCGAAAAACTCAACACAATGGAATTTTGAGGACCTTTTCGTTATATAAACGTTGTAGCCTTATTTCTTATTCTTATCCAATAAATATTACTAATTTGAGAGTTAGGGTCCGTAAGAGATAATGTGCCCTGTTTTGGGGCCTTCCTCTCAACAGTTTTATTTGCATACGCCCCCTCGTTGGACGGGTTTCGATTCCAGCTTCGAGCGTCCTGCGTGTCTAGCCACACTGAAGAGTTCTGATAGAACGAAACAGTCTGTCTGTGGATGACTATATATATATATATATATATATATATATATATATATACGAGGATCATAAAATAAGTTTCCAGACTTTTTTGGTATGGGCACTTTTATTGATAGTACACACATGAAACTCTAGTCCCCTTCGAACTAATCTCCTCCAGCTGCAATGCACTTGTTGTACCATTACAACAACTTCTGGAAGGCCCCATGAAATTCCTCTTGTGTGAGCGCGTCAATGACCTTCGTCAAAGCCTCTTTCATCGCCTCAGTTGTCTCATAACGACGTCCTATGAGATTAGGGAATAACGAAAAGTCACAGGGAGATAGGTCTTGACTATAGGGAGGCTGAGGAACTGTCTTGATGCCTATCTTGGTTAAATAGTCTGTGACAAGGATGGAGTTGTGGACTGATGCATTGTCCTGCTGGAAATACCACCGAGCCGATTTGAAGAGTGCTGGCCTCTTTTGACGGGATCTCTTTCTTAACTCCCTTAAAACCTTAGCGTAGTAACCCTAACCCTAACCCTTTGGCCCATCAACTCTTATGTATTGACTTCCTTTTTTTACTCTTCCCACTCGGACTCCCTGCCTTCCTTGAATCTCTTATGTCACTTAAGAACTGATGCTCGATTCATGCAAGATGGTCGAAAAGCAGTTTGAAGTATTCCATGTTTCTGTGGCATTTATTGCGAGTTTAAAACAGAATTTTATTGCATATCGTTCTTCTAAAGTCTCAGATTGCATTTTTCAAATTCACCAGCTGTGACAATCAGACTTTAGTACTGTGTATTCCAATAGCTGTTGATTTGAACCTGAAATCATTAATATTGATCAGTCATCTCATAAGATGTACAGCAATAACATACTGAATTTTCAAGAGTCTACAACAATTTTAAATACCCGTACGAAAAAGTCTGGAAACTTATCGTATGCCCCTCGTACATAGTGATTATATATATATGATTTGGTTTGATTTGATTTAATTGTATACCGACCAATGTAGGTTATTTAATGCCAAATCCTCTTTACACACACACACACACACACACACACACATGTTGTATAGTCATTTGCCGTATCATAACGACACAATAATAAAGACGCACACAGAAAGACGCAAGAGGAAGACACAGGAAGAAACGACGCAGGATAAAGACGTAGGAAGACTTCTTTTCAAATATATTCACCTCTCACTTTATTGCAAGGGTTTCGAAAGGGTTGTTCAAGGTTTGCATGTGAGAGGGTGCTGGAGACCGAACATAAACTTCATATTTTGACCCCACTGTTATGACTGTCACGTTGTGTCTTTCTTGTTCTCTTAGATGCCCAACCAGAGGTCTTGGGGTCCACTCCATCGGGGCTTTTCCGAGGCCCCCCTCGGTCGGGTGTGGCCTTCCCTACCACATCTCGTCTCTAAGTCTCTGGGAGTCTGCTGGCAACTGCATCGGGGCTTTCCGAGCCCCCCCCTCGGTCGGGTGTGGCCTTCACTACCACATCTCGTCTCTAACTCTCTGGAAGTCTGCTGGCAACTGCTTTGGCACCCCAAACTCAACTGACTTAAATAATAATTCAACGCCCACACGATCGCCTACTGGATCTTTGAAATCGGATGTTTAATCGTCATCAAGCGGAAATAACTGTCATGCAGTTCAGAGGTTACTCTCTTCCGGTGCATCACTGTAATGGCACAATGGGACCTTCACCTTGTCCCATATCATAAGCCATAATCCGCCCACGCGATCTCTTTCGATTACTGGCCGTTGGAATGTGTCACTTCCTTCCGGTGTATTATCTTGGAATAGTATTTTTGGGCCGGGTCGAAGGTCAAAATATAACACACACACATACACACGTATATATATATATATATATATATATATATAATTTGCAAACATATTTTGGTGATATCATTCTTAAACGAGGCTGCGCGCTTTTTTTTGTACATATTTAAATGGTTTCAAGTATTGTTATATAACAGTCTAAATTTAACATCAATCATTTGTTCGCACACATAGTTTGTTCTATTTGACCCATAGATAGGACCCTAACAGGTGCTACAACTCAGGTTCAAAGAAGACCTGGGAACAATGGCAATGAAGGGGTACTGGGTATTCCCGAAAGCTTCAGCATTACAGGAGCCTTACCATCAGATTGTTTAGTGTCATATCAGGACACTCGTAGAGGGAATCTTACCTCCTCTGCAGACAAGCAGTCGGTGCATTCTAGATCCCCAGCCTACTGGGCAAGATAGTTTTGTGTCATAAACAGGAAACACTCGTTAGGTGGGGGTCTTACTCCTCTGCAGACAAGCAGTCGGTGTATTCTAGAGCCCCCGCTTCAGCCAACTTGGCTGAAATAGAGAAGAGTGAGAAAAAAACTTGAAATAAAGAAATTTCTTGATACATGATACGTTTTGTCTAAAGGTACTTTCGTATATCTGTACCATAGCCATGATACTATTTACCAACCCCTCCGCTCGGGCAGGATATGACACAAGGTCAATTTTTTAAGCGGAGTTTAACAGGTTTGAATTTAGAATTTTCCTTCTCCTAGACAAGTTGCCTAATCAAGGCTGAAGAACCTAGTCTGTACTACTATTTACCCATAGCTGGAGGGAGAATAATTGGATTCATACCTTCCCCAAGGGTATTAGTGCTATGTGAAATGCAATCAGTCTCGTCCAGGGTTTGAACTCGTGTCGCCGTGTCCATTTCCTACAACGATAATGACTACACCACGGGCACCTCCCATAGCCATGATATAGCTATGTGTGAAACGCACATAGAATGTTCGTAACATTTATATATAGAACATAGGAATCTCGAAACACGAAAAACACTTACGACTTCTTTGTTCAGGTACGAAACTTTTTATTACCTTTGAGTTTAAAAGTTCTTCGACATAAGGAGAGAGATACACATTCTTTCTTTCTATTCTGGCTTTTTCATCAGCCACCCCCATCTCGTGTGGCGCCCGTAGCGAGTAAATTCGTCTGGCCTCTGCGAGCCCCGAAAGTCGACCTTTCTTGTTCGGTATCCAGTTCTCAACTAACAGACTTTTTCAAATCTCCCAAAATCCTCCCCGCGGTTCCGGTACGTGACGTCATTCGCACTCCCCCGCCCCCGTTTCCCATCTCGGGTTTCTATTGTGACATCTCTGAGTGACACGTCCGCTCAACGCATGCGCGCGAACACCTGCGTTAATGTTGCACCTAAGTAACCCATGCACTGGGCCGAAAGGTTCTCAGCCAAACTAAACCCAAAGGCATAAAACGAAATCCCCCGGCCATTCTATTACATATCAAAACGAAGAGAGGACGTTCTATTGATATATTCTTCATTAGCGAATGAAATCAATTTCAAATGAAAATCATCTCCGTGTTTTTGCATATTAAATTAGAGTGTCTATTTAATAGAAATGTAATCAATCTAAAAGATTTCTTTTTTTAAAAAACGCGAGATTTTTTTTTTACGTTCACTACGCATATTTAAATATTTGTCAGTATTCCGTCAGAGGAAATATTATTCATGTACAAAATGCCGCATTAAGAAATAGATTAAATTAATCTTCTCTAAATGATTAAAATTTATATACGGTAATGGAGTAGCACCCTCCCTACACCTCAGTAATGAAAATGGAGCCTTCGGATCACCCTCGACTTAGGTCACAAACTTTACTTGTTATCAAACATATCATCATCATCATCATCTTGTCGTTCTGCCAGCATAGATATCCCTGACCCTCTCTCGCCACCTCTCCCTATCGTTCATCGCTTCCGGCAAGTCCTCAGGGCTACATTCCGTATCCTCACAGAGCTGCTGTATGTAGGTTCGAGTTGGTCGCCCTGCTTTTGCTCGTCTATGTAGAGGGGTCCATTGAAGAGCATCACTTATGAGCTCGTCCCTGCTTCTCCAACAGTGTCCTGCATGTCTGGATCGTCTAACCTTGATAGTTTTCGTGATAAGAGGTAAGTGGCCGTACAGTTGGTGTCTTGTGGGGTGTAACTGCTCTATCTTTTAAATAAAAACATCTAAATTCGCGTTCATGCAAATAATTTTCTTTATTCTTTTTATTTTAAAAGCCTTCAAATTTAGTTAATATTAAATAATTTTCGAAGAATTTCGTTTGTTTTGTTGTTATTGTTGTTTACGTGTCTGTTTTTTTTTTTATTTCAAATAAAGGCTTCAACCATCGTAACTGCATCCAAAATAACATTTACTCATTAGATTCAGATTAATTCACGTGGAATTTATCATGGTTCCTTCATATATTTATTCGATGAAGTAACTGTTCCTTCATCTTCGCTTTGGTTTGGTTAAGTTGGGTTTTGTGGTAAATATAAATTATTTAATGTCGAATCATTTTTATACGTATATATTAAATACGAGGTGCATACGATAAGTTTCCAGACTTTTTTCGTATGAGCACTTTTATTGATAGTACACACATGAAACTCTAGTCCCCTTCGAAGGAATTCTCCTCCGGCTGAAATGCACTAGTTGTACCATTCCAACAACTTCTAGAAGGCCCCATGGAAGTCCTCTTGTGACCTTCGTCATCGTCTCTTTCATCTCCTCAATTGTCTCGTAACGACATCCTATGAGCTTAGGGGATAAGCAAAAGTCACAGGGAGCAACGTCTGGACTATAGGGAAAGTGAGCAACTGTCTTGGTGCCCATCTTGGTTAAATAGTCTGTGACAAGGATGGAGTTGTGGACTGGTGCATTGTCCTGGTGGAAATGCCACTAACCTGATTTGAAGAGTGCTAGCCTCTTCCGACGGAATCTCTTCCTGAACTCCCTTAAAACCTTAGCGTAGTAACCCTAACCCTAACCCTTTGGCCAATCAACTGTGGTGTATTGACTTCCTTACTCCTCCCACACCTCTCATCATCCCTCACAGACTTCCTGCCTTGCTTGAATCTCTTATGCCACTCAAAAACCGATGCTCGATTCATGCAAGATGCTCCGATGCATTCCATACGTTTCTGTGGCATTTTTTCCAAGTTTAAAACAGAATTTTATTGCATATCGTTCTTTTAAAGTGTCCTCACGTCCAGATTGCATTTTTTCAAATTCACCAGCTATGACAATCAGGCTTTAGTAGGGTGCATTCCAATTCCTGCTGTAGCTGTTCATTTAAACCTGAAATCATGAAAATTGGTCAGCCATCTCATAAGATGTATAGCAATAACATACTGAATTTTCAAGAGTTTATGACAATTTTAAATTCCTGTACAGAAAAAAAAGTCTTGAAACTTATTGGAGGCACCATGTATATATGATTTTTAAACACTTTCTGTTGATAAGATTTTTAAACGAATCTAAGATCATTTTTGGCACAGTTAAATAGTTTCAAATATTGTTATGTAACAGTCATTTGTTCGCACTCATTCAAATTGATATAAATGATAGGTCAGGAATTAGTTTGTCGTTAATTTCTTTTTAAAACTAATTTGTTTGCATACTAATATTGCTATTGTTTCTTCACAGTTAAAGAGTTTTAATTATTGCAATCTAAACTAATGATTCGATTCAATATTAATTATTTGTTTGTTTACACAAAGTGAGGTGGACACAAGTATTCCTATTTCACACTAATTATACTTTTCAACAATACTAATTCCTTTTTGCCCAGTCGGTTGGGGCTGTAGAATACACCGACTGCTTCTCTGCAGAGGGGTAAGAACCCCCAAACGAGTGTCCTGGATATGACACTAAACAATCTGATGGTGAGGTTCCAGCAATGCTGGAGCTTTGGGGAATGTGGAGTACACCTTTACTGCCATTGCTCCCAGGTCCACTCTGGCCCGGAGTGGTAGCACCTGATAGGGCCCTATCTGTTGGTTAAATAGAATTAACGGCATACTTATGCTAAACTGGATTGTTTGAGTAAACTGAATAGCTTGAAATAGAAAGGTTTTTGACAATTAAATCGTATTTACAATTGAACTGCGTGCTTGCGCTTAACTGAATTGTTTGAAATAGAACTGTTTTTCGACATTAAAACTGTATTTACACTTAACTGAATTGTTACATATAACTGCAACTGTTTTTGACATTGAAACTGTATTTACACTAAACTAAATTGTTTAACATAGAACTGTTCTGACATAAAACTGTGTGTAAACAAAATCTCTACTTTTACAAAACTGAATTAGCTGAAGTAGAACTGCTTGACTAAACTTTTTTTTTTTTACAATTAAACTGTACTTACATTTAAACTGCGTGCTTTTGCTAAACTGAATTGTTTTAAATTGAACTATTTTTGACACTGAAACTGTACTTACCTTAAACTGAATTGTTATATATAACTGAATAGTTTGAAATAAAAATGTTTTTGACCATTAAACTGTGTACTCATGCTAAACCGACTTGCTTTAAATAGAACTGATTATTTACATAAAAATGGATTTGGCGTTAAATAACCTACAAAGGTTGATATGCCATAAAACCAAACTAATTCCTTCGTTGTCTAAATTTCTGAGACGAAGCTTGGTGATATATCCTCCGGCCTTCTTCAGGCGTTTGTCGAACTCGGGAACCTTCACGGAACTTCGAATTACGTCCTTTATTGAATCCACGGGGGTCGCTTGTTTTGATTCCGTAAGCCGTAACCGGGTACAAGTATTAAGTATTCCTGCAGTCAGGATTGAACCTGAAACCTCCAGATGATTGTCTCCTTAGAAGCTTAGGGAACCAACACCTATAACCTTTATGCCATGTGTCCAGCTGGACAATTCAGAGTGATTTTTTGGACTTATAGGAAGAAGGCCGGAGGACATATCGGCCGAAACGTTGTGGAAATAACAATAAAGATGGAGACAATAGTCCGAAAACCCTTAATCATAAAAATAGTTAATGTGCATACCGATAAATGGTTCCACGTATTGTATGTATTGTATCATGAACAATTCAATTTAAAATCAGACATTTGTTTGCACACAGTTAAATGATCAAACAGTTCTATTTCAAACAATTCAGTTTAGCATGTCAACAAAGTTAAATGGTTCCAATAATTACTATTATTCACTAATAATTCAATTAAACATCAGACATTTGTTTACACGCAGTTAAATGATCAAACAGTTCTATTTCAAACAATTCAGTTTAGCATGTCAACAAAGTTAAATGGTTCCAATAATTACTATTATTCACTAATAATTCAATTAAACATCAGACATCTGTTTACACACAGTTAAATGATCAAACAGTTCTATTTCAAACAGTTCAGTTTAGCATGTCAACAAAGTTAAATGGTTCCAATAATTACTATTATTCACTAATAATTCAATTAAACATCAGACATTTGTTTACACACAGTTAAATGATCAAACAGTTCTATTTCAAACGATTCAGTTTAACATCAGACATTTTTTGCTCTCACTTTAAATGTCACTCAGTTCTATTTGACACATAGATAGGCCCATATCAGGTGCTACCACCCCCGGTCAGAATGAACCGGGGAGCAATGGTAATGGAGGCGTACTCAGTATTCCCCAAAGCTCCCGCATTACTGAAACCTATTATCAGGTTGTTTAGCGTCATAACAAGGATATTCGTTAGGGAAGGGTCTTCTCCTTTCTACAGAGGTCCAGTCGGTGTATTCTACAGCCCCCAACCCGGCTATTAATCTTTGTTATATGAACGCTAATGGCATAAAAAGACATATAATCCTCTCATCTTTTTTCCAAAATTGCATTTTTGTAAATCAAACAATTTCCTTGTGTTTTCGTGAAGAGATGCAAATAAGAAAGAAGTGACAAAAGGACAATTTGTTCGGCCAAAAATACATTTATGTTGAATAATTCTGGCTCACTTGAAAAATGAGGATTTGACTTCGGTTTCTTTGTTTAATAGCATCTCAACCTTTGTGGGTTATTTAGTGCCAAAACTTTTCTGATAGAATAATAGGGATACTATTTAACCCGTAGCTGAGGGGATAAGAGGATTTATATCTTTCCGGATGGTATTAACCCATGGGAAAGGCATGAACCAAAAGTGAACGAAATAGCGGGACTGGAATTTGAGGCCGCAGTCCAGCACTTTAAAATAACGAAATTGTTTGCAGTAAAACGTATGATACTTACCGCTGCCTCCCACCCCAGACAGGATTTGTCACAAGGTCTTTTTTTTATCGCGGCAGTTTTAGGGAAGAGGAAAATCGAGACTCGTGTCCTGTTGAACTATGTTGGTCATCGGCTCACTGGGTGCACTGTGAGCCAAGTGACCCAGCTTGAACTTGGATTCACTGAGTGTAATGAGAGTCCGGCACTAATGCCTGCTTTCGCTTGAACTAAACCCAAGGGTCAATTGCTATGCTATGTTTGTCAATGATTCTTCGCCCACCCGAAGCTGGGGACCATTGAGCCTCGGATCTATCATTCATCTTGATACCCCAACAGGCACGATTGCCGGACAGCCCAACAGGAAAAGCCGGGAAAATTTGCTGGAAAATATACGTTCTTTTCCAAATTAGGTTATGATCCCATTTATCCTCCCAGCTATGGGTTAAATAGTACCACTACTGTTCTTCTAGGAGAATGGCTTTGGCATTAAATAACCTATATAGGTTGATATACCATTAAACAAAGAAACTAAACCAAACCAAGTCAGACTCCTTTTGTGAAAGTCACTTGTCAATATTTTCACCTCTAAATCTATATAATAATAATAATGTTAATAATAGACTATATGTTTCAAGAAAAGAGGGAGGAAGAGGGCTTGCCAGCATTGAAGACAGCGTTGACACATCGATACAATGACTCAAAGACTATATACAAAAACACGAAGGAGGACTCATTACAACCACCAGAAACGATACTGAGAACACGATGAACAACACAATAACAATAACTAGGAAACAAAAATGGGAAGGAAAACAACTCTATGGGTGGTTTAAACGACTAATAAACAATATCTCACACGACAAAACTTGGACATGGCTAAGAAAAGGAAACGTTAAGAGAGAAACAGAATCTCTCCTAATAACAGCACAAGACAGCGCCATAAGAACCAACCATATCAAAGCGAGAATAGATAAGACTCAACAAAATAGCAAATGCAGGCTATGTGGTGACAGAGATGAAACCATCAATCATATGATAAGCGAATGCTGCAAATTAGCACAGAAGAAGTATAAGGCGAGACACGACTGGGTCGGCAAGGTGATCCACTGGGAAATGTGCAAGAAATTTAAGTTTGACCATACAAACAAATGGTATATGCACAACCCAGCACCTGTCCTAGAAAATGACACACATAAACTCCTATAGGACTTTGACATACACACGGATCACCTAATCTCAGCTAGAAGACCAGACCTTATAATAATCAACAAAAAAAAGAGAATTTGCAAAATTGTCGACTTTGCTGTCTCGGCGGAACAGAATAAATCTGAAGAAAAGTAAAAAGAAGGATAAGTATCTCGACCTTGCTAGAGAATTGAAAAAGCTGTGGAACATGAAAGTAACGATTGTGCCAGTTGTGATTGGTGCTTTAGGCACAATAACTAAAGGATTATTAAAAGGCCTGGAGGACTTGGAAATTGGCGAACGGGTAGAGACTATCTAAACGACAGCATTGCTAAGAACGACCAGAATCCTGAGACGAGTCCTGGAGACTTGATGAGACTTGCTGTCACTCAGACTCCAGTGAAAAACCATCAGCTAACGCTGATGTGAAAAACTCTAGTGAGTAAAAATTATAAAAATAATATTTAGTAGGTTATGGCTCTAAATCGGATATTGTAATTTACTAAGGCTTTTGCTTAGATGTGGCACAAGGCCATCTAAATGGGGCACTAAAGAGGATATAGATCCATACTAATATTAAAAGAGTTCTGTCGTTGGTGTTTAGAATAAGCTGACTGTATCCTCAGAGAAAAAAGCCCCCCTCCCTCAAAAAAATAGGGAGGTGTTCGGGATATAACACTAAACTGCATCTGATGTTGAGTTTTCAGTCCTGGAAATTTGAGGAGTGTAGAATAGCCCTTCATTGCTTTTTCTCCCAGGTTCGGCTAACCTGTCAGTATTCTATCTTAGGGGTCAAATATATGTGTTTGAAAATCATTCCTATTCCATAGGGCCTCGTTTAAAAAAAAAACCCGAAGAAACCCCTTAAGACACAACTACACGAAAAATGTAAATATGAACGCACAAAGAACACGATTCCCTAACTTCTAAATATGAAATAACCCTGGAAGTGTTGACATGCCGTTGAAATTAATCAATCAAATCTTTATTGTCGTATAATTTAATTTAGCTACTTATGGTACTGTAGAGGATTTAGTTCCGAACAAATATTAAAAGTTTCTGTTGGCGTATTGGGATATATGCAGATATTTATCTATCTAATGCACGTTTAGAAATGCAAATATTTCTGCATTTATACGGGTTTGCTTATACTGGACATTGGTAAAATGGTTAGAGTCTTCGCCAATCGCCCGGGAGACCTGGGTTCAATCCCAGGTCGAGTCATACCAAAGACTCAAAAAATGGTACTTGACGCCGCCTTGCTTAACACTCAGCATTATAAGGTAAGGGTAAAGTGGAGCAATCCAGGGACAGGAGTAGCGCCTTTCCCTACACCTTGGTGTAGTAGCTATCGAAAAAAGAGCCTTCGGGTCACCCTCGACTAAGGTCGCCAACTTTACTTATTAATGGGTCTGCTTATAGATAGTGGTTAAATTTTGCTAAACCTAATGCTGGGTCACCCAGTGTGGACTAAATTCCCCAAGGTCTTCGAGACGAGCTTCCAAAACCATCACTCTACCTGAGTTTATCTTGAAAGTGTACATATGGGTATAATCTACGAACATTAGAGTTTCAAAAACTAAAGCCTCTTTCCCCGGCAAAATTGAAACGTTCCATTAGATACCATTAGAATAAGAAGGCAGAAATCACTATGGTATATTTATTGAATTGAAAGAATCGATTCTCCTGAAGCGGCGAAATGGCTAAGTTATTAAGACATCGTAAAACGATGCCGACAAAATCAACATTATTCGATTTCCTAGCACTAATATCATTTTCGATGGGCGCTAAAGGATATTTATAATAAAACTTTTTTTTTTTTTTTGAAGCTGAGTGTTTCGCTTCGTAAAGGAATGTACACATTAGGCCAGATGGAACTTTTACAATAGACGATTGAGCACGTTAGGTTTTCCTTATGCTTTCTACATGAGCTGTGTACAACATAAGAGCTGTGGACAGATATATTTACCACTTTATGGGAAATTCTGGTGGTTCATTTATCAGTGAAGAAACAGGTTGGTTGGGTTTTATGGCATTTCAACCCTTGTAGGTTATTTAACACCAAATCCATTTTTATGCAAATAATCACCTCTATTTCAAACAATCCAGTTTAGCATTAGTACACAGTTTAATTGTCAAAAACATTTCTATTTCAAACTATTCAGTTTATTCAAGCAGTTCTAATTCGGCTAATTCAATTTAGCTTAACAGATTTTGTTTACACAGTTAAATGTCAAAATAGTTCTATATTAGACAAATCAGTTTAGTGTAAGTACAGTTTTAATGTCAAGAACGGTTCAATTTCAAACCATTCAGTTTAGCATAAGCACGCAATTTAAATGTAAGTACAGTTTATTTGTCAAAAACATTTCTATTTCAAGCTATTCACTTTAATAAAACAGTTCAGTTTAGCATAAGTATGCCGTTAGTTCTATTTAACCCATTGATAGGGCCCAATCAAGTGTTACCATGGCGGGCCGGACTGGACCTGGGAGCAATGACAATGCAGGGGTGCTCCGTATTCCCCAAAGCTCCAGCATTACTGGAATCTCATCATCAGATAGTTTAGTGTCCTATCCAGGACACTCGCTGGGGGGGAGGTCTTACCCCTCCGCCGAGGTGCAGTCAGTGTATTCTACAGCCCCAGCCGACTGGGCAATGAAGATACAAAAAATTGCAAAAACATTTTTTCCAAAATGGTGAATTTGGCATTTCCTTCTTGAAAGACATTTTAAAAACAATCTTATTGAGAAAAATAGAAGTATTCCTAACAAAGTTTGAGATGACAGAGTGGGTAATATTTTGGAGGAAATGAAAGATGAGCAACAAATTTTCAGAAACACCCTTAGATCCTTTAAAACTACGTTGCAGTTCGTGAAGAAAGGAAAAAAATCACTGAGATTTTTGCCGTTTATACAAATTTTAGCATTTAATCGTTGCTAACTACATAAAAAACAACCATTACTTGTACTGTGACAGCTGGATGCATTTCAAAATTGTCATTAATGATGTGTATTTGATTTTGAATCTTAAACTAATAAAAGTAAACTTGCTAATCGAGGGTGACACGAGGGCTCCCTTTTCAATAGCTACTACCCCGAAGGGTAGGGGTGGGCACCACTCCTTTCTCTGAATTACCCCACTTTACTCTTGATCCTTACTGAGTGTTAAGCAAGGCAGCATCAAGTACCATTTTTTGAGTCTTTGGTATGACTTTGGTATGACTCGACTTTGGACCATTGGCGAACACTCGACTCATTAGGCCAAAAACTAATAATGGAAGAAAATACCGTGAACTGCGGCATACAAGTCGACCTTTGATGCCTGAAAATATCTTTTCAAGACTTGGGTTCGACTTATACGTCGGGACTAAATGCCAAACCTTTTACCAGTCGAATAGTATTCCTAACAATCGATATACACCATTTAACAACTTACTGTTACTCCAGCTGACTGCGATAAACATTCCCAACTTAAAATCGTGTTTAGTGAACAAATAAAAGAAATTAACATCATAAAACTGTAATACATGATATGATATAAACACCACATCGGACGTCATTTTCAACGGCTGATACACTGATTATAAATGCTGTGGCGTTACAGTAGCCTATTTACCGGCCCAGTGGCATAATGGTGAGTGTGTTCACCAATGGCATAATGGTTAGAGTATTCGCCAATTGCCTGGGTGACCGGGGTTCAGTCTCAGGTCGAATTATATAAAAGACTCAAAAAATGGTACTTGATGTCTTCTTGCTTAACACTCAGCATTATAAGGTACGGATCAAAGGTAAAGTGGGTCAATCCTGGGCAAGGAGTAGCGCCCTACACTACACCTCGGTGTAGTAGCTATCGAAAAGGGAGCTTTCGAGTCACCCTCGACTAAGGTCGCCAGCTTTATTTATTATATGTCTGAGAATTCGACCTATATAGCGAGTACAAGTCTAACCCAAATTCTTGAAGTCGACTTATATTGCCACGTCGACCTATAGAGCCAGTACAGGTCAAACCCAATATCCTTGAGTTCGGCTTATATGCCAGGTAGATATATATAACAAGTACACGTCTAACCCAAAATCTTATAGTTGACAGATAGGCCATGTCAACTCATATAACATGTACAGGTCTAACCCATAACCTCGAAGTCAACTTATACGCCACGTCGACTTATATAGCAAGTACAAATCTAACCCAAAATCTCAGAGTTGACTTCTATGCCACGTCGACCTATATAGCAAGTACAGGTCCGATCCAAAATCTTGAACTAGACTTATATGCCAGGTCGTCTTTTACGCCACAATCTACAGTAGACAAATTTCAACTTATTATGTTTTTCCATGTTCAAGAAAAGTAAAACGTGTCTCAGACGCTCCCTCTCTCTTTCTCTCTCTCTCTCTCTATATATATATATATATATGTGTGTGTGTGTGTGTGTGTGTGTGGTTTATGGAGATACTGTGGCTAATAATAATATCCAAAGTGGTTTGTGAAACCTCAATCTGGGGTTTTCTCTCTCAGCGATATCTTGGGACTGAAAAAGACAGTGATAGAGATGCTACAGATAATCGGCATACTCAAAGTTGGTAAATTATGAGATTTTCAAAACGAATCAAACGCAGCCCTTTGATGAGGAGGAGAAAGATAAGCCAAAATAAAATTACGTAGTTGCCTAAAGTACAGCAAAACAAAGAGGGACAGAATAGTAAGCATGTTATTTAATAAAGTTAGTATAAGAAATTAAAAAGCCTATTTTAAAAATCTTTTTGGCAGATCTATTTATCAGTTGATTTTTATGAGAATCCCCATTTTTTTAAGAAGATATCATTCGAAATTTCATTCTTCCATATCCTCTCCAAAAAAATTTAATCCAAATTTCAATGTCGGTTGATATTGCTAGGTGAAAGAAAAAGGGATTATATTGTGATTCGTTTGAAAGAGTAGAATTACACATGTACGAGGATCATTAAATAAGTTTCCAGACTTTTTTTGTATGAGAACTTTTATTGATAGTACACACATGAAATTCTAGTCCCCTTCGAAGTAATCTCCTCCAGCTGCAATGCCCATGTTGTACCGTTCAAACAACTTCTGAAAGGCCCCATGGAAGTCCTCTTGTGTGAACGTGTCAGTGTCCTTTGTCACAGCCTGTTTCATCTCCTCAATTTTCACATAACGACAGCCTCTGACCTTAGGAGTTAACCAAACGTCACAGGGTGCAAAGTCTCGAATATAGGGACGGTGAGGAACTGTGTTGATGCCCATCTTGGTCAAATAGTCTGTGACAAGGATGGAGTTGTGGACTGGTGCATTGTCCTGCTAGAAATGCCACTGACCTGATTTGAAGAGTACTGGCATCTTCCCTAGGAATCTCTTCCTGAACTCCCTTAAAATCCCAACATAGTAACCCTAACCCTAACCCTTTAGCCAATCAACTCTGGCGTATTGACTTCCTTACTCCCCCACACACCTCATCATCCCTCATAGACTCCCTGCATTCCTTGAATCTCTTATGCCACTAAAAAACTGATGCTCGATTCATGCAAGATGATCCAAAAGTTTCTGAAACATTCCATACGTTTCTGTGGCATCATTTTTTCCGCGTTTAAAACAGAATCTTATTGCTTATCGTTCTTCTAAAGTGTCCACACGTCCAGATTGCATCTTTGAAATTCACCAACTGTGACAATCAGGCTTTAGTCGGGTGTATTCCAATTACAGCTGTAGTTGTTCATTTGAAGCTAAAATCATAAAAATTAGTCAGTCATCTCAGAAGATGTATAACTATAACATGCTTAATTCTCAAGAGTCTACAACAATTTTAAATGATTGTACAAAAAAAATCTGGAAACATATCGAAGGCACCACGTATTTATTATGATGATAGCAATACCAAACCAGAACATTTAAACAGTTACAGATTAGAATGAATATCAGGAAAGTATACATAATAAATTACGTACATACCCTCATTTGACATGATGGGCAAAAGATACAATGATCAGATTAGAAAAATGTTAAGTGGAAAATACTCAGTTATCTATATGGCTTTGGTCAGGTCGTTTGACACCAGTCTGTGAAAGATGTTTATCGATTCGAAGCGCAGCCTTGTTTTCTATGAAAAAACCAAAAACCAAAAACTAAACAAAAAAAAAACTTCAACCACTTTATTTACATTTTTCGGACTATTGTCCTCATCTTTGTCGCCATGTTTATCACAACGTTTCGGCCGTTGTGCGCTCCGGCCTTCTTCATGTGGTTGGAATGTCGAACTTAACCCTTTATTTCGCTTACTGGGGTAGACTGTTCTAGTTCCACGAGTCATGTTTAATGGATGTCAGTTATCAGTTATCTCCTGTTAATTTCCTCTCCGAAAAAGTGTGAGTTCAATACCCGGTGAAGGTAGTGGAGAACTTTTATTAAATATATCGACGTTCGAAGTACGTATTCTAGGCAGATTATAAAAAGGTAGGGGGCTAATGTATCCCCTTTCAAAACACCAAAACACAATGTCAAAGAACTCTGTGTCTCCATTCGGTGCGCGAACTTTTACTTTCGTGTTTTTATAGAGCATCATTATGGAAATTAGACCTGACCGATATAATGAAACGCAGTTTCTTCCAGGCAGCGGTCGTGTCGATACTGCTGTATGGATGCACCACTTGGACGCTAAGTAAATGGCTGGAGAAATGGCTAGACGGCAACCACACAAGAATGTTGCGAGCAATATTAAACAAGTCCTGGCGGTAACACCCCACAAGACACCAACTATCTGGCCACCTGCCTCCCATCACGAAGACTATCCAAGTTAGATGAACCAGACATGCAGGACACTGCTGGAGAAGCAAGGACGAGCTCATAAGTAATGTTCTCCTATGGGTCCCCACATCCCTAAAGCAGGACGACCAGTTCGAACATACATACAGCAGCTATGTGAGGATACGGGATGTAGCCTAGAAGACCTGCCGGAGGCGATAAACGACTGGGAGAAGTGGCGAGAGAGGGTCAGGGATATCCGTGCTGGCGGCGCGACATGTTGATGATGATTATGGCTTTGATAGTTTCTTTGGGGACACCATTGGCAATAAGTATTTGCTTCATTTTCCATCAGTGAATGGAATCAAATGCCTAAAAGAAATCTACAAATAAGAGTGTCGCCTCGAGGTTTTTTGCACGAACACCTTCTAAAATTCGACGGATTGTTAGAACTTTCTGATGTTGTGGGTCAGTTTCTCCGAAAACTATTTTGATTCTTTTGAAGAATTTTCTCAATTTCAGGTTCGATGCGGTTGAGTAGCTGAGCGTTGTAAATCTTAGCCGCTATAAAAGTAACGGTTATACCTCGGTAGTTCTTGACATATAAGAGCTACTAAATACGCATTAAAACATAGAAAGTAAAAATACGCAAGAAAGCATAGGTTCTTTTACTCGTTCATGATAAAAAAATACGAGGATCATTAAATAAATTTCCAGACTTTTTTCGAATGGGCACTTTTATTGATAGTACACACATGAAACTCTAATCCCCTTCGAAGTAATCTCCTCTGGATGCAATGCACTTGTTGTACCGTTTCAACAATTCTGGAATCCTCCATGGAAGTTCTCTTGTGTGAGAATGTCATTGACCTTCGTCACAGCCTCTTTCATCTTCTCAATTGTCTCATAATGACAGCCTGTGAGCTTAGGGAATCAGCAAAAGTCACAGGGAGCAAGGTCTGGACGATAGGGAGGATGAAGAACTGTCTTGATGTCCAACTTGGTCAAATAGTCTGTGACAAGGATGGAGTTGTGGACTGGTGCATTGTCCTGGTGGAAATGCCACTGACCCAATTTGAAAAATACTGGCCTCTTCCCTAGGAATCTCTTCCTGCCACTCAAAAACTGATGCTCGATTCATGCAAGATGGTCGAAAAGCAGTCTGAAGCATTCCATACGCTTCTGTGGCATTTTTTCCATGTTTAAAACACAATTTTATTGCATATCGTTCTTCTAAAGTGTCCTGACGTCCAGATTGCATTTTTGAAATTCACCAGCAATGACAATCAGGCTTTAGTAGGTTGTAGCTGTTCATTTGAAGCTGAAATCATCAAATTTGGTCAGTCATCTCATAAGATGTATAGCAATAACATACTGAATTTTCAAGAGTCCATGACAATTTTAAATGCCTGTATAAAGTGTCTGGAAACTTATTGAAGGCACCACGTAAAAACTAGCAATTTACTGAAAGTACCCAAAGGGCTTCTATAAAAAAAATTCTCTCCTTTAGGAAATCCTAATGTGAAAAATCAGCTCTTTAATTTCTATGAAATAATTCTCTCATTAGGGTCTCTAAAAACAAACAGCCAAAGACTATTCTAACTCCGATGATTTTGATTATCCCTTCATCAACCTTTCTTGAACCTTTCTTATCGTTCGTTTTTTTAATCTTTAATATATATATATATAACAACAGTTCATACACTAGCATACCTCGGGTTACGTCGTTTCGAGTTAAGTCATTCTCGATTATACGTCGTTTGTCAAGAATATATCGAAAAATAAAAATCCATTTTAAGTCATTTGATTTGACTTTACGTCTATCCGCTATAAATATTGAAGTTGTAATATCACATGAAACGCGTTCAAAGCACATAAAATCATCTTACTGTACAATAAATATAAATAAACAAACTGAATGTAAGTAAATTAAAGTTGGCGACTGTAGTCGAGAGCGACCAGAAGGCTCCCTTTTCGATAGCTACTACACTGAGGTGTTGGTGAGAGCACAACTCCTTTCCTTGGGTTGCTCCACTTTACCCTTGATACGTACCTTATATTGCTGAGTGTTATGCAAGGAGGTATCAAGTACAATTTTTAAAGTCTTTGGTATGACCCGACCTGGGACTGAACCCCGGTCTCCCTGACCATTAGCGAACACTCTACCCACTTGGTCAATTTAACATAATTTATTTTCTACTATTGCAAAATAATTTTAAGAACTGAATTTGTTATTTAACCTTACAAAATCATTTTATTTCATAATGTCTTAGAGCAAACCACATTCATAAATAAAGAGTCTATGATGTATTGTAAAGATCGCCAAATTGTAAACATCTACATTTACAAGTAATTATGCACATGTATTCGTAAATTTATGTAATATAATGGCCGGGGGATTTCGTTTTATATATCTTGCCTTTCGGTTTATTTAGGCTGAGAACCTTTCGCTTAGCGCTTAGGTGCAACATAAGCGTAGGTGTTCACGCGCGCGCGGGGAGGATGTGTCATTCAGAGATGTCAAAATAAAAATACCAGATGAGAATTATGACCAGGGGATGGTAGTGACGTCATGCACCGGAAGCGTGCGCGGAGGATTTGGGGGATTTGAAACAAGTGAGTTAGGCCAGTGTCTGCCTCGGAAGAAGACGGTTGACTTTCGGAGCTCCCCGAGGCGAGACCAGTAGTTTGCGGCTGGGGCCGCGCGTGGTAGGGGGTGCTGATGGAATAGAAAGAATGTGTATCTCTCTCCTTATGTCGAAAAACCTTTTAACTCAAAGGTAATAAAAAATTTCGTACCTGAACTAAGAAGTCGTGTTTTTGTGTTTCGGGATTCCTATATGCGTAATGAACATTCTATGTACATTTCACGTATTCATGTATGGCTATATTACATTGAAATTACTTTTTCTGTACTATATTAAAAGCTAAGATTTATTTGTTTGTAAATTTAATCATCATCATCATCATCATCTTGTCGGGCTGGTAGCACGGATATCCCTCTCTCGCCACTTTTCCTTATCGTTCATCGCCTCATGCAGGTCTTCTGGACAACATCCCGTATCCTCAAATACTTGCTGAATGTATGTTCGTGCTGGTCGTCCTGCTTTTGCCCGGCCATATGTGGGAGTCCATAAGAGTACATCACTTATGAGCTCGTCCCTGCTTCTCCAGCAGTGTCCTGCATGTCTGGTTCGTCTAACTTGGATAGTTTTCGTGATAGGAGGCAGGTGGCTGTACAGTTGGTGTCTTGTGGGGTGTTGCCGTCAGGACTTGTTCAAGATTGCTCGCAGCATTCTTGTGTAATTGCCGTCTAGCTTCTTCTTCTCCAGCCGTTTTGTTAGAGTCCATGTAGTGCATCCATATAGCAGTATCGATGCGACCGCTGCCTGGAAGAAGCTGCGTTTCATTTTATCGGTTAGGTCTGATTTCCATATAATCGATAGCCTATTGATAGCTGTCCATGCTTTAATTAACCTCGTGTCGATGTCCTTTTCGGTTGATGCGACACTGCTTCCTAGGTAAGTGAATTTGTCTACTAGTTTAAGAGGGGTTCCTTCTAGAGTGGAGATGTCACCCGTTTGATTATAGCACATATATTCCGTTTTGTGTGCATTGACATAGAGGCCTATGTCCACAGCTGCTCGTTCCAAACTACGCACTCGTGTTTCGGCTTGGTTGGGTGTATTTGCCAGTATCGCTATGTCATCGGCGTAGTCGGCGTCGGTAATAGTTTTTGCGGGGTATCTTCTGCTTCTTTTCTTTGTCAGCTCGAAGCCGTTCTCTCTGATTTTGTCAATCGATGTTCTAAGTACGTAGTCTAGACAAATGATAAAGAGGTATGGAGCTAGCGTGTCCCCTTGTAGTACTCCTGCTACAATGTTTGTAAACTTAAAAGAGATTCTTATTGACCCCATATTATCAAAATGCATTTTTAAATAAAATACAGAACTGGTAATGGTTATTTGTGGCCTAGTTACAAGACGAGAAAATTCGACTTTAGTCGTTTTTCGACTCATGTCGCTTTTCGAATTAAGTCGTTTTTCGACTTAAGTTAAATTTCCTGGAACGAATTACCAACGTAAGGTGAGGTATACCTGTATATTAAAAAAAAATGGGGGTTGTATTTAGTGTAAATGTTTTCGTCGTAAAATAATGGAATCGGCGACCGAACTTCAAATCAAGGACGAGGTTGGTTGCGTTTCACTTCGGTGGGGGGTATGAACTCCTCTCTTCTCCTCCCTGCCGGATGTGGATAAATTGTATAGCCCAACGGCACCATCTCCAAAGTGGTAACACATCGCAATGCAAAACGAATCGATCCAATTGGTTGCTGGATACGAAAGTTTATTTGGGGCTGCAACATTTGCAGTAGTCGGCTAAAAGAGAAAGATATAATTATATTTACCAACCCCTCCGCTCGGGCAGGATATGACACAAGGTCAATTTTTAAACGGAGTTTAACAGGTTTGAATTCAGAGTTTTCCTTCTCCTAGACTAGTTGCCTCACCAAGGCTGAAGAACCTCGGTCTGCCCTACTATTTACTCATAGCTGGAGGGAGAATAATTGGATTCATACCTTTCCCAAGGGTATTAGAGCTATGTGAAATGCAATTGGCCTCGTCCAGGATTTGAACTCGTGTCGCCGAGTCCATTTCCCAGGACAATAAGATATAATAGAAATGCGTCAACTGCTTAGATAGGCAGAGACTTCAAGCTGTGTGAGGCAAAAAATACACTAAGTTCTTCTTCCTGACCGCTCGCTGATGCACGGTCTCGTCCGCGGACTCTCTGCTTCTCGTGCTTCTAGTCCTTCAAACTGCTCAACTGACGCCTCTTTTCGAAATCTCTTTCTTATATATTTTCTTTAAATTCTTCCCTATACAATCGTTAAATCACTCATAATCAATAAATCTTTCACGAACACGTATTTGCTAAATATCAGCTGATATCTATCGAATTGTTTATCTAAATATATTTTGCTTACAGCTGATTCTAAAACAATCTTGTACAGCTTTTTATGACATGCGTTGACACTTTTATGCAAAACAAGGTTTTGACCTTCGCAAAACGAAACCCCGCAACTTCGAATACAAAATTTAGCTTAAAAAGAATTTATAACAAAAAATTTACTAAACCCCACTTATTTTAATTAGCTAAGAAGCAATTTATAACAAAATTAATTAGCTAAAACTCCCTTATTTAACAAGAAAAAAGGAGACTGGGTTTTTTAGTCTTGGTTAAGCAACCAGTCTAAGAAAACCACTGAATTCAAACCACCTTGGCTCTGCTTAAAAACTGACTTTATGTCACAACCTGCTAGAGGGTTTTTAAGTAAATAAATACATAATAACAGTTTATTACTTTTCGTTTGAAGTATCAAAATTTTCCAAGATCTCTTCCGCCAATGCTCAAACCCTGATAATAATTCATATCTAGCATTTTTATACAATAAGAGTAACAAGTTGTTATTAGTAGTCGAGGGCTACCCTAAAGCTCCCTTTTCAATAGCTACAACACCGAGGTGTAGTTGAGGGCGCAACTCATTTAGCTGGATGGTTCCACTTTACCCTTGAAACGTACCTTATATTGCTGAGTGTTAAGCAAGGAGGTATCAAGTACCATTTTTTGACTCTTTGGGATGACTCGTCCTGAAATAGAACCCCGGTGTCCCGGGCGAAGGCAGGAGATTAAGTTTAGGCGTTGTATCTTGCGGCGCGTCTAGTAGTGTCTAAGTTCTCAATTGACCTCTACCGGTCGAAACCCAAACTGATCTTATCTGATCAGATCCAAAAAACCTAACTGCTACCTCCAACGGTCGAACCTCAACTCCCTTTTTTCAAAATCCTAACTCTCAGGTTATCTCTTCCGGGTATGAAGTCAACCACCCACTCAGTTCACTCCAGCCCCATTTCTTATCAGTGAGTTTATTATTACAGATGACGATTGTCATATCATTTCCACGCAGATGTGCGAAAGCCCTGTCTGACTACGACACCCAAACCAAGAGACACCGAGTAGTTCAAAGCCACACCAAACTAAATGATAAAATATAGTTAACGAAAAATGACTGATATAATTAATCATTATCTTAATTATATAACAATAGGCTTTGAAACTATTACGAACGGAGAATTGATACTGATTATGAAAGTAAGGAAAATTAAAAGGAATAAAGAAATGCCGAAAAAAGACTATGAACTTACAACTGAAATTTAGTTTTAGTTGTTTCTGTTTAACAGATTCAATTTTACTTCAAATCGATCACTGTGTCTTTTAATCTGATCCCCAATTCAATGTGCTCTCGTGCGGAAGTAATTAAAGTAATCCCTGGCTAATTCCAACCAAGAGATTAAACGAAGGGATTAACTGAAAGAGAAAGCATTGCCAAAAATAAATCTTCGGATGAGGTTCCCATATTTTTATCGACTTGGACAAAACTAAAAATAAACGCTGATAACTCAAAAATGCGAGGATTAAGAATTTTTTAAAAATGACCAAAAAAAAAAAAAAAATAAAGACAAAATAAACACGAAATAAAATAATCAAATAAAAAATAACAATTCACCCGAAGGCCTCCGATAGGAAGCGCAATCAACGCATGCCTGAAAAAGATCAGCTTCCTGGGGCTAAAAAGGAACTCTCGGTCAGATCTCGCTACATCGTCCTACTAGGTAGACAGCTTTTTCTGGCTCGAGTTCCCCCAGTACTTTCGAACACTTCTTGGACCATCATCGGTGGTGGTGGGGATATTATAAAAGTACAATACAGCGTTTTACTTATACTGGTGTATTTTGCTTGGTCTTGTTTTTTTTATTTAGTTCTACATATAGCAACCTTATCGAAGCAGCTTAACGTGTATCTTTCCGACACTAGCTCATTAGCACAACACCTGAAAAAATATTCCTGGCCTACAACTGAATTTCAGAAAACTCTTACCGACAACACAACAATATTGGAACAACAAAATAGCAAACGAAGATTACAGATTCTTGAAGCCCTTCACATTAGAAATAAACGTCTTAGCCTCAACAAAATTAATTTGGAAACCAGTGCTAATGTACTCAAATATCTTTAGCTATTGTTGCCACATACAGAACTAAAATTTAAAAATGTTACATCAGTATAAATAAAACCTTGTATAGTACTTTTGCAATATACACACCACCTGATGATGGCCTGATAGTGGTGGGAAAGTACTTGGGAACCAGTTGAATACGGAAAATTCATTTACCAATTCCAGCTGTATATCAAAACATCTACACGACGATTTGAAAGGATCGAAATAAAAATATACAAACAAAGGACGTCTATGATATTTAATAATAATATATATATATATATATATATATATATATAGACATTCAATAAGTTTCCAGACTTTTTTGTACAGGCATCTAAATTTGTCGTACACTCTTGAGAATTCAGTATTTTCTTGCTATACATCTTCTGAGATGACTGACAAATTTGTATGATTTCAGCTTCAAATGAACAACTACAGCTGCAATTGGAATACACCCGACTAAAACCTGATTGTCACAGCTGGTGAATTTCAAAAATGCAATCTGGACGTGAGGACACTTTACAAGAACGATATGCAATAAAATTGTGTTTTAAACTTGGAAAAATGCCACAGAAACATATGGAATGCGTCAGACTGCTTTTCCAGCATCTTGCATGAATCAAACATCAGTTTTTGAGTGGCATAAGAGATTCAAGGAAGACAGGGAGTCTGTGAGGGATGATGAGAGGTGTGGAAGGATTAAGGAAGTGAATACACCAGAGTTGATTGGCCAAATGGTTAGGGTTAGAGTTAGGGTTACTATGTTGAGGGTTTAAGGGAGTTCAGTTAGAGATTCGGTCGGAAGAGGCCAGCACTCTACAAATTGGGTCAATGGCATTTCCACCGGGACAATGCATCAGTCCACAACTCCATCCTTGTCACAGACACTATTTGACCAAGATGGGTATCAAGACAGTTTCGCACCGTCCCTATAGTCGAGACCTTGCTCCCTGTGACTTTTGCTTATTCCCTAAGCTCATAGGCTGTCGTTATGAAACAATTGAGGAGATGAAAGAGTCTGTGACGAAGGTAATTAACACGCTCACACAAGAGGACTCCCATGGGGCCTTGCAGAAGTGATTGGAACGGTACAACAAGTGCAAGGCAGCCGGAGGAGATTCCTTCGAAGGGGACTAGAGTTTCATGTGTGTACTATCAATAAAAGTGCCGATACGAAAAAATTCTGATTTGATTATCCTCGTATATATATATATATATATATATATATACATAAAAGTAAGTAAATTTGGCAACCTTAGTCAAGGGTAACCTGAAGGCTCCTTTTATAATAGCTACTACAGTGAGCTGTAGGGAAGGTTGCTACTCCTTTCCCTAGATTGCCTCACTTTACCCTTGATTCCTACCTAATAGTGCTGAGTGTTAAGCAAGGAGGGATCAAGTAACATTTTTTCAGTCTTTGATATAACTCGACCTGGGATTGAACCCTGTTCTCTAGGGCCTTTGGTGGGTATTGTAACCATTATGCCAATGGGCTTAGGAATAAGAATACCCAAAATGTTGTCCGTTACCGAGCTCGTTTGCTTTATTCAGTTTTATTTCGTTAATTTATCTAAAAGTTGATATTTTTAAAATTCCGAGCTGTTTTTAACGATAAGTTGAATGGCTCGTTAATTAAATTTGCCAAAAGCCCATCCTCTAAGCAGTAAACCCATTCACATAAAATGAACTCCAAGTTTTGGTTTTCTCTTCTTCATAGAAATTATGCTGAAGCACGATATACTCATTAAAATCTCTATAAATCGATTGGTGATCGCTGTCGTCAGTTACTCGAGAATATTGTTATCACCATCATCATCATCATCATGTCGTGCAGGTAGCACGGATATCCCTGACCCTCTCTCGCCACTATTCCCTATCGTTCATCGCCACGGCAGGTCTTCCGGGCCACATCCCGTATCCTCACATACTTGCTGAATGTATGTTCGTGCTGGTCGTCCTGCTTTTGCTCGGCCATATATGGGGGTCCAGAAGAGCACATCACTTATGAGTTCGTCCCTGCTTCTCCAACAGTGTCCTGGTTCGTCTAACTTGAATATTTTTCGTGATAGGAGGCAGGTGGCCGTACAGTTGATGTCTTGTGGGGTGTTGCCGCCAGCATTCTTGTGTAATTGCTGTTTAGCTTCTTCTCAAGCCGTTTTGTTAGAGTCCATGTAGTGCATCCATATAGCAGTATCGATGACATAGTTGTCATAGTTATGATATATTCTTGTTGGTAAGGTCTTATGGCATATTAACCTTTGTTGCGATCTGCGAGGATCGAAACCAGTCGATCTTCATATTTTAATATTTCAGCATGAATGAAATTGGTGTCTTTTGAGCTATTAATCGATTTTTTACACCCAACAAAATCTTTAAATGTATATATATATATATATATATATATATATATATATAAGAGGATCATTAAATAACTTTCCAGACTTTTTTCGTATGAGCACTTTTATTGATATTACACACATGAAACTCTAGTCCCCTTTCGAAGGTAATCTCCTCCGGCTGCAATGCACTTGTTGTACCGTTCCAACAACTTCTGCAAGGCCCCATGGGAGTCCTCTTGTGTGAGTCTGTCAGTGGCATTCGTCACAGCCTCTTTCATCTCCTCAATTGTCTCAATTAGCGTCCAAGTAGTGCATCCTAATAGTAGTATCGACACGACCACTGCCTGGAAGAAACTGCGTTTCATTTTATCGGTCAGGTCTGATTTCCATATGATCGATAGCTTATCGATAGCTGTCCATGCCTTCGTTAGCCACGTGTTGATGTCTTTTTCGGTTGATGAGACACTGCTTCCCAAGTAGGTGAATTTGTCTACCAGTTTCAGAGAGGTTCCGTCTAGTGTAGAAATGTCGCCTGTTTGATTATAGCAGATATATTCAGTTTTTTGTGCATTGACATGGAGGCCAATTCCTGCGGCGGCTCGTTCCAAACTGTGCTGTAGTGTTTCGGCTTGGTTGGGTGTATTTGCCAGTGTCCCTATGTCATCGGCGTAGTCGGCGTCGGTAATTGTTTTGGCGGGGTACCTTCTGCTTCTTTTCTTTGTCAGCTCGAAGCCGTTTTCTCTGATTTTATCAATCAATGTTCTAAGCACGTAGTCTAGACTGATGATAAAGAGTTAGCGTGTCCCTTTGTAATACTCCTGCTACAATGTCGAAGTATTCTGTGATATATATATATATATCTGTATACATATACCTATATATATATATATATGTGCATATGAATATATGTATAAAGACATACATTTATATATATATATATATATATGTATAAGACATACATTTATATATATATATATATATCACACTAGACGGAACCCATCGGAAACTAGTAGACAAATTCACCTACTTACGAAGCAGCGTCTCATTAACCGAAAAGGGTATCGACACGCGGTTAACGAAGGCATGGACAGCTATCGATCAGACAAGACCGATAAAATGAAACTCAGTTTCTTCCAGGCAACGGTCGTAACGATACTGCTATATGGATGCACTACTTGGACGCTAAGTAAACGGCTGAAGAAGAAGCTAGACGGTAATTACACAAGAATGCTGCGAGCAATATTGAACAAGTCCTGGCGGCAACACCCCACAAGGCACCAACTATACGGCCATCTACCTCCCATCACGAAAACAATCCAAGTTAGACAAACCAGACATGCAGGACACTCCTGGAGACGCAGGGACTAGTTCATAAGTAATGTACTCCTATGGACCACCACATATGGCCGGGAAAAAGCAGGACTACCAGCTCGAACATACATTCAGCAGCTATGTGAGGATACAGGATGTAGACCTGCCAGAGGCGATGAACGATAGGGAGAAGTGGCGAGAGAGGGTCAGGGATATCCGTGCTGCGGCACGACATGATATATATATATATATATATACATTGGATATTGACGGGAAGATCCGTTTGAAATGTTGCATGACTTGCTTGGGTTACATAACAGGAAGTTCACCTGTTTCCTAATATTGCCCAAAATGCGGTTTGTTCCCCTGCGAAAATCCTGCGTAATTTGCATGGTTGACATAACCCTAACTACACCCGTCTCAATTGAAAAGGAAGCCTTTTGGGTCGCCTTCGAATATGCAATCCAACATTACTTTTATATTGACTGTCCCATTGGTATAATGGTTAGAGTGTTCACCAATGATCTTGACTGACTGGGGTTCAATCCCAGGTCGAGTCATACCAAAAACTCAAAAAATGGTACCTGCTTAACACTCAGCATTATAAGATATGGATCAAGAGTAAGTAGAGAAATCTAGGAAAAGGTGTACTGCCCTCCCCTACACCTTGGTGTTGTAGCTATTGAAAAGAGAGCTGTCGGGTCACCATCAACTACAGTCACCAACTTTACTTATTCCTAAGCAGTATTAGTTGGATATATTGCAAGTGCCCAAGCAAGTGAGTGGCATGTGACAGATTTGGAAGTTTTTCGCGAATTCCCATGGATACCATCAAAATGGTTGAAAGACAGGAAGGATGTAGTATGGGTCGCTTAACAATTAGAAGATCGGGAATGATCACACAGAAATTAGCATCTCCAAAACGGAAAAGAAAAAAAAAACAAGAGAAAAAATAATAGGAAATGCTACATTGTAATGAAAGAATCTATGAAACCCTGTTGTTCTATTTCTACACACTTATACTGCAAACCAAACCCTGACTGAATTACAACTTTCCCTTAAAAAAGGGCGTCCTAAGTATAATACAAAAATATATCTGATCGTATGGCTCCAGTTCTGGAGCTCTGGGATTTGTGGACTACCCCATTCATTGTCATGACCCCCATGTTCACTCTGATCCAGAGTGGTAGCAGCTGTTACGTTTTGTATCGATTGATCAAATAGATAGGATTGAAAGTTGTTTACATTAGCTTGGTTGAATTTTATGGCACATCAACCATTGTAGATTATTTAATGCCAAATCCTCTTTATACATATATATTAAATATATATGATTTTATTTTAGTTGGTTTAATGGCATATCAACCATTGCAGGTTATTTAATGCCAAATCCTCTTTATACATATATGTTAAATATATATGATTTGGTTTGATTGGGTTTTATGGCATATCAACCATTGTAGGTTATTTAATGCCAAATCCTCTTTATACATATGAATTAAATATATATGATTTGGTTTGATTGGGTTTTATGGCATATCAACCATTGTAGGTTATTTAATGCCAAATCCTCTTAATACATATATGTTAAATATATATGATTTGGTTTGATTGGGTTTTATGGCATATCAACCTTTGTAGGTTATTTAATGCCAAATCCTCTTAATACAAATATGTTAAACATATATGATTTGGTTTGATTGGGTTTTATGGCATATCAACAATTGTAGGTAATTTAATGCCAAATCCTCTTTATACATATATGTTAAATATGTATGATTTGGTTTGATTGGGTTTTATGGCATATCAACCTTTGTTGGTTATTTAATGCAAAATCCTCTTTATACATATATATTTTTTTTTGTATATGATTTGTAAACGTATGTCAAAGTCAAATAGTTTCAAGTTAACAAACAATTTCGTCGACCGTAGTCGAGGGTGACCTGAAGGCTCCTTTTCAATAACTACAGCGCCGAGATTTAGGGGAGAGCGTTACTCCATCCCCTGGATTGCTCCACTTTACCCTTGATCCTTACCTTATTGTGCTGAGTGCTAAGCAAGGTGGAATCAAGTACAATCATTAAACATTAAACACTTGTTCATACACAGATAAATGATCAAACAGTTCAATTTCTAAGAATTCATTTCAATTTCAGTCATTTGTTTACAGAGTTAAATGGTTAGTTATTTTTTAAACAATTATATTTAGCATAAGTTATTTGATTGCACACAGTTTAAATGTCAAACAGTTCGATTCGAGCCATTGATAGGACCCTATCTGGTGGTACCACTCGGGTCAAATAGCAGCAATGGCATTAAAGGGGTACTCCCCATTCTTCAAAGCTCCGTCATTACAGGAGCCTCACCATAAGATTGTTGCGTGACATATACAGGACACTCGTTGAGGAGGTCTTACCCTTTTATAGAGATGCAGTCGGTGTACTCTCCAGCCCCAGTCATCTGGGATATATTCGTATTAAGTTTAGTTTAATTTCTTTGTTTGATGACTTATCAAATTATATGGCTCGTAGCATTCTTGTGCTGTTCCCATTTAGCTTTTTTTTGATGCACTTTGTCAGTGTCCATGTGGTGCATCCATATAGTAGTATTGACACAAACAATGCTTGTAAGAAATTACGTTTTATTTCATTGGACAGGTCGAATTTTCATATGATCGATGACCAATTGATAGCCGTCCATGCTTTCGTTAGGTATATATTGTCATTTTCAGTAGATGAGACACAGCTACCGAGGTAGGTGAACTTATCCACTGATTTCAGAGACCCATTTAGAATAGATATGTCTCCTTCTTTATTAAAATCCATGTACTCCGTTTTGTCTGCATTCACAAAGAGGCTAATGCTTCCTGCTGTCTGCTCCCGACTGTGCATCAAGGATTCGGCTTGGGTAGGTGCCATCTGCGTTGTCTGTGCCCGGGGTTTGTCTGCTTCTGGCCTTTTTTTAGTGTTAAGCCATTTTCTTTCATAAGATTTTTCGACGATCGAAGTACGAAGTCTTGACAGATTATGAACAGATATGGGGCTAATGTATTCCCTTGCAGAACACCAACAACAATAACAAAAAAGTTTGTGTCTTTACCCAGTGTCACACAGTCAATCATCTATTAGATAATATTATCATCAGTTACCGGAAACAACACGAAAAATTATTTGTATTAGATAGGAATATTTGATATCATATAACCATTTTCAAATTATTTGTATTAGATAGTAATACTTGATATCATATAACCCTATAAAAATTATTAGTATTAGATAGGAATACTTGATATCATATAATCCTTTGCAAATTATTTGTATTACATAGGAATACTTGATATCATATAACCCTTTGTAAATTATTTATATTTGATAGGAATACATGATATCATATAACCTTATTCAAATTATTTGTATTAGATAGGAATACTTGATATCATATAACCTTATTCAAATTATTTGTATTAGATAGGAATACTTGATATCATATAACCCTATAAAAATCATTTATGTTAGATAGGAACACTGGATATCATATAACCCAATTCACATTATTTGTATTAGATAGGAATACTTGATATCATATAACCCTATTCAAATTATTTGTATTTGATAGGAATACTTGATACCATATACCCATATTCAAATTATTTGTATTTGATAGGAATTCTTGATATCATCTAAACGTGCTCATAAAACGCTTAAGAAACAGCACAGAAATGTCAATATAAACATATGCAATTCCTTGATAAAGCATAAAATAACCCAGACCGGTTGACTTACCCGTAAAATCAATTACGCAATTATATAAAGGAAACCATACTGCCTTTACTGTATAAAATAACCCAAGAAATGTTGAAAAGCCAACCAGTCATATGATTTAAGCCATTTTACCTTTACCACTGACAGGTTTGGTTTGATTTGGTTTTATGGCACATCAACCATTATTGGTTATTTAATGCGAAATCCATTTTCTTACATATCATCATCATCATATCGCGCTGGTAGCACGTACATCCCTGACCCTCTCTCGCCACTCCTCCCTATCGTTCATCGCACTAGGCAGGTCTTCAGGACAACATCCCGTATCCTCACATAGCTGCTGAATGTATGTTCGTGCTGGTCATCCTGCTTTTGCACGGCCATGTGAGTGGGTCCATAAGAGTACATCTCTTATGAGTTCGTCTCTACTTCTCCAGCAGTGTCCTGCATGTCTGATTCGTCTAACTTGGATAGTTTTCGTGATAGGAGGCAGGTGGCCGTACAGTTGGTGTCTTGTGGGGTGTTGCCACCAGGACTTGTTCAAGATTGCACGCAGTATTCTTGTGTAATTGCCGTCTAGCTTCTTCTCCAGCCGTTTTGTTAGCGTCCATGTTGTGCACCCGTATAGCAGTATCGATGTGACCGCTGCCTGGAAGAAACTGCGTTTCATTTTATCGGTTAGGTCTGATTTCCATATAATCGATAGCCTATTGATAGCTGTCCATGCTTTCGTTAACCTCGTGTCGATGTCCTTTTTGGTTGATTCGACGCTGCTTCCTAGGTAAGCGAATTTGTCTACTAGTTTAAGAGGGGTTCCTTCTAGAGTGGAGATGTCCCCCGTTTGATTATAGCATAGTTTGTATTTTTTAATTTACACACAGTTAAATGTCAAAACAGTTCAATTTCAAACAATTCAGATTAGTGTAAGTACACAGTTCAGTTCTATTTAACTCATAGATAGGACCCTATCAGTAGCTACCACTCCGGGTCAGAATAGACCTGGGAGCGATGGCAATGAAGTGGTACTCTGCATTCTCCAAAGCTCCAGCATTACTGGAGCCTCACCACCAGATTATTTAGTGTCATATCTAGGATACTCGTTGGTGGGGTCTTACCTCTCTGCAAAGGTGCAATCGGTGTATTCTACAGCCCTAGCGGACTGGACCAGTTCTGACAGTGAACTGCAATTATACTTTACTGCTTATGACATGAAAATTGGGTGCTGAGTAGTAGATGATATAATGCCCACTTCATACTGGACAAGAAACAGAATCAATTAACAATAAAAGTCAATCAACGAGGCACTGAATTTCTATCGGGTAATTAATAGCCTTGATGACAAGTGATTAATTTGCAATCAAACGAGTCGAAATGGAAATCTTTCATAATTGTTATCTTTCCTTGGATATTGTCTTTTGTTTTGTTTTGTGTTTTTTTTTTTTTTTTTTTTTTTTTGTAAATGTTTATACGTGCTACAGTTATATGAAACAAGTGTGTTGGTTTCAATAGCTGCATTTTCCATTTGCAACTTTTATAATCTATCGTTTATTATTTTTGTATGGTTTTGTTTTTTCTTGTTTTTTTTTTTCTTTGCTTTTTTTAGGAGTCAGACATGTTTTTGTCTGTCATCAAAGTCTCTATAAGTAAAGTTGGCGACCGTAGTCGAGGGCGACCAGAAGGCTCCCTTTTTCAATAGCTACTACACCGAGGTGTAGGTGAGGGCGCTACTCCTTTCCCTGGATTGCTCCAATTTACCCTTGATACGTACCTTATAATGCTGAGTGTTAAGCAAGGAGGCATCAAGTACCATTTTTAAAGTCTTTGGTATGATACAACCTGGGATTGAACCCAGGTCTCGCGGACCATTGGCGAATACGAGTGCAAAAGTGAAGTGAAGCTGTAACATAAACCTTGGGGTTTTGTATCTGATACATTTACGCTGTTAATTCGTTAGTGGGTATAATGGCATATCAACCTTTGTAGGTTATCTTAAGCCAAATCCTGTTTATGCATTAAATATACAGGGTGGAACGATAAAATTGTCGTCCTAAAGAAAAGAACACTACAGCTTTATTTTAAAACTTTTATTGAAAAAATCAATTCAGCTAACTTGATTATGTAGTAGAACTGACATCTATTTAATGTATCCGCCTTCAGCCTCCATCACCGCCTCGATACGGATCCGGAATTGAGAGCATGCCTTTTCCACAAGCGCCGGCGGGAGTTCGGCGAATACTCAGCGAATGGCGGCAATCAGGCTGGCTTTAGTGTTGTGGGAGGTCATGCTGGTGATGTTCTCGACGTATGACCAAACGATGTAGTCCAGCGGGTTCAGGTCGGGGGAGGATGGGGGCCAGTGAGAGAAGGCTACAAAGTCGTAGCACTCCTTCTGAAGCCAAGCCTGGGTCTCTTTGGACTTGTGGGCCGGCGCCGAGTCCTGCTGCCACACCCAGGCCACCTGATTGCACCAGGGAATCACAACACTCTTCAGCACATCCAGGTACACTTTGGTGTTGACTTTCAAGCCGACTTCGAAGATGTGATGTGGCATGATGTGGCCCTCACTTGAAACCACACTAAAGACCATAACCGTAGCCGGAAACTTTGTTTTCATCACCCTGGGCACGTCCCTGTTATTCGTGGCAATCCAGATTTGCATTTTGAGGGTGCTGGCAATGGTCCTGTTGTCATAACTTGGATCGGTGGAGAGCATGGGTTGTACAGCGGTGCATCTCCGATCTCGCTCGTTGAACATTGTGTCACTTTCAGACATGATAGAAGGCACCTATCGCTCTTGGGATTTGTACACAACTGGCCAACTAGTAGATGGTCCGCAACAAAAAAGAAAACTGGTTTTCATTAAAAGGAAATGGAATCATGTCTTCTTTTCTAAGGCGACAATTTTATCGTTGCACCCTGTATATGATTTTTCAACAAATAGTTTAGTGACATCATTTTAAAGAAACCGGAGTTCATTTGTTAGCACACAGTTAAATGGTTTCAAGAATTGCTATGTTATATTAATAATTCAAGTTACTATTAACTATTTACTTGCACACAGTTAAATGGCTTCACGTATTGCTATCTAAAACGAATAATTCTTATTAGTATTTATCATTTGTTTACTAAGAGTTAAATACCGGACATTGGTATAATAGGTAGAGTGTTCACCAATGGCCAGGGTGACCTGGGTTCAATCCCAGGTTGATTCATACAAAAGACTCAACAGGTCGGCAAAGTTAATCAATCACCAATCATTCTTACCATAAAATGCCGATCATATAGAATGATATCCTTTTTTTCTCAGTTTGTGAAATGATTGGTAGATCAGAAATGTTTCATCTTCCACAGTCACTCAAAAACCTAAGAATGTCTCGTGTCACCTAAAACATGTGCTCAGGAGAGGAATCGATTTCCATGTATTAACTTGTGAAATGTTTCTATGGCATTTTCCTAAAGTTTGATTGAAAATTTGATCTTGTGTTCTATTTTCGAGACACCCTCAACCAAACACACTTGTAATAATCGAAGATTACTCAACTGAACATAAATAATGTAAGGCAAGAACTGATTCAATGTTTAAAGGGCTGTTTAATGCAAACATTGATTTTCGATCAGGGTTGCCAACCTAAAAACTACATATATATATATATATATATATATATATACATGTGTATATGTATATACATACGCAGACACATATACACATATATAGGTATATCTCTTTGTGTGTGTTTTTGTGTGTGTCCTGTACAAATTAAGAATAGTGGAATCATTCAGTTCATTGAATCATAAACAATGGTCTGCGAGATAAGCTTACGACGGAAAGTATTACAAAAGTCTACCAGCTTCATCTTTGAAAAAGTATTGAATCAAAATCGTTCGGTAATCATTATGCCAAACTCCTGAAATTTTGAGATCAATAAAGATGCTATCGATAATCGATAGCATTATTACGAATATGAGTTAAATCACCAGATACGATTCCAATTTACCAAATTGAATAACCTGAAAGAAACAAGATGTTCTTGTAAGTCTCGAATACAACATCTTACGTTTAATACTCATATTTCTTTTTTCCTGTATTAAATCTATTGAGAATGACGTAACCTTTGAAATGTTTGGGGAGCTTCCGGTCAGCACGAGACAAATATTGAATGTTCACAGTGACCTTTCATTTGTTTCCCCTTCAGCTATCTGCAGCGATCTCTTTAAGTCTCGATCAACAAAGGCACTTCCAATGTCTATGTTCAATGAAAGTTTTTTTTTTTTTCAGAATAATGATTACCTCTTTGGAAGAAAAATTTAGAACGAATATTCTACGTATAAATAGTTGACTGTGTCTCTGATAAGAATTGGAAATCAATGTAGAAGAACTAAAATATTTTTTTGATTTGAAAGAGAACAAAAAAAATAGAAAATGAAAAAGAGAGAAAGGAATGAAAATAAAAAAAAATAGAATAGAAACCAGCAATGAGTGAGAAACGAAAAAAGAAATGAACCGAAATAAAAGAAAATGAAGAAGAGAAAGATGAGTTCGGTTTGGTTTGGTTTGGTTTGGTTCGGTTTGGCTCGGTTTGGTTTGGTTCGGTTTGGTTCGGTTCGGTTTGGTTCGGTTCGGTTCGGTTTAGTTTGGTTTGGTTTGGTTTGGTTCGGTTTGGTTTGGTTTTATGGCATATCAATCATTACTGGTTATGTAGTGCCTTATCCACTTTTATACATATAAACAATTGAAGCAGTGTCTCATCAACTGAAAAAGACATTGACACACGGCTAACGAAGGCATAGACAGCTATCGATAGGCTATCGGTCATATGGAAATCAGACCTGACCGATAAAATGAAACGCAGTTTCTTTCAAGCAGCGGTCGTGTCGATACTGCTATATGGATGCACCACCTGGACGCTAACAAAACGGCTCGAAAAGAAGCTAGACGGCAACAAGGATGTTGCGAGAAATATTAAACAAGTCCTGGCGACAACACCCCACAATGCACCAACTATACGGCCACCTGCCTCCCATCACGAAAGCTATCCAAGTTAGACGAACCAGGCACGCAGGACACTGCTGGAGGAACAGAGACGAGCTCATAAGTGATTTACTCCTATGGACCCCCACTTATGGCCGACCAGTTCGAACATACATACAGCAGCTATGAGAAGTTACGGGATGTAGTCCAGAAGACCTGCCGGAGGCGATGAACGATAGGGAAAAGTGGCGAGAGAGGGTCAGGGATATCTGTGCAGGCGGCACGACATGATGATGATGATGATGATTTCAAACATCCAGTAGAGTATCTTTTTTATTTACACACAATTAAATATCAAAATACTTCTATTTTAAATAATTCAGTTTTGTATGAGTACACAGTTTAAATGTCAAACCTTAATATTTTAAGGAATTCAATTTATCATAAATTCAATTTTTTGTTTATGCAGTTAAATATAAAACAAACCTATATCAAACAATTCAGTTTATCTTAAGTTCTGTTTAAATGTCAAACAGTTCTATTTGACCTAAGGATTCGACTCTATCAGGAGCTACCACTCCAAGTGAGAGTGGACTTGGGAGCAATGGCAATGAAGGGGTACACAATATTCCCCAAAGCTCCAGCATTACCGGAGCTTCACAATAAGATTGTTTAGTGTCATATCTAGGACACTCGTTGGGGGGAGTCTTGCCCGTCTGCAGAGATACAGTTGGTTTATTTTGCAGCCGACTGGGCCACAGGACACTCGTTAGGGGGAGTCTTACCCGTCTTCAGATGAACAGTCGGTGCATTTTGTAGCTCCAGCCAACTGGACCACAGGACATTCGTTGGGGGGGGGGTTCTTACTCGTCTGCAGAGGTACAGTCAGTGTATTTTGCAACACCAGCCGACTAGACCACAGGACACTCGTTGGGGAGAGACTCACTCGTCCGCAGAGGTACAGTCGGTGTATTTTACAGCCCAAGCTATCTTGGCCAAAAGAAAAAGAGCAAGAGAGAAGTGAAAGAAAAGAGATAACGAAAAAGAAAAGCTAAAAAAAAAAGAGAGTGAGGAATAGCGAGGAGTTACAAAACTAAACAGTGAAAAAGATGGAGAACTGAGAACAATTTTAAAAAAAACGAGCAAAAACAATGATAGAATCAATGAAAAGAGTCTTGGGAAGAAAAGGTTTTTAAGAAAGAATACAAGAAAAAAATATATGAAAACACGAAGTTAGTCCCAGAAAAACCAAAAAGAAAGCTGAAAAAAGTTTTTAAAAAAAGCGTGGAAGGCAAAAACTTAGAAAAATGTGTAGAAAACCTAAAATAAACAAAATATAATAAAAATTAATTTTGCCAATGTTCTGCAACTATCTAGAAATAAACGTAGCCTGAATTCTGTACAGGGATCTCTATTTTTAAATCGCTATTGCCTATAAAGTTTTGTAAACCTGCAGGCCTATTTTACTTTTTCAGCAAAAAACTCGCTTGGTAGAAGTGTAGTACAAACGGGAGTGGGGGGGGAGAGTTGTAAGGTTTAAATATTACTAAATAGGTTAAAAAACAATTAGTAATATTTAACTCTTACAACCCCTTCTGAAAAAACCAAAAATATTTCGACAAAACTCAAAAAAAAAAAAAAATTCACAGAACAATAGCAACTTCATTAGATAAAAATTTAATTGTGTTATGAAGGTATGTTAATTAATTACGATGGGTGGAGCATTCGACCGCCACCGGGACAGACTTCGGTCGGCTGTATTGGTCAGTACACGGATCTAGTCGGGTGTGTCCTAGTTCTGACATGGATTCCGAGAAAATGCATTCATATAGGGAGCGCCAAGATTGGCATCCGCGAGCTTCAAAGGCTCTAACCCTCTTTGGAGGGGCTACGTTTATTGCCTTGCGCCTGAGGCGCTCATTTTTAGGAGAATGCTAACGGAGCTGGAGATATTTTTGTGTTCACCATGTGTGCCTGAGCTACGGCCCTGCACTTGGACCGACTTAAAACAAAGCCTTGTGCCAAAGTCTTCCAGTCGGTGGGACGAACAACAAATATCGATTCGACCGACACCGTTTATCAAATAAAACATGACTGCCCTCGGTGTCTGATTATTTACCACCAAGAAAACTACTTTCATTTCTTGTTTAACGGAGTATGCGTTATGATAAATTGTTTTTTTTTTTTTTCTGTAATGCAAATCATTTTTTTACAGTAACAACAATAGTAACAATAATTCTAAAAACAATTATAACAAGAATTGTAACAATAATTGTTAAAATACTTGTAACAATACTTGTAACAATACTTGTAACAATAATTCTAACATTACTTGTAACAATAATTCTAACAATACTTGTAACAATACTTGTAACAATATTTGTAACAATACTTGTAACAATAATTCTAACAATATTTGTAACAATACTTGTAACAATAATTCTAACAATACTTGTAACAATACTAGTAACAATAATTGTAACATTATTTGTAACAACACTAGTAAAAATAATTGTAACAATATTTGTAACAACACTAGTAACAATAATTGTAACAATATTTGTAACAACAATTGTAACAATAATTATAACAATATTTGTAACAATACTAGTAACAATAATTGTAACAATATTTGTAACAATAATTGTAACAATATTTGTAACAATATTAGTAACAATAATTGTAACAATATTTGTAACAATAATTGTAACAATATTTGTAACAATACTTGTAACAATATTTGTAACAATAATTATAACTGTTCCGTATAAAATCTTAATGACAACGAAGGCATTGTTTTAAAAAAATATTCGAATGTAGAAAAATGCGAAATTTTTAATTACTTCTGGCAAACTAAAATAAAGATTAAATAAAAAATATACAACTTGACAAGAGAAATAAAATCTGAAAATATCCAGCCTTAATTGACGGAGAATATTTTTAAAAGTGGAAATATTAAGATCTAAAATAAAAGACAGCATGAATAGGTTTGGTTTCTTTGTTTAATGGCATATCATCTCTTTTTAGGTTATTCAATGCCAAAGCCATTCTCCTAGAAGAACAGTAGTGGTACTATTCAACCCATAGCTGGGAGGATAAGGGGGTTCATACCTTTCCCACGGGTATTTGTCCGAAAGTGAACGTAACAGCCCGACTGGAGTACGAACTCGCGTACTGTGATTCAGCAGTCCATCGCTTTAACCATTACACCACGAGGACTTCCCCACAGCATGAATATTAATAGTTTATTTCATAAAAACTGAAGTGTCTGTCTTCTGATGTATTACCGTATAGACACAAGGAAACAACAGAAAATTATTTGTATGCGAAAAATGATGTTGTCTGTTGTTAAGACGGAAATATAAGCAACTAAAAGACAAGGAACTAAGTTTGAAATAACAATGAAAAAGAAAGAACGAAATTATATTTCAACGTTCAAAAAGAAGGCCGCAAGTCATGATTTTTTTTAAATATCAAAATAGATTGAAAAGAATCAATAAAGAAAATAAAAGAGACAAATAAAATTCAATTCAAAATTTTAAAAGACTCAGCGTTTAAGCGGCTCTGTCGACCACATCTCTGCAGAGAGGTAATACACTCCCAACAAGAGTATCCTAGATATGACTCTAAACTATCTGATGTTGAGGCTCCAGTAATGCTGACACTTTAGGGAATGCCCACTACCCCTCCATTACCACCGCCCCCAGGTCTACTCTGGCCCGGAGTGGAAGCACCTGATAGGGTCCCGTCTATGAATCAAATAGAGCTCAACAGTGTATTTTTGCTAAACTGAATTGTTTGAAATTGAACTGGTTTGACATGTAACTTTGTGTAAATAAAAAAACTGCACCTATGCTAAACTGAATTGTTTGAAACAGAACTTGTTTTGACATTTAAACAGTGTGCGTATGTTAAACTGAATTGTTTGAGATAGAACTGCTTATATGTATGAAATTGATTTGGTACTAAATAACCTACAACAGTTGATATGCCATTAAATCAAACCAACGCAGACCATCAGCGTTTATGCCGATCAATTCTTCATCCCACGTCAGATGTATCAAAAAGAAAAGTAGAGAAGCCACATCTTTCTAAGAAATAAAACTTCTTGGTCTCTTTTGAGAGAATAAATTTTTCAAGAATCTCTCTCTCTCTCCCTCTCTCTCTCTCCCCTCTCTCTCTCTATCTCTCTGGCTACACCTGGTGAAGACTGAAAATGGGTTTGTAAAAAGCTGCGTTAACAATAAGAAGACAACGATGAAGAGGTTTAATTGTCCGAACAATTTCTGTTATATAATGAAAACAATTATGAGTCCAATGTGATTTAACGTTGGTGAACAAAAGAAAATGGCCGAGTCAAGAGAAATGGCAGTGAAATAATATTTATTGATGAATGCAGCTGAATAGACATACAAATATTTGTAACGCGGGTAAAAAGGCTCTCTTTCGTTTAGTAACATTAGAATTCTGTTGGCGTCTGGAATCTATGCTTCCATTAATTGCTTCTTGATAGGCCATTGTCCTTCTTTATAAGAAAGGTTTGTAAATGAAACGGGTTTGCAATAGTCTTGAGACACTGACTTGATTAATGTTATACCAGAATGAATGGAAAGAAAAAGATAAAAATAAAATAAAAGAAAGGGACGAAAGGGGATATTGGATTGAAGAATAAAAAGATTCATTAAAAGGACAAGCAAATTGGAACATCGAAAAAGCAATGAAAACGGACAATAAATAGATTAATTTATTAAAAAATTAAAAACAAAAAAAAATCCATGCTGAATTACACAAAAAAGAAATTAAGGATGAAAATAGGAGAAAGATTTACGTCGGTTTTCATATTTTTTTTATTTGCTTCTGACCATTTTCATAACCACAAATGTTTTCCTGTCTTAAAAATGTCTCTTCAAGCAATACAAGTTCTTCCAAAGAAAACAATGATAAAAGCAATAAAAAATAATTTCATAACTCTTCCTTCATGATTGCGATGTTGCAACCTATTTTACCATCATCCTCTCTCTCTCTCCTTCTCTCCGTCTCTCTCTCTCTCTCTCTCTCTCTATATATATATATATATATACGTGGTGCATTCAATAAGCTTCCAAACTTTTTTTATACAGGCATTTAGAATTATCGTAGACTCTTGGAAATTCAGTATGTTATTGCTATACATATTATGAGATGACTGACCAATGTTTATGATTTCAGCTTCAAAGGAACAGCTACAGCAGGAATTGGAATACACCCTACTAACGCCTGATTGTCACAGCTGGTGAATTTCAAAAATGCAATCTGGACGTGAGGACACTTTGGAAAAACGATATGCAATAAAATTCTGTTTTAAACTTGGAAAAAATGATGCCAGAGAAAGGTATGGAATGCTTCAGACAGCTTTTGGAGCATCTTGCTTGAATCGAGCATCGGTTTTCGAGTGGCATAAGAGATTCAAGGAAGGCACGGAGTCTGTGAGGGATGATGAGATGTGTGGGAGGAGTAAGGAAGTCAATACACCACAGTTGATTGGCCAAAGGGTTAGGGCTAGGGTTACTATGTTGAGGTTTTAAGGGAGTTCAGGAAGAGATTCCGTCGGAAGAGACCAGCACTCTTCAAATCGGGTCAGTGGCATTTCCACCAGGACGATGCACCAGTTCACAACTCCATCCTAGTCACAGACTATTTGACCAAGATGGGCATCAAGACAGTTCCTCACACTACCTAGAGTCCAGACCTTGCTCCCTATGACTTTTGGTTATTCTCTCAGCTTATAGGCTGTCGTTATGAGAAAATTGAGGAGATGAAAGAGGCTGTGACGAAGGTCATTGACATGCTTACACAAGAGGACTTCCATGGGGCCTTCCAGAAGTTGTTGAAACGGTACAAGTGGATTGCAGCTGGAGGAGATTACCTTCGAAGGGGATTAGAGTTTCATCAATAAAAGCGCCCATACAAAAAAGTCTGGAAACTTATTTAATGATCCTCGTATATCTGTTAAAATCATAAAGTCCTCTTAAAACCGTCGCTAAAAATAAATTTTACAAGTTGTCATTCACTAAAACATTCTTCCCGTTACTGCTAGATTCATGAAGCATTACCAATCATCAAGACACCTAATTTGATTCCTTTCCTTACGAGTATTTATTTAAACATTATCCATCTCTAAAACTTAGATTCTTGTGGAGATATAACAGTGACTATTCCTTTGATTTTAAAATTCGATTGTTAAATTCTAATGTTCTTCTCTGGGTTTAACACAACAGTCAGATGCTAAACAGATTCAAAATCCTAGTACTATGATCGAATAAGATTGAATTTAACTTTGAGATTTTATCGTGATCTTCAAGAATTCTTTAAGAGTTAACACTGAATGTTCTCTGTACATAACTTTAATATGATAAGGGATTTCAATTAATCATTTTAGGTAATTATCTTATTTTAGTGATAAATTGAGTGCTTGTTAAAAACTTTGAGTTTGTAGTCGCAAGTTCGAGTTGGAAGGTTAAAGTGGGTCAACCTTGATTGCGACCTCATGTCAGCCTCTGTCTTAATCATATTTACCCAACCCATCCGCTCGGGCAGGATATGACACAAGGTCAATTTTTTAAGCGGAGTTTAACAGGTTTGAATTCAGAGTTTTCCTTTTCCTAGACTAGTTGCCTCACCAAGGCTGAAGAACCTAGTCTGCCCTACTATTTACTCTGTCTTAATAAAGGATTATTTTGAAATCGGCTGTGGGCAAAATATTAAAATAAACATTTGGATTCGTGTCGGCTGATATTTTGAATGGCGTGGCACTGGGAAGTTATTGGATTATTGACGGATTAGTTTAGAGATTAATTAGCAGAATATATACAAGAACAGTTCTAAGACGCAGAGTCGATCAGTCGGTCATTTCCAGTTAGTTCGAGTTCCAGTCAAAGACAGAGGTGGCTGAGACGGGCGGCCTCTTAGGGTAGGGCTTGGTCGTTGAATAAATGTCGAAGTTTGTGGTTGTCGTCTCGTCTGCCACAGATTAAAGTTTCTGTCTCTCGAAGAAAGTTGACGTAATTCCTTCGGCAATCTGTCTCGTTTCATGACGACTACTGTAAAAACAGTTGAAGCAATAAATTTTCGTATTAAGAACAGAGTCAATTTGTATTTGCGTGCGTTAAGACTTTTGACATGACCGGTAATGCTACACTTGGGTTTATTTGTGCTCGTAGCGTAAAATTACCAACAAATATTTGGTATATACGAGTGGTAGAAAGGCCAATAACTAGTTGCCAATCTTCATTCGTAGGAACACAGATAGTACTCAGCCTAGTCGACTGCAGCTGTCGAATACACCGACCGTGTCTCTGCTGAGGGATAAGACCTCCCGCCAGTGATGGCAAGGCTTCAGCCTTGAAAGCTTAAGGGAATATGGAGTACTCCTTCATTACAATTACTCCCTGGTCAACTCTGACTCGAAGTGGTAGAACCTGACAGGGTCTAATTAATAAGGCAAATTTGACATTTAAACTGCATGCAATCTTGGAAAATCTATTTAATCCAACTTAAAATATTTATGTTAATTACAAACCAACTTAATACTTACTTTTTGTGTGAAGTTTTATGAGAAAAGAGAACACATAGCTAGATCAAATTTATATTGCACATATTTAAGCACTTATACACATATATACATATATAAACCCAAATAAAAGCACCACTAAATCAATACTTAGCTTAGGTTCTTTGTTTTCTTTTCTTTCAAAGAGTAGTTGTCTTCGAAGTTTTGTTACTTTATTGGTGTGTAACGTTGGTTATTTTGAAGCGACGTTATTCCATGTCGAAAAGTTTTTGTTGACTGTGACTGTTGACTGTTATTTGTCATATGTGTCTTTTACACAGCATCTACCTATTTATAGTAATAAATTAATGTTTACACAAAGACAGCTTTTTCTTTTTTGGTTGAATTAGACAGAGACACTAAACTTTAAACCATATTTCGTTGGTTCAGTAGTAAGTAATTTTTTTATTCTAACGAATTGTTTACAAAATATGTTTTCGTGTTTAAATTCAACGAAAGACATCCATTCAAAATTTTTGTTTCTTAAACCATATTTCGTTGGTTCAGTAGTAACGAATTGTTTACTAAATATTTTATTTTAATATGACATTTTTTTTCTCTTACGTTCAACGAAAGATATCTATATATATATAAATAAAAATGTAACTGCTTGTTACTAACCGATAATCTCCAGTTTTATACCACTAATTGGTTTAAAATTTTCAGAGAGTATTTTATTCGAATTCAGGAGTGTTTTTATATACTTACTAGCTGTATCCGGCCACGCGTTGCTGTGGCTCAGTTTGTTTAAATGGGAAAAAAGAAAATGTATGTTTTTAATATGTTTAATTTTTAAAAATTTTCTGAGAGTATTTTATTCGAATTCAGGAGTGTTTTTATATACTTATTATCCAAGTATTGGAAAATTAAACATATTAGAAACATGCACTTTCTTTTATTTTCCCATTTAAACCAACTGAGCCACAGCAACGCGTGGCCGGGTACAGCTAGTTTAACAAATAAAACTCTTTATGTTGAAACCATTTAGGTGAATGCAAACAAACGAGTAGTTTTTAATGGAAATATTCAGATTCGGATATTTGGAAATATTTGACTATGTGCAAGCAATAGTGATATTGTGAGCAAAACAAATTAGCTCTAACTGATTAAAAAATTACCAACTAATTATTTACTAAGAAATCATATTCATAATTGTTTAACCGTATGCAAACAAATGAGCTCTGGTTTGTTTAAAAATGTTATCTAAAAACAATGCGTTTATAAATCATAAAATGTATAAAAGGGATTTGGAATTAAATAACCTAAAATTGGCCATATATAAATCAACACAATCGAATCAAATAAATAACACATGTAACATAATGGCCGAGGGATTTCGTTTCATGCCTTTGGGTTTAGTTAGGTTGATAACCTTTCGGCTCAGCACATGGGTTAGTTAGATGCAAAATTAACACAGGTGTTCACGCGCGAGCGCGCAGAGCGGACGTGTCACTCAGAGATGTCACAATAGCCCAGATGAGAAACGGAGGCTAGCGAGTGCGAATGACGTCACGCACCGGAAGCGCGCGGAGGATTTTGGGAGATTTTGAAAAAGTCAATTGAGTTGAGACCTGCCTCGGGAGAAGACGATTGGCTTTCGCTTGCTTGCCGAAGCCAGGCCAGTGGCCTTTGGGGCGGGTGCCACACGAGATGGTGCGGCAGATGAAAAAGTCAGAATAGAAAGATTGTGCCTCTCTCTCCTTATGTCGAAGAACCTTTAAATTCAAAGGTAATAAAAAGTTTCGCACCTGAAGAAAGAAGTCGTTACCTGTTTTTCGAATTTCGAGATTCCTATGTTCTATCTTTATGGACATTCGATGTACGTTTCACACATAGCCATATCATGGCTATGGTACACACAGGCTTCATAAGTTGCATGTTAATCAATGACCAATGTGACCCAGTCGGCTAGGGCTTTAGAATACACTGACTTGCATCTCTGCAGAGGGGTAAGACTCGCCTCACAAGAGTTTCCTAGATATGACATTAAACTATCAGATGGCAAGGCCCTTGTAATGCTGAAGCTTTGAGGAATGCGCCGTACTTCTGGCTCGAAGTGGTAGCACCTGATAGAGTCCTATCAAATATCTATCAAATATAACTGCTGACATTTATACTGCGTACTCATGCTAAACTGAATTGTTTGAAATGGAACTGTTTTCTCTTTTAACTGTTTATAAACAAATGGCTGATATTTAATTGAATTGTTTGTGATAAATAGCAATGCTTGAAAACATTAAACTGTGTGCAAATAAATGATTAAAAGTTAATAGAATTATTTATATTAGATATATTTATATATATTTAGATATATATATATATATATATATATTTAGATATATATATTTAGATATATATATATATAAAATGCTATTTTCAAAATGTGTTTAGAAATCATATATCTAATATATATGCATAAAAAGGCCTGATGAGAAGATGGTCCGGGTTCAATCACAGGTCGAGTCATACCAAAGACTCGGAAAATAGTACGTGCTCCCGCATTGCTTAACACTCAGCATTAAAAGGTGGGGATCAAGGGTAAAGTGGAGCAATCCAGAGAAAGGTGTAGTGCCCTCCCCTACACCTCGGCGTTGTAGCAATGGAAAAAGGAGCCTTCGGGTCCCTTCGACTAAGGTTGCCAACTTACTTACAACTGTATATGTATCAAGATGATTTAGCATCAAATAACCTACAATGGTTAATTTGCCATAAAAGACTACCTAACCAAACCACATATATTTAATATACATGTATAGAGATGATTTGGCATTAAATAACCTTCAATGGTTGTTATACAATAAAACCCAACTAAACCAAATCATATATATCTAATATATATGTAGAAAGAGGATTTGGCATTAAACAACTTATAATGGTTGATATGCCATAAAACCAAACCCAACCAAATCATATATATTCAATGTACATGTATAAAGAGGATTTGGCATTAAATAGCCTACAATCGTTGATATGCCATAAGACCCAACCAAACCAAATCATATATATTTAATATATAAGTATAAAGAGGATGTGCCATTAAATAACCTACAATGTTTAATATGCCATAAAAACCAACCAGACCAAGTCATATATATTTAATATACATTTATAAAGAGGATTTGGCATTAAATAACCTACAATGGTTGATATGCCATAAAACCCAACCAAACCAAATCATACATATTTAATATATATGTATAAAGAGGATTTGACAATAAATAACCTAATATGGTTGATATCGCATAAAACCAACCAAACTAAATCATATATATATATATATATATATATATATATATAATTTTCTTTGTATAAAAAGGATTTGGCATTAAATAACCAAAAATGGATGATACTATTTACCAACCCCTCCGCTCGGGCAGGATATAATACAAGGTCAATTTTTAAGCGGAGTTTAACAGGTTTGAATTCAGAGTTTTCCTTCTCCTAGACTAGTTGCCTAACCAAGGCTGAAGAACCTAGTCTGTCCTACTATTTACCCATAGCTGGAGGGAGAATAATTGGATTCATACCTTTCCCAAGGGTATTAGTGCTATGCGAAATGCAATCAGTATCGTCCAGGATTTGAACTCGTATAGCCGTGTTCATTTCCTACGGTGATAACGACTACACCACGGGCACCTCCTAAAATGAATGATATGTCATAAAACCCGACCGAACCTATGACCAAGGGTAATGATTGTATAACCAACATATGAATGTGTGCTATAACCTCATCAGAAGTCAGATAATCAGAAGGTGACATTATTATTACCGACAAAAATTAAACGATACTTATATTTAAACTGCGTACTCATGCTAAACTGAATTGTTTGAAATATGGTTTTCTCGATTTCTTATTCAACCAAATTTGAAAGCTAGTTTTCTTTTTAAGATTGTTTTGCTGTATAGCGTGTGTAAGAATTGCGAAGGACGTAATTTATAAAATGTATTTTTTTCATGTCAATGACACTGCAAATATCAATGACGGATTTTAAATCTTTCCACGAGCTTCAAAATCTAACATCTTATTTCAAGTTCAATGTGTATTAATATTTCTTACAATGGACACGGAAATCTGACTTAGTAAGTTATTTTCCATAAAATATTGTTTAATGATACATGTGAATATTCCGTTGCTTTAAAATAAGGAATAAAATATTGAACACCTGTGTTTCATCAGGTCAAGCGTTCTTCCAGAGATATTTCGGAGATAAGTTTTCTTCAAGCGAATATTTTAATATCAATCTCCATGTTATGAAACACCAAAATCTTTTTGTGCCAGATTATATGAGTCAATTGTCATAAAGTCTACACGCCTGATCAGAAATTCAAATTTGGTAGCTGAAAGATATTTTTCATGAACACGATAAGATTTCTGTGTAGGACTGTTTTTATATGTGAATATATCTATGCATAGGACATTATAAGTTCAGAGTACAGGCGTATATGTAAATTTAAAGGATGCACCCGTGGCGTTATGGTTAACGTCGCAGGAAATACACACGGTGACCAGAGTTCAAATCCTGGCGGAGTGTGTATGCATTTCGTATAGCGTCAATACTTTTGGGAAAGGCATGAATCCAACAATTCTCTTGCTCAGTCAGCTGGGGCTGTAGAATACACTGACTGCACCTCTGCAGAGGAGTAAGACCGCTCCCCTAACGAGTGTCCTGGATATGACACTAAACAATCTGATGGTGAGGTTCCAGCAGTGCTGGAGCTTTGGGGAATGCAGAGTACCCCTTCATTACCATCGCTCCCAGGTCCACTCTGGTCCGGAGTGGTAGCACCTGATAGAGCCCTATCTATGGGTTAAATAGAACTAACAGCATACTTATGCTAAAATGAATTGAGTAAACTGAATAGCTTGAAATAGAAAGGTTTTTGACAATTAAACCGTACTTACACTTAAACTGCGTGATTATGCTTAACTGAATTATTGGAAATAGAATTGTTTTTCGACATTAAAACTGTATTTATACTTAACTGAATTATTGCATATAACTGCTTGAATAGTTTGAAATGGAAATGTTTTTGACAATTAAACTGTGTACTTATGCTAAACTGAATTGTTTTCAATAAAACAGATTAATTACATAAAAATGGATTTGGTGTTAAATATCCTACAAAAGTTGATATGCCATAAAACCAACCAACCTACAATTCTTCCTCCATTTATGAGTAAATAGTAGGACAGACTGGTTTCTTTAACCTGGGTGAAGCAACGAGTTTGAGTGAAGTTTGGGTTGGGATTTATAGCATATCAACCATTATGAGTTATTCAATGTTAAATCCTTTTTACACATGTATATTAAATATATATGACTTGGTTTGATTGGGTTTTATGGCATATCAACCATTGTAGGTTATTTAATGCCAAATCCTCTTTATACATATATATTAAATATATATGATTTGGTTTGGTTGGGTTTTATGGCATATCAAATATTGTTGGTTATTTAATGTCAAATCCTCTTTCTACATATATATTAAATATATATGATTTGGTTTGATTGGGTTTTATGGCATATCAACCATTGTAGGTTATTTAATGCCAAATCCTCTTTATACATATATATCAAATATATATGATTTGGTTTGGTTGGTTTTTATGGCATATCAACCATTGTAGGTTATTTAATGCCAAATCCTCTTTACACATATATATTAAATATATATGATTTCGTTTGATTGGTTTTTATGGCACATCAACCATTTTAGGTTATTTAATGCCAAATCCTTTTTATACATATATATTAAATATATATGATTTGGTTTAGTTGGTTTTTATGGTATATCAACCATTGTAGGTTATTTAATGCCAAATCCTTTTTATACATATATATTAGATATATAATTTCTAAACACATTTTGTCAATAACATTTTTAAACGAGCCTGATATTCTATTCCATACAATTAAATGATTTCAATTATTGCTGTCAAAGAAAAAATTATTATATTACATATTAATCATTTGTTTGCACACTCTTTTATGGTTCAAAGTATTGCTATTCGTCAATGACAATTCAGTTAAACATGAGTTATTTGTTTACTCTGTGTTAAATGATCAAATAGTTTTATTTCTAACAATTCAATTTAGCATAAGTCATTTGTTTGCATAGAATCTAAATCTCAAACTGTACTATTTGACCCATATATATGACCCTATGAGGTTCTACCACTCCGGGCCAGAGTAGAACTTGGAATAATGGCAATGAATTGATACTCCGCATTCCCTAAAGCTCCATCATTACTGGAGCCTCACCATCAGATTGTTTATTGTCATATCCAGGACTTTCGTTGGGAGAGTCTGACCTCTCAGCAGAAATACAGTCGGTGTATTCTGCCACGCAAGCCAACTTCTTCTTGGTTAGGCAAATAGTCTAGGAGAAGGAAAACTCTGGATTCAAATCTGTTAAACTACGCTTAAAAATTGATGTTATGTCGCATCCTGTTCGTGCAGAGGAGTTGATATATATATATATATATATATATATATATATATATGTCAACTCCTCTCTATACATAGTCATCCACGGACAGATCTGTTTCGTTCAATCAGAACTCATCAGTGTGGCTAGACATAGCGAAAACCCGGTTGACTCGAACGCCAATCCGAGACTCTACACTTCAGCCACGAGGAACTAATAGCAGCGAAGTAAATTTTAAACGGTTATGAATCACAATTATTATTGTTTACATACATCCGGTTAACGGCTACCGAGAGCTCAATTCATATATGAAGAGCCTTGCAAATAAACGCTAATGGCAACACGATTACTTCATTCGCTAGAGAACTCAACCCTACGGAGGTAGGGGAGTATATATATATATATATATATACACACACAAATTTAAAAGTATATATAATTTAAGAGTATATATATATATATATATATACGCAAATTTAAAAGTTTATTTTTCTATAATTCTATTTCTTCTTATTTTTCTATAATTCTATAAGTCCCCATCAGTTTTGTCTCCGTGTCTGTGCATTTTTCTTTCTGTGTGAATGAGTACCATAGTATATGCATATTTTTACCTGTATATGTTGGAAACATACTCTCTGCAGATAACATCTATCTTATTTTCCGAGCCGGGTGAAAATCAAATAAACATCATATATTCTCAAGGGCGTAACAACTTTCATTCGAAATAGCGCTAAGCAACTAAGTAGCTTGGTTTGGCTTGGTTTGGTTTGGTTTGGTTTGGTTTCTTTGTTTAATGGCATATCAACCTTTAATGCCAAAGCCATTCTCCTTGAAGAACAGTAGTGGTACTATTTAACCCATAGCTGAGAGGATAAGGGGGTTCATACCTTTCCCAAGGGCATTAGTCTGAAAGTGATTGTGACATATCAAGGTTTGGTTTGGTTTCTTTGTTTAATGGGATATCAACCTCTGTAGGCTATTTAATGCCAAAGCCATTCTCCTAGAAGAACAGTAGTGGTACTATTTAACCCATAGCTGGGAGGATAAGGGGGTTCATACCTTTCCCAAGGGTATTTGCCCCGAAAGTGAACGTAATAGCGCGACTGGAGTTCGAACTCGCTTACTAAAAGAGGGCAACCTTAACTAAGTGGCGGCTTAAGGTTGATATTTCCAGTCGACATATTCTTTAAATCCTTGTCTTGCATTGATACGTATTCATAGGGTCTTTTGATGAATACCGTAAAAATCAAAAGGAATCAGAATTATTATTATAATCATTGGTACTGCCTTGTACAACGCGAGATGATATAAACAGGTGCCACTTAGAATCGTAGTGTAGCCCAACGGTTATTGTCGTTGGAAATAGAATGAGCACCCCAAGTTCAAATCCTAAACTGTTTGAAAAAAGTGTGAATCCATCTGTTCTCCCAAGGCTATGTCAAAATAGTTGGGCAGACTGTGCTCTTTAACCTTGGTAAGGCAATAAGTCTAAAAGAGAAAAAGAAAACCCATTTCAAACGAGTTGTCACCATCATGCTGCAAGCACAGATTTCCCTGACTCTCTCTCTCTCTCTCTCTCGCTATTCGTCTCTATCATCCATCCCTTCCGAAAGGTCTTCTAGACTACATCCTGTGTCCGTACAGAGCTGTTGTAAATTAGTTCTTATTGGTCGTCCAATACTTGCATGTCAGTTTGAAGGGGTTCATCGGAGAACGTCGCTTATGAGTTAATCCTTATTTCTCTACCAGTATCCCCTATGCCTTGGGGGGTGTCCTCGTGGTGTAATGGTTAAAGCGATGGACTGCAGAATCGTAGTACACGAGTTCGTACTCCAGTCGCGCTATTACGTTCACTTTCGGACCAATACCCTTGAAGGTATGAACCCCCTTATCCTCCCAGCTATGGGTTTAATTAGTACCACTACTGTTCTTCTCGGAGAATGGCATGTTGCAGTGAGATTTTGGCTTAGCGTAGTATGATCAAAATGTTCAAAACTCATTGAATAAAATTCAAATTTAATTCGTAACTTAATGATAATCGTGTAAGTACTGAGTTCGCGCTCACTCTGATTATTATAATTCCTCTGATAGATAACTTAAGTGCTAATTAAATATAAACTGCCCTAATTTGTTTTCAATTAATCACAATTTAATGTGACATATAATGTGTGTTTGAGGGTTGCTTATATACGTGTGTGCATGGGCGTGTCCTCGTGGTGTAATGGTTAACGCGATGGACTACGGAATCGTAGTACGCGAGTTCGTACTCCAGTCGTGCTATTACGTTCACTTTCGGACAAATACCCTTGGGAAAGGTATGAACCCCCTTATCCTCCCAGCTATGGGTTAAATAGTACAACTACAGTTCTTCTAGGAGAATGGCTTTGGCATTAAATAACCTAAAAAGTGTTGATATGCCATTAAACAAAGAAACCAAACCTATGCCTTGTTAGTCTTATTTGGATAACTCCGCTTAAAAATTGACACTGAAAGGCACCCCAATAGGTTGTGGGCAACACCCATCTATACTCATTCAGACCAGTTCTCTTGTACTTCCAAAACGCATGAGAAAATTACTTTCAATACAAATAATTATCGTTCTAAGCCTTTCCCGAGAACTTTATGTGTTTGATATTGGGAAATAAATTTCTCAGTAGCCAAATTTGGTCGAAATCTTTGAATGTGTGAGACTAAATTCAAACTTGCTATCATACTGAATACAAACAGTTTTTGATAAGCAAAACTGTGAGAGAAAATGTTTTTTCTATTCTGCTTTGATCGTAAAAAAAACCTATTGAGAAAAAAAAAATTTTCCTGGAAGTGCATGAAAGACGAACAGATGAGTAATCGATGCCAACTAATCTATCATTGATATTTATTCGTCTTTTTATGAATTTGCGAATTAATTGATTCCTTTTTGGCTCAGGGTTAGCTCGGTGCAGAGTTCTTTTGCTGAGATATCAAAAGAATCTTAATAGTCTGTTCACGATAGGCTAGCTTTATTGACGGAAGTTTCTAAAAAGGCAGGTCTTGTTCCTTCCACAAAATGAGTATTACACACTTCAAAAGATAAACTGCAAGGGTATTTAGTGATGAATATTTAAAAACTTTGTATCGAAGAAACATTATCCTCTTGAATAATGCTTTGCTGTTAGAGTTATGTCTCAAATTTAGGAATAAAAAAAGCTGAGAATACGATATTGAAGAGAGCTGCCGTATACAAGGAACTTTGAAAATTATAGACAGGCTGACCTACGTCTACGCTGGGTAAGAGGCCAAACGTTAATCCTTAACATGGACAGGTTAACAGAAAAAAATCAGAAATATCTTTTACTTATGTCACTTTCTAAATAGTATCTATTTTACAGTTGTTGTTGTTGTTGTTGTTGTTCTTCTTCTTCTTCTTCTTCTTCTTCTTCTTCTTCTTCTTCTTCTTCTTCTTAATTACTACTTAAAACCAAATGGAGAATGGCCCAGTTGGCTGGGGCTGTAGAATATACCGACTGCATCCCAGCAGAGGGGTAATACCCCAAACGAGTGTCCTGGATAAGACACTAAACAATCTAATCGTGAAGTTCTAGCAACGCTGGAGCTTTAGGGAATGCGGAGTACCCCTTCATTGCTATCACTCCCAGGTCTACTCTGGCCCGGAGTGGTAGCACCTGATATGGTCCTATCTATGGGTTAACTAAAACTAAACTGCGTACTGATGCTAAACTGAATTACTTGAAATAGAACTGTTTTGACATATAAACTACGTACTTATGCTAAACTAAATTGCTTGAAATAGAACAGTTTTCATGTTTAAACTGCGTACTTATGTTAAACTGAATTGTTTGAAATGGAACTGTTTTTCTATGCTAAACTGAATTGTTTCAAACAGAACTGTTTTTTTTGTGTAAAAAATGGATTTAGCATTAAATAACTTACAAAGGTTGATATGCCATAAAACCCAAATAAACCACAACCAAACCAAATAGAGAAAAACAGTAATTGTTACCATATTACGGAAAAAAAGTTATCAATTATATTTTGTATTTTCAAACAGAACTGTTTATTTGTATAAAAAATGGATTTAGCATTAAATAACCTACAAAGGTTGATATGCCATAAAACCCAAATAAACCACAACCAAACCAAATAGAGAAAAACAGTAATTGTTACCATATTACGGAAAAAAAGTTATCAATTATATTTTGTATTTTCAAACAAAACTGTTTATTTGTATAAAAAATGGATTTAGCATTAAATAACCTAAAAAGTTATCAATTATATTTTGTATTTTCTAAGAAAGTTAATATTGATTAATGAAAAATCTCCAGTAGAAGAATATTTATTTTAATTTGAGTGAAAGACACTTCTGAGATGTATCGATTTAAACTTTTTTTTGTCTGGATTGCTAAATCTAATAAATCAATTTGCAATTATTTTACGTTTCGAATTGCCTATCAACCTAATTAGCTATTTTTAATTAACTGTGAATATGTATTTTAGTAAGAGAAATAATTTGTTTTTTTTTTAATTTTGTTTTTTGTATTTCTAAATTTGAATTTTGTACAAGTAGTTTTTACTTGCAGTAACATGGCTTCCCGCTGATTATTTTTATTGTTATTGATGAGCAAACCCTTTCTTTCCTCTCTTTTTTGTCTTAATATTTCCTCTATGTTCACTAAGTATTGATATGTTTAAAGTAATTATTAATATTGATCCTGATATGAAATTATTTTCTTTAAAATAAATCAAACTAAAAAAGCATTTTGATGCTCAGACAAAACAACTGATTATAAATGAAAAAAAAAAAATGGAAAAATTCTCAAAGAAAAATGTGAATTCTCAATACTTGCTTAAAAAATCTACGACATTCACACGATTAAAATAGGACAAAATCGATTAGTTTGTTATTGAATTTCACGATCAATAGAAGCGATAATTATCTTATAAAGTTCTAGTCAGCTTCGATTTTTGACTGGAATTAGAAAAAAATATTCTTTTCTTTTAAATAAATTGGGTAGTTTTATCTTAAAGATAATAATAGTGCAAGCAGCCTGTTTTCAAAACATTTGTCTTTATAATTCTTGAATAAAACAAACACTGAAATGAGATGAAGAAAATGTCTTAACATCATAAACTTTAAAACTCCATCTTTAAATTGCCCAGTCGGCTGGGGTTGTAGAATACACCGACTGCACCTTTACAGAGGGGTAAGACCCCCACCCAACGAGTGTCCTGAATACGACACTAAACAATCGGATTGTGAGGTTCCAGTAATGCTGGGGTCTTGGGGAATACGGAGCCCCCCTTCATTATCATCACTCCCAGGTCCACTCTGGCCCGGCGAGGTAGCACCTGATAGGGCTCTACCTCTGGGTTAAATAGAACTAACGGCACACTTATGCTAAACTAAATTATTTGATTAAACCGAATAGCTTGAAATCGAAATGCGTTTTGACAATTGAACCGAGCTTACATTTGAACTGCACGCTTATGCTAAACTGAATAATTTCAAATAGAACTGTTTTTTGACATTGAAACTGTATTTACACTAAACTGAATTGTTTAACATAGAACTGTTCTGACATGTAACTGTGCGTAAAAAAAAATCTGTACTTATACTAATCTGAATTAGTTGAATTAGAATTGCTTGACTAAACTGAATAGCTTGAAATAGAAATGTTTTTTTACAATTAAACTATACTTACATTTAAACTGCGTAATTATGTTAAACTGAATTGTCTTAAATAGAACTGATTATTTACATAAAAATGGATTTAAATAACCTACAAAGGTTGATATTCCGTAAAACCCAAACAACCAAACCATCCAACTTTAAAACACATTTATTATAATTTGGATTTGTTATATAATTGCGGAAGGATTTTTTTTATATTATCATTTTTCGTTTGTTATATCTTATCTTTCGGTTTAGTTAGGCTTAGAACTTTGCGGCTTAGTGCACGGGTAGGGGCACACATTAAGCGCAGGTGTTCACACTCGCGCGGGAAGGATGTGACAATCACTGATGTCATAATAAAAACCCCGGATAGAAAATAGGACTGGGGATATTAATGACGTCATGCACGGAAGCGATAGGCTGAGATTCTTGGGTATTTTGAAAAAAGTAGTTAGATGAGATTTGAACTTAGACTGGACGAAGCGAGTTGGGATTCAAATCTGGGCGAGGCCAGTCCAGTTTATGTATGGCACTAGACCTTGCTGTCTAGTTCAAGCCATAACCCAGCATACGTGCCCGGACCCATCAGGCTCACATTGCACCAAGTGGGCCGATGAGCAGCATAGACCAGTAGGGTTCGAGTCTCGGCTCGTTCCCGACCTTCCCCTCCTCTTTATCCCCACTTTAATCGGCCTTCGGGCTTTTGACCATGTGTCAAGTCGTGTCTGGTGGGAGGCAGCGACAAGTAACAGAGGCGCGTTTGGTGGGTCATTGAGTTGAGAGCTGACGCTGGACGAACAGTCAGCATAGTAAAAATTGTGTGTCTCTCTCTCTCCTCGTGTCGAAAGCCTAAAAATCAATTGTCTTTAATTAGAATCATTTTGAGATGAGGCTTCTTAATCTGAGAATTAATTTTTATTTATCGCTGACTTTTTGTCCTCATCTTGGTAGTTTTTTTTTTTCTTTTTGTGTGTTGTTTCTTCTTTCACTACGTTTCGGCCAAGTTTCACCTCTGGCGTTCTTCGGGGCCCGTGGCGCAGCGGATAGAGGTGTTGTGTCTCTACCGTTCCAGGTGAGCATTGTCAGAAGATAGCGGTTTCAAATCCTACCCAAGCCGGCCAGAGGTTTACTTGGTCAAAAACGTGGTGCGATAGACAACAACTATGGAAGGCAGTAATTACTGGGGATACGGTTACAAGACTCAGCATTCCTATCCGAGGTCGCAGTAAATCACCTGAAGAAGGCCAGAGGTGAAATTTGGCCGAAACGTAGTGAAAGAAGAAACAACACAAAAAAGGGAAGAAAAACTACCAAGATGAGAACAAAAAGTCCGCAATAAATAAAAATTAATTCCCTAAAAATCAAGAAGGTAATAAAAGCTTCGCACCTGAACTAAGAGAGTCGTCAGTGTTTCGAGTGTTTCGGGATTCCTATGCGTATGAAAATGTTATGCGTGTGAACGTTTAACACATCCGTATACAGGCATTATATACATTTCACATATTCGTAGATTATGGCATATCAACCATTGTAGGTTATTTAATGCCAAAGCCATTCTCCGAGAAGAACGGTAGTGATACTATTTAACCCATAGCTGGGAGGATTAGGGGGTTCATACCTTTCCCAAGGGTATTAATTTGGTTTGGTTTGGTTTGGTTTCTTTGTTTAATGGCATATCAACTCTTTATAGGTTATTTAATGCCAAAGCCATTCTCCGAGAAGAACGGTAGTGGTACTATTTAACCCATAGCTGGGAGGATTAGGGGGTTCATACCTTTCCCAAGGATATTAATTTGGTTTGGTTTGGTTTCTTTGTTTAATGGCATATCAACTCTTTATAGGTTATTTAATGCCAAAGCCATTCTCCGAGAAGAACGGTAGTGGTACTATTTAACCCATAGCTGGGAGGATTAGGGCGTTCATACCTTTCCCAAGGGTATTAATTTGGTTTGGTTTGGTTTCTTTGTTTAATGGCATATCAACTCTTTATAGGTTATTTAATGCCAAAGCCATCCTCCGAGAAGAACGGTAGTGGTACTATTTAACCCATAGCTGGGAGGATTAGGGCGTTCATACCTTTCCCAGGGGTATTAATTTGGTTTGGTTTGGTTTCTTTGTTTAATGGCATATCAACCCTTTATAGGTTATTTAATGCCAAAGCCATTCTCCGAGAAGAACGGTAGTGGTACTATTTAACCCATAGCTGGGAGGATAAGGGGGTTCATACCTTTCCCAAGGGTACTTGCCCGAAAGTGAACTTAATAGCGTGACTGGAGTACGAACTCGCTTACTACGATTCCGCAGTCCAATTTATTTTTGTGTCACTTTGATACATTTACAAAGATGATTATAAAAGTGTATTGTTTATAATTTCATCAATCTGAAAGAAGAAAACTGCATTTGAAAAAATAGATTTGACTTTACTTATTTAAATTTTATTTCATATTTACCGATCAACAAATTGATGTGCGTTTCAATCCAATCCATTTTTATCAAACGTAATAATGCTTTTTTTTATACTATAGGATCTAAACCATCTCTTCATGACGTGTATACAGGTTTAATGTTATCTTATCAATAATAATCTGTCTCGTAATAAAATTGTTCTTCTGGGAGTAAAAGTGAAGCATGAGCGATCGGCAAAAGGTAGTGCCAATAAAACAAGGGAAGCAAAAGTAATAATCATTTAAGATATGAATATCGTCGTTTTATACTAAACGATTTTCGTAAATGCTTATTAGATTAGAAAATCGCAGGATTTTGATATCCGTGCAATAATTATAAAATATATGAAAGAAAGACTTTTTTGTTAATTTGTTCTTAATCCAACATATAAATATTTTTTAATAATCTGTTCCAGGATTTGAAACAAACAGTTCTATTTCAAACAATTCAGTTTAGCATAAGTTAAGAAAGTTAAATAGTTACAAGTATTGCTGTGTCAATAATAATTTAATTAAACATTGGTCATTAGTTTAAACACAGTTAAATATCAAACAGTTTTATTTCAAACAATTCAATTTAGCATAACTCATTTGTTTGCATTCAGTTTAATACCAAACAGTTCTATTTGAACCATAGATAGGTCTCTTTCAGGTGCCACCAACCTGAGACATAGGGAACGTGGGAGTGATTGCAATGAAGAAGTACTCTGCATTCTATAAAGCTTCAACATTATTAGAGCCTCACCATCAGATTATTTAAGGGACATTCATTGGCAGGGTGAGCGTCTCACCCCACTGCAGAGATGCAGCTGGTGTACTCTACCACCCCAGCCGACTGGATTGTCATCTCTTAATCCAAAAGGTACGAGGTGCACACGATAAGTTTCCAGATATTTTTTTTGTATGGGCACTTTTATTGAGAGTACACACATGAAACTCTAGTCGCCTTCGAAGGTAATCTCCTCCGGCTGCAATGCACTTGTTGTACCGCTCCAACAACTTCTGGAAGGCCCCAGGGAAGTCCTCTTGTGTGAGCGTGCCAATGACCTTCGTCACAGCCTCTTTCATCTCCTCAAGTGTCTCATAACGACAGACTCTGCGCTTAGGGAATAGCCAAAAGTCACAAGGAGCAACGTCTGGAATAAAGGGAAGATGAGGAACTGTCTTGATGCCCATCTTGGTCAACTAGTCTGTGACAAGGATGGAGTTGTGGACTGGTGTATTGTCCTGGTGGAAATGCCACTGGTCCGATTTGATGAGTGCTGACCTCTTCCGACGGAATCTCTTCCTGAATCCCTTAAAAACCTCAACATAGTAACCCTAACCCTTTGGCCAATCAGCTTTGATGTATTGACTTCCTAACTCCTCCCACACCTCTCATCATCCTTCTCAGATTCCCTGCCTTCCTTGAATCTCTTATGCCACTTAAAAACCGATGCTCGATTCATGCAAGATGATCGAAAAGCAGTCTGAAGCATTCCAAATGTTTCTGTGGCATCATTTTTTCCAAGTTTAAAACAGAATTTTATTGCATATCGTTCTTCTAAAGTGTCAGATTGCATTTTTGAAATTCACCAGTTGTGGCAATCAGGCTTTAGTAGGGTGTATTCCAATTGCTGCTGGAGCTGTTCATTTGAAGCTGAAATCACAAAAATTGGTCAGTCATCTCATAAGTTTTCTATCAATAACATAGTGAATTTTCAAGAGTATAGGACAATTTTAAACGCCCATACGAAAAAAATCTGGAAGCTTATTGAATGCACCTCGTATCTTCGAGCAGCTACTGTGACGATACCCCCTCGGCTCCCCGAATACGTCAACTTCTTCAAGACATTTCACTTCTTGGCCGGTGATCAACTAGTGGTTCCGATAGGGGTATCGCACATTTCTTCATAGCTACAAGAAATACAATCAAGGGAATGGGAGGAAAGAGAACAAACAAACAAACGAACAATATGAGCTCGGGTTGACTGAAAGTGCAAGAAGAGGAGTTATGTAACATTGCATTCCCTATGTGCATATGTAGACTAACGCTAGCGGTGATTTCTACCGAAAATTCTACAACCCACAAGGAGTGCTGACTCATCTTGACTGGTCTCCCTCACTGCTACTGGACTATCTCTCATGCCGACTGGTCACTTCTGCTGTCTGGTGTCGACTGGCCACTCGCGTCACCCTTCTCCAACTCCTTCTCTGAGTTCCCTTGTCCAACTCCTCTCGCGTTAACTTACCCACTTCTGGTCGCGTCGAGATCTCGAGTCCAAACCCTTTGTCTGTTTTGGTGCGAAACCAGACAAAGGGATCGTCTGCTTGGCGGACCACCTACATAGTGTTACACTACATCAAATCATATCTTCCCTGCACCTTCCTACCATATTAAAAATTGAAGAGATACGTAATTTCTATATTTGTTATATTTCGGCGAACGAAGTTCAAATTTCAGACCAAACTCTTGGCGCTTCTATCTATCTTGAGAAAATCCGAAATCCATCTTTTTCCCCCTGCTGTAAGTAAACGTAGCAGAAGTCTCTCTAGCTTTGGCGGGCAACCTATCTGAGATAAGGATAAATCTGAGAAAAGGATAAATTTCAAACCAAGAACTAGGGCCCTTAAGACCACCCGATACTGTCTCCAATCATATTCTGAAAACACTTCTACCAAGTTAAGCCGACCATTGCCCTTTCCGTAGACGATATCAATGGCGTGGGAAGAGCATCAACATCCATACAAACTTACCCAGGCATACACCACCATCTTAGAATTCAAACCCAACAGCTTGAGTCCGTAAGCACTTGCTTTATGGGTTAGTCATGGAAAACAGAAGACTTGAAGAGAAAAAACAAAAACAAATCATGGTGCAAAGACAATTTCCAACTGGTGTCTGCTAGCTAATGGCGGTCTACTCAACCCCTCCTGCTTTCTAGTTTCGACCTTCAAGCAGCTTTTTTTGTTCTCTGAGAAAATATCGTCGATATCGATGGACGACTTTGATACGACCATTTAAAGTCGTTTATACTAGACTCTCTGTAAGTCTGAAAGCGAGTGGCCACTCCTTTCAACTATTAATACAATGCACTGTAATTCAACCACACAAAATGCGCCCAAAGCTTTGATATCACGTTCTGTCCAAAATCGGACAAAGTTTAAAGCCGATTACCAGAGTAGCTGATGTTAAAGGATTTGGCATTCGGCCAACCAAAATAGTGAAATTCATTTGCCGAGTTTAACGGAATCATAAATTCCATGAAGGATAGAAGGAAAAAGAAACGGACTGATAAAATTTTTCTGACAAATGAATATATTATGTAATTATAAAACACTGGTTCCTGTTTGTCGATGTCGTCTCCTGAACTTTAACAAAGCCCAGATGGTGTAATGGTTAAAGCGATGGACTGCGGAATCGTAGTAAGTGAGTTTGTATTCCAGTCGCGCTATTACGTTCACTTTTGTGGAGGTGCCCGTGGTGTAATTGTGGAGGTGCCCGTGGTGTAATTGTTATCGTCGTAGGAAATGAACACGGCGACACGAGTTCAAATCCTGGACGAGACTGATTGCATTTCACATAGCACTAATACCCTTGGGAAAGGTATGAATCCAATTATTCTCCCTCCAGCTATGGGTAAATAGTAGGACAGACTAGGTTCTTCAGCCTTGGTTAGGCAACTAGTCTAGGAGAAGGAAAACTCTGAATTAAAACCTGTTAAACTCCGCTTAAAAATTGACCTTGTGTCATATCCTGCGCGAGCGGAGTGGTTGGTAAATAGGATTACGTTCACTTTCGGGTAAATACCCTTAGAAAAGGTATAGACCCCCTTATCCTCCCAGCTATGGGTTAAATAGTACCACTACTGTTCTTCTAGGAGAATGGCTTTGGCATTAAATAACCTACAAAGGTTGATATGCCATTAAACAAAGAAACTGAACCAAACCAAACCAAGCCCAGATGCTTTAGAGAAATATGTCATCGTTATGACCATGTCCCGCCGCCAGCGCGGATCTACCTGATCCTCTCCCGCCACTCTATCGTCCATCACTCCCGGTAGGTGTTCAAGGCTACATCTTGCATCGGCTCAGAGCTGTTGTATGTAGGTTCTAGCTGGTCGTCCTATCTTTGCCCGTCTATGTGAAGCGGTCCTCGTCAGTATGTCCCTTATGCGTTCGTCCCTACTTCTCCAGCAGTGTCCTGCATGTCTGGTTCGACTAACTTGGATAGTTTTCGTGATGGGTGGTAGGTGGCCGTACAGCTGCTCCTTTATGGGGTGCTGCCTACAGGACTTGTTCAATATTGCTCTTGTGTAAAAGAAATATGTATGAATACTTTCTATTAGATGAAAAGCGATAAAGACTTTGTGAAGAATATTTATTGTTGTTTTTATTTCGATGTATTGTTACTGTAATTATATCTTATATAAATTATATACTTTTTCCATTCGCTTCTTTTTACATAATCAGCATACACTGTATTATAAATGTAAATTCCTATTGGAAAAGTAACAGACAATCTATACATTTAAATGTTCAATATTTTATAATATATAATAATTCATGATTTATAATATATATCATGTTATAATATATCCAAAGTTAGGAATTACGTTTCATTATAAAACGTTGCATATGCTTTGAAGGGCCAAAAATGAATTACACAAAGAGATGTAAGGTTTAAAACAGTATATGAAAGTAAATATGGATCAAAATCCGACAGTATAAAGGTTACAAAAACACATAATCAAAATAGGTGAATTTATTATGATGTAAAGTTGACGTTAACGTTTCGGTTTCAGTAACCATCATCAGGACTTGGATATCAGAATAGTTCACAAAGCGTCAACTTTACATCAAAATAAATTCACCTATTTGAATTATGTTTTTCTGCTACCTTCACAACAGTATATATATTTACGGAAATACAGACTCGCTTGACTCGTTTATCGAATCAGTCACTATTTACAGTGGAAGGGCACCTCGGGTGGTGTAATGGTTAACAAAGTAGACTAGCAAACCTACACGAGTGAGTTCGATTCTCATTGGGTGCCCAATTCATGCGGCCTTGTGCTACATCTAAGCAAAAAGCTAAGTAAATTAACACTATTTACAGTGGAAGAGTCCATTCAGTGATGTCATGGGGTATATCACCATAACACATATATATTTACTAATTGATATATGCGCGCTTGTGCATCGCCATACTTATATGTATATCCTGTACAAGTGAATATATTTGAATATGTAAATATATATTATTGCTTTTGCAGATAGTTTGATAGAATTAATTGTAAAATATACCATTAAAGCCTCATGGTGAAAAGTTTAAAGACGGTTTTACTCGAGATCATAATTACAGAAGACATTAAAACAATTAGACACAGTAAAAACAGGCTGAAAGCACTAATTGCAGTCAGATCACGAGAGTTAGGCAGTGATTATTAGCCTGTTGAGTTCTAAAGCGTGGGACTATGAAGTCACTCTTAAGGAAACTATGTGACAGACTGTTGCGTTCTGGTTAGTGAATGCTTGTAATATTAAATAAAGGACAAACCACGATATGAGAGGAAATAGAGATATATTCTCAGGAAAAAGTATATACAATTGAGAGACTATTAGTAGACAAGAACATAGAATTAATGAATGCTTGTAATATTAAATAAAGGACAAACCACGATAGGAGAAGAAATATAGATATATTCTCAGGAAAAAGTATATACAATAGATAGACTATTAGTAGACAAGAACATAGGATTAGTGAATGCTTGTAATATTAAATAAAGGACAAACCACGATATGAGAGGAAATAGAGATATATTCTCAGGAAAAAGTATATACAATAGAGAGACTATTAGTAGACAAGAATATAGGATTAGTGAATACAGAATAAGGATATAGTCCAACGATAGTATTGGCTTCCGTTATTACGGTAGCAAGTAAGGTGATCTAGTGCGATCTCCAGTCTCCAACGCTCTAATACTATTCCTATAAGAAGCTGTTCTTCACCTTCTAGTGTGCCTTCTTGTGTGCTATATACGGCAGATGGACTAGTTCATTGTGTGGAAAAGGTGGGTGATACCCAACACAGACTAAGCAACACGAAGTTAAAAAAAAAAAAAAAGCAAGACACATGTCTAATAGTGTTTGTATTTATTTACTGCTCAACAGTTATACACATGAATTTTGGATCCCTTTCTTTTGTAATATAATGGCCGAAGGATTTCGTTTTATATATCTTGCCTTTCGGTTTAGTTAGTCTGAGAAACTTTCGGCTCAGTGCATGGGTTAGTTAGGTGCAAACATGAGCGCAGGTGCTCACGCGCGCACGGGGAGCGGACATGTCATTCAGAGATGTCACTATAAAAATCCCAGAGAGAGAATGTGTCCAGGGATGTGAGTGACGTCATGCACCGGAAGCGTGGGCTGAGATCTGAGAAAAGTCAGTTAGTTGAGTTTTGCCTCGGAAGAAGAAGGTTGACTTTCGCTTGCTCGCCGAGGACTTGCGACGGGTGAGCACGTGGTTTGGGGCAGATGGAAAAGTCAGCATAGAAAGATTGTGCCTCTCTCCTTATGTCGAAAAACTTTTTAACTCAAAGGTAATAAAAAGTTTCGTACCTGAACTGAGAAGTCGTAAGTGTTTTTGTGTTTCGGGATTCCTATGTGCGTTATGAACATTCTATGTACATTTCACGTATTCATATTTGGCCAGGTAACACTTTTAAGTCTGGACAATACAAGGTTCAAGTTTGGTGGTTGTGGTGCTTTATATATGATGTGTCGATTTCATGGTAAAAAAAAGAAATTGTTGGTTGGTTGGTTGATTTCGGTTTTATGGCACATCAACCTTTGTAGATTATTTAACGCCAAATCCATTTTTATGCAAATAATCAGTTCTATTTCAAACAATTCTGTCCAGCATGAGTACACAGTTTAATTGTGAAAAACATTTCTTTTTCAAGCTATTCAGTTTAGTTAAACAGTTCTAATTCAGCTAATTCAGTTTAGTATAAGTACAGATTTTCTTTACACACAGAGAAATGTCAAAACAGTTCAATACATAACAATTCAGTTTAGTGTAAGTAAAGTTTCAATGTCAAAAACAGTTTCAATTCAAACAATTCAGTTTAGCCTAAGTATGCAGTTAGTTCTATTTAACCCATAGATAGGGCCCAATCAGGTGCTACTATTTCGGGCCACACTAGGTAGCAATGGCAATGAAGAGGTGCTTCTCGTTCTCCAAAGCTCCAGCATCACTGGAACCTCATCATCAGATTATTTAGTATCATATCCAGGACTCTCATTAAGAGGGGGTCTTACCACTCTGCAGAGGTTGCAGTCGGTGTATTCTACATCCCCAGCCAACTGGACAAGAAGAAATTGTACTGCCAGCTTCAGAACCATAAGCTACAATTTCATAATTTACAAACTCTGTGTAAATTAAGCTTCATTGCATGTAAAATAGTTTTTTTTAATCGATATGAACACAGAAAAACATACTGACAGTAAATCCCCTAAGATAGAAGCTTTTGATTTATATATTAAGCCAAGTTTAGCTCAAAATCACATTGACAATGCAGACAGTAAAGATCAAATTTACTGCCAATGGAATTTTAGACAGACACGTAAACTACCAACCATTCTACAACGGTGCTCAAGGGAGAAAGAGGGGAGGGAGAAAGAGAGAAAGTATGTGTGTGTGAGAGAGAGAGAGAGAGAGGCCAAGAAGAGACCAGGAAAAGAGGCTTTGTTGTGTAGATCTCATTTTCTATCTGAGTACTTATCAAAAGAAACAGGTGCATAGTGGCATCAGAAGGATTTGGTGTCGCTGTTGTAGCAACAAAAAAAAAATACTGTAATGTCTAATTAAATTCTCTTGCAACCAAACCTTACATTCTTTTTAACGCTTTGCTTTCACGGTGTTTTAGCTGAATCTATATTACTTTATAACAGGTTTTGAGATTTGCTTGTCCCTCCTTTTGCCAACATTTCTCGTTCTATTATACAATGTTTCCCGTTTTATAAAGTCTCGTTGCAATGAGATGAATTGAGGAAAAGATTGGGAGAGCGAAGATAAAGAGAGAGGATTGAAAGAGGGAGAAGTGATAGAGAGAAATGGAGAAAAAAGAAGATAAAAGAGAAAAAGAGACAGAGAGAAAACAAAACATTCCGATTTCAGAAATGTAAGAATGTGCCAAAGAAGATTTGGGTTCTCTTCGAAAACAATTAATACCCCAGGAATATTTCAGTTTTATTTCATTTAGTTTTATTATTTTTTATTATATGGCGTTTCTGTTTCTTTATCTTTTTTTCCGAACTAATCCTCTTTGTATTCAGTTCTGTTGGTTTTCAATCGGCCACAAATCGATTTATTAGATCTGGCTGGCAGATAGAAAAACAGAAAGAGATGAATTTTGTTTGTCTTTAGACTGCTACAAAGCACTTCCCTTAGACTTTTTTTTCTAAAAAAAAAAAAAAAGCTATGAAGATGAAAGTGAAAGTGAAAGTGATACGGGAAAATATGCTTGAAATTGATGCATATTTAGTGAAGAAGCAAGAAGAATTTTTGTAAAGACTTTCATCTGATCATATTGTGAAGTTATTAAATCTGTTTATATCCTCTTTAAAATGTTCCTCTCGGCTTGGGACTTTTATTCTAGATATCACCGGCTTTTCACAACCGAGTTTTAGTAATTTGTCCCTTTTTGTTTTTAATCAGGTCCATCATTCCCTCTATCACACACACACACACACACATATATATATATATATATATATATATATATATACGGGGTGCCTTCAATAGGTTTTCAGACTGTTTTTGTACAGGTATTTCAAATTGTCGTAGACTCTTGAAAATTCACTATGTTATTGCTATACATCCGTGTTACAGACTGACCAATTTTTTCTGATTTCAAGTTCAAATGAACAGCTACAGCAGAAATTGGAATACACCCTACTAAAGCCTGATTGTCTCAGCTGTTAAATTTCAAAAATGCAATCTGACACTTTAGAAGAACGATATGCAATAAAATTCTGTTTTAAACTTGGAAAAAATGCCACAGAAACGTATGGATTGCTTCAGACTGCTTTCCGACTATCTTGCATGAATCGAGCATCAGTTTTTGAGTGGCATAAGAGATTCAAGAAGGCAGGGAGTCTGTGAGAGTGGATGAGAGGTGTGGGAGGAGTAAGGAAGTCAATAGACCAGAGTTGATTGCCAAAGTGTTAGGGCTAGGGTTACTATGTTGAGGTTATAAGGGAGTTCAGGAAGAAATTCCGTCGGAAGAGGCCAGCACTCTTCAAGTCGGGTCAGTGGCATTTCTACCAGAACAATGCACCAGTAAACAACTCCATCCTTGTCACGGACTATTTGACCAAAATGGGCATCAAGACATTTCCTCACCCGCCCTATAGCCCAGACGTTGCTCCTTGTGACTTTTGGTTATTCCCTAAGCTCAAGGAAAAACTTAGAGGCTGTCGTTATGAGACAATTGAGATGAAAGAAGCTGTGACGAAGGTTATTGACACGCTCACACAAAAGGACTTCCATGAGGCCTTCCAGAAGTTGTTGGAACGGTAGAACAAGTGAATTGCAGCCGGAGGAGATTACTTCGAAGAAGACTAGGGTTTAATGTGTGTACTATCAATAAAAGTGCCCAGACGAAAAAAGTCTGGAAACTTATTTAATGATCCTCGTCTATATATATTTATATATGTCTGTGTTCACATTAAAGATAACAATATGTGTATATATTACTGGGATAGATAGACTTACGCGTTATTTGCACGAGTAGAAGTAAAGTAAATGTAAAACTGGCGACCGTAGTCGAAGGCGACCGGAAGGCTCCCTTTTCAATAGCTACTACACCGAGGTGTAGAGGAGGGCGCTACTCCTTTCCCTGGATTGCTCCCCTTTACCTTTGATATGTACCTTTTATTGCTGAGTGTTAAGCAAGAAGGTATTAAGTACCATTTTTAAAGTCTTTGGAATGACGCGACTTGGAATTGAACCCAGGTCTCCCGGACTCTACCCAATAGGCCAATGAGTATTTCAATTTATATTTTTGTGCCGAAATGGACTTTTTTCCTTTTTGTTGTTGTTAAAGAATGGAAATCTATCAATAGTCAATGTATGTTAGAATGCCTTACCAAGCAAGCATTTGTACGAAAAGATTCATGTATGTATACGGTATTTATACACCAACACGAACGAATAAGTGTGGGTTTCAGTATGTTTGCATCTTATAATGGAAAGATTAGAGTGTTTCTGTGCATGGATGTGTTCGATTTTCTCTCTACCTCTGCAGGCATTTCATATCACATATTTGGAATGCCTAAGGTAATGACCCTCAAAATATTGCCCCATAAATACTATAATCAATCCATAATTATTACTGGATGTCATTTTCATCTCTTCCTCTTCTACAACACGTTTAATAATGAACAATGGCAATAATTATTAAGAAAATTTATGGCTGAATTTTTGATAGTTACATGAAAAGACAATGCATTTATAACAAAAGTTTACACACGTAGACACACAGAAATGCTTATATCTATCTACCTATCTATCTATCAATATATATATATATATATATATACGTATAGACAGAGAGAGAAAGAGAAAGACACCTGAAAGAATAAACGGTCAAACTGAGAGAAACGTACTATTATATATAATTATTATATTATATATATATATATATTATATAAAATAATATAATAATGAATAAATATATATTAGATATATATATTTAATTCGTGGAATTTGGATAGCGAACCCTAGGTTTCATAGAGTTTTTTGCAAAACAATAATTATCAAGCTGTTGACAAAATGAAATGAATCGAAAATCGAAAAAATACTGTCAAAAAACCGTTGGGATTTTGTAGGAATCTTTACGTGTGATTATAAGTGTGTGCGTGTGTGTGGATGTGTGCGTGTGTTTGTCTGGGTTATAGTTGCGTATTATTGTGTGTATGTGTGCAATAATGATGTTTTGGTCCATAGCTATAATCACCTACACATACAGAAATAAAATAATGTAGCAAAAATAAGCTACACCGACGAATTTATATCCGGTTAAAACAACGCGCTGCGTTTGTATCTTCACATATCCTATATGCCACCCAAACATATATATATATATATATATACATTTAAGAAAAACAAAAACTGGTCACACTAAGATAACAGATTTATTTCTATCCTGTTTATGGGTATTGATATGAATCAAAAACACCAAAAATAATATGACTTCTTCAGATCCAATGGATAAAATAAATACTGCCAGAATGGACACAGGAGGGAAGGATGAGGGGGAGTTGAAGAGGGGTAAAGAGTTTCCCCCCCATTTCGCCCACTTCCGGTTTTCTTTTGTTACCGGTCGGAATCACAATAATGTAACAAGACGTATGTTCAAACTCACTTTCTACACTAAATCAAATTCTAATTTTTAAATCTTATTGTCCTGGCGGAATTATTCCCGACTCTGGTTTAATTGGACTGAATAATACACATACACACACAGAGTTGATATATATATATATATATATATATATATATATATATATATATATATATATATATAAACAGGGAAAAAGATGTTAAATGGGATGAAAAGTCACGACTGAGAGCTTAAGTATTATGATTTAAAAATGAGCTTGTAATTTTTATAGTTAAATTTTAATCATAAATTTCAATTTTAATCATATATATGTATATATATATATATATATAAATATATATATAGAGAGAGAGATGTGTATGTATTGTTATAGTTATGCGGTATTCTAATTGGTAAATATGAATGATAGAGCAGTTATATATATATATATATATATATATATATATATATATATATATATATATATACGTGAGTGTGCATGTGTCTGTGTGTAACGCCAATGAAAAGATAAAAAGTTTTATTCATCATCGGACTAAAAACAACAAAAAAAGAATAACAAGCTAGCGAACCGGTTTCGCTCCTAGCTTAACAGAGATAGAATTGAGGAGAATATCGTGTTAGAAAATATGGGAAATATTTAAGATGTAAAGAAAAAAATTCTTGTATTGGAGATTATGTCGAAATAATATTAAACCCCAACAGACATTCTCTCAGTTTACAGAGAGACGATCTGCCAGGCGAAATATGAATTGTCTCCAACTCTTTAAGATAAAATAAAGAGGGTGACTTGCTTAGGATGGTAAATAGGTCCACACGACTTAGACGCTAACTAAACGGCTAAAGAAGAAGCTAGACAGCAATTACACAAGAATGGTGAGAGCAATATTGAACAAGTCCTGGCGGCAACACCCCACAAGACACCAACTATACGGCCACTTGCATCCCATCACGAAAACTATACAAGTTAGACGAACCAGACACGCAGGACACTGCTGGAGAAGCAAGGACGAACTCATCAGTGATGTACTCCTATGGATCCCCACATATGGCCAAGCAAAAGCAGGACGACTAGCTTGAACATACATACAGCAGCTATGTGAGGATACGGGATGTAGCCCTGAAGACCTGCCAAAAGCGATGAATGATAGGGAGGGAGAAGTGGCGAGAGAGGGTCAGAGATATCCGTGCTAGCAGCACGACATGATGATAATTCTCAGTCCAGCCACGAACATTTATAATGTGTTCTGCTATTGAAGACCCATATGTAATTCTTAAGTTTATCTATAGGGCCAACGTAAAAGTTTCGTATTTTCATTGGGACGTTGTTTAATCCTGGCATCCAACCTTTGGTTAGTTCTTCCTATGAAGCGCGAAGTGCAAGTACACCTACTGAATAAATAAAAGAATTATTATTATGAGGAAGAGGAAGAACGTCTTTACGAATAGATGCCAGAATGGGTTTTAGTTTTAAAGTTAATCCGTACATTGGTTGAAAATGAAGAAGATGAATATACAAAGCGTGAAACCTACGGTTACATATATTACCATGTAAGTAAAGTTGGCGACATCAGTCGAGTGTAACCTGAAGGCTCCCCTTTCAATAGCTACTACATCAAGGTATAAGGAAGGGTGCAACTCCATTCCCTGGATAGCTCCACTTTACCCTTGATCCGTACCTACTAATGCGGTGTTAAGCAAGGTGGTATTAAGTACCATTTTTTTAGTTTTTGGTATAACTTGACTTGACCATTGGCGAACACACTACTCATTTGGCTTATATATGTATATATATATATATAAGTAAAGTGGCCGACCGAAGTCGAGGGTGAACAGAAGGCTTCCTTTTCTATAGCTACTACTTCAAGGTGTAGGGGAGGGTGCTACTCCTTTCCCTGGATTGCTCCACTTTACCTTTGATACGTGCCTAATATTGCTGAGCGTTAAGCACTTATGCACTTGCGCGCTACACATGTTTCAGACTCTTAAATCCTCTCCATACGGTTTGACTGGTAAAAACCTTTACGAAATATAGGTTATTGCTAACATTTGTATCTGGGGTTATACGATAATCATAGATATACATGGTGGCGATAATATTTATTTTCCTATATTTTAATCACACTTATTTAAAGCACTTAAATCTTTACGAAATATCGGTTATTATTGCCAACATATAAATCTGGGATTATCGCGTAAAGTAAAGTTGGCGACCTTAGTCGATAGCTACCACACCGATGTGTAGGAGAGGGCGCTACTCAATTTCTTGGATTGCCCCACTTTACCCTTGATCCTTTCTTTATAATGCTGAATGATAACCAAGGCGGCATTAAGTACCATTTTTTAAGTCTTTGGTATGACTCGATCTGGGATTGAACCCCGGGTCTCCCGCACTATTGGTAAACATTCTATATACATGTTAGTAATAACGTCTATTTTCATATATTTAAATCACGCTCATTTTAAGTACTTAAATCTTTACGAAATAAGGTTTCGTCAACATATATATCTGGGATTATGCAATGATTACGGATATACATGTTAGTGATAACATGTATTTTCATATATTTAAGTCTTACTAATTTTAAGTTCTTCAGAAACTACGAAATATTGGTTTGGTTTGGTTTCTTTGTTTAATGGCATATCAACCTTTGTAGGTTATTTAATGCCAAAGCCATTCTCCTAGAGGAACAGTAGTGGTACTATTTAACCCATAGCTGGGAGGATAAGGGGGTTCATACCTTTCCCAAGGGTATTTGCCCGAAAGTGAACGTAATAACGCGACTGGAGTACGAACTCGCTTACTACGATTCCGCAGTCCATCGCTTTAACCATTACACCACGAGGACACCTTTACGAAATATAGGTTATTGCTAAACATGTATGTCTGGGATTATCGTATAATCTCAGATATATATGTTCGTAAGAGTAAACTCAAAAGGAATAATAATAATAATAATAATAATAATAATAATAATAAGAAGAAGAAGAAGAAGAAGAAGAAGAAGTAAAGTTGGTGACTTTTGTCGTGGGTGACCCGACGGTTCCCTTTTCAATAGCTACTAAAGCGAGGTGTACGGGAGGGCGTTACGCCATTCCATGGATTGCTCTATTTTACCCTTGATCCTTACCTAATAATGATGCATGTTAAGCAAGGCGGTATCAAGTACATCTTTTTTTATCACACTCAGTTCTTAAATCTTAACGAAATATCAACGCAGCTGTGTTGATATGCAATTATGCATCTCCTAATCAATGGCTGAGGATTGATTTCTATTCGAATGATAGTGAAATCAATCAACAATCTGGAGAAAGAGTGTTCATTAGTTTTGTACAACTCAACCACTGCTTAGATTATAAGAAACACCTAAATTGTTTGATAAATTCTAAAAATAAAATCAATACTTTGCTAGTTTCCCAATACCTGACTTAAGATATTCATTATCAAAAGTATTTCTCTAACTATGCCTTTAATTTTTTTTTATGTTCAATACTAAGTTTATTTTTCAATTAATACTAGCAATATTGAAAGGATTTCTGGCAATCAAAAACGACGTTATATCTTTTTCATTGAACAGTACAAAATATTTTTACTTAAAAAACTGGGATTAATTTTCTTCGCCGGAAATGAAAAACTGAAACGTCAGAAAGCAAAATTATGGGAAAAAAAAGAAATCTCTAATAAGATCAAGATTTACTATTTACTTTTTTAGATCATCTTTTAAAGTTTAGAAAATTTCACGGTGTTTTTACAGGTATAAGTTTTAGTATAAGTAAGAAAAATTGAAGAGATTTATCGATTTGAATATTTTTGGTTTTGCCCACAATTTGACAATAAGTTTTTGTAATCATTTCAAATCTTCAATTTGAGAAAATAACAAAAAACCTAATCAATCATACTTAATGAAAAATGAATAGTTATTTTCGTAAGACGAATAATTCGTTTTTTGTTTCTTTTAGGGTTTTTTTTTTTTTTTGGTTTTTGTTTTTCGTTTGTTTGTTGGTTTTTTTTTTGCTATTTTTTTTTCATCTTTATTTTCAAAGTAAAATATTCTATGATTAATTACTTCTTCCAGCAACATGGCTTTCTACAATTATGTATGTATTTGCCCCACCTCCTCACGATTAAGTTGTAACACAAGGTCAATTTTAAGCAGAGTTGTTTGAATTCAGAGTTCTCCTTCTCCTTGACTGGTTGCCCAAGCAAGGCTTAAGAACCCTGTGTGCCCTACTATTTACCCTTAGCTGGAGTGAGAAAATTTGTATTTATACCTTTCCTTAGGGTATTAGTGCAATGTGAAATGCAATCAACCTCGTCCAGGGTTTGAATTCGTATTGCTGAGTCCATTTCCATTACACCACGTGCGCCTCCAACTCTCATGTAAAAGTTAGTGACCATAAGCTGTCTTTAATTTTACATAACAGTAGAAATCAATTATAGTGAGACAACAGAACCTTGTTATCTATATGAGAATCTTTTCTTTAATCAAAAAATGCCCTTGAATTTAAATTTAGTAGTTTGACATCAAATCGTTTGAGAATTGACTCACTATTCTCAACTATAAATAAAGAGTTACCAAAGTTTGCTGCGACCAACATCCTGCCCAATAGAAAAAACAACATTAGAGAAAGAAAAGGAAGTGGGTCAACTTGACATGGTGTTCAGAAATCGAAATACCGGCTTTTACCTGAATTCGATCTCCAACTGCTGAGATCAGAGCATAGGTTTGGTTGTTTAATGGCATATCAACCTTCGTCGGTTATTCAATGCCAAATCTATCATACCAGAAGAACGGTAATGATACTATTTAACCCATAGCTGGGCGGATAAGGGGGTTCATGCCTTTCCCAAGGGTATTTGTCTGAATGTAAACGTAATAGCGCGACTAGAGTTCGAACTCGCTTACTACGATTCCGCAGTCGATCACTTTAACCGTTACACCTCGAGGACACCCACTGAGCATCACACACACAGAGAGAGAGAGAGAGAGAGAGAGAGAGAGAGAGAGAGAGAGAGAGAGAGAGAGAGAGAGAGAGAAGTATTTTAGCATTCATATAGAAATATATCTATGCGTGTGTGTGTTCTTTTTCCATGTTTCTGAATCTATTACGATCCTCACGTTTGTTTCAACTATAAATAAATCAATCAATCTTTCCACTCATACATCCAACGAATAAAAAAGAAACGATGGTGTTCCACAAAGATAAGGGAATATTCTAAAAAAAAAAAAAAAAAAGAATCACTTCAAAGGACTAGATGTTCTAGGAAAGATGTGATGTTTCAGAAAAAAAATGGACGGAAAATAATGGATTGAAAATCTGTTGGAGAAAAAGATAAATAAATTTACACTTTGAAGCGTGTCATTATCTCTCTCTCTCTCTCTCTCTCTCTCTCTCTCTCTCTCTCTCTCTCTCTCTCTGTGTGTGTGTGTGTGCATATATATATATATATATATATATATATATATACAGAAAGAGAGAGAGAGACAGAGCGAGAGACAGAGTGAATGACATGCTTCAAAGTGTAAATATACTTATCTTTTTTATATGCTATATATATATATATATATATATATATATATATATATATATATATATGTATGTATATATACATATATATATATATGCTGCATATGTGTGCCTGAGTATTTTGGCTCCTTCTAAATCCAGATGGTATCATCTTGTTCCTTAGTTCGTCCGTAATCACCTCTTTCACATCTTTCCCTTCTTTTGCTGCCAGACAAAAACAATCTATTTCCGTCACGCTCCAGTAGAATCTCTTTAAATCGAGATTTAAAAGCACGTTTCATGTCTGCAGCTTTGGTTTGCACACGAACATTTCTCTTGGGTTGTTCGAATAAGGAAACTTCAAGCCTTGTTGACCTTCAGACTATCGGATTAAGTCAATGATTATAATATCGATCAACTTTCTTGTCTGATTTGGCTGTACTTTAAACAAAAATATTATTATTATTATTATTCACTCATTAGAGCTTTTCACATCAGCGTTAGCCGATGGTTTTTCACTGGAGTCTGAGTGACAGCAAGTTTCGTCAAGTCTCCAGGACTCTTCTCAGTATTCTGGCCGTTCTCAATAATGCTGTCGTTTGAATGGTCTCCACCCGTCCGCCAACTTCCAAGTCCTCCAGTCGCTTTAGTAATCCTTTGGTTACTGTTCCAAACGCACCAATTACAATTGGTATAATTGTCATCTGCATGTTCCTCAGTTTTTCAATTCCCTAGCAAGGTCGAGGTACTTATCCTTCTTTTTACATTCTTTCAGTTTTATTCTGTGGTCAGCCGGGACAGCAAAGACGACTATTTTGCCAGTTCTCTGTATATCGACAAGGTCGCTGCTTGGAAAAAAATGCGTTTTATTTCATCGGTCAGGTCTGACTTACTTTACTTTTTATTTGAAACTGGTTCATCAAGCGTCCATGAAAAGGAAAATTCAGCAGAAATTTATGACCTTGGAACTTTACAATCGTCTCACTTGATGGGCTCGTCTTACCTGACGTTCGCACCGAGTGGGTGAAATAAAGTTATCATCTTAGTTCTAGGCGAGGGTGAGCCTCCCTCCCCCAGGTAACGCTAGTCTCCTCGAATAAAAGGAGTAAAAACTGGATTTATTGTCCTGTGCTTGAGGTGCCTCTGAAGGAAAATGCCGATGAAACTAAATATTTTTGTCTTTGTCCAGCGGGAGTCTCCATTGCTTCAGATGGTTGGTTGGTTGGTTGTTTTTTATGGCATATCAACCTTTGTAGGTTGTTTAACGCCTAACCCATTTCATACAAAAAATCAGTTCTATTTCAGACAATTCAGTTTTGCATGAGTACACAGTTTAATTGTCAAAAGCATTTCTATTTCAAGCAATTAAGTTTAGTCAAACAGTTCTAATTCAAACAATTCAGTTTAGTATCAGTATAGTAAACAGTTTACCTGTCAAAACAGTTCTATTTCAAGTAATTCAGTTTAGCATAAGTAAGCAGTTTAATTCTATTTGACTCATAGATAGGACCCTATCAGAGGCAACCACTCCGGGCCAGAATGGACTTGAGAGCGATGGCAATGAAAGCCTCCGTATTCCCCGACATTATTGGAACCTCATCATCAGATTGTTTTGTGTCATATAACAGGACACTCGTTGGCAGGAGGTATTCCCTCTCTGCAGAGATGCAGTCGGTGTATTCTACAGCCCAAGCTGACTGGGCAATACTGCTTCAGAGTATTCCAATCAAACTTGTGTCACATTTTGGCCTTGTGGGGAGGTAAATCCATTGTTACTCCCCGGACCATACAATTATCTTCTTCGTTTAATGGATGGAAGAATAAAACACACACACACACACACACACACATACACGCGCGCGCACGCGCAGTAAATTCATTTTAAGAGATCTGCAAATTCAGCTTAAAGAATTTTTATGTTGGGTTTGGTTTTATGGCAAATCGACCAGTGTAGGTTATTTAATGCCGAATCCATTATTTTACATATAAATAGTTCCATTTCAAACAGTTAAGTCTAGCATAAATACGCAGTTTAAATGTCAAAACAGTTCTATTTAAAACAATTCAGTTTAGCATAAGTACGTAGTTTAGGACTATTTTTACCCATAGATAGGACCCTATCAGATGCTACTACACCGGGCCTGAGTGGACCTGGGAGCAATGGCAATAAAGGGGTACTTCGCATTCCCCAAAGCTCCAGCATTTCTGGAGACTCACCATCAGATTGTTTAGTGTCATATCCAGAACACCCGTTAGGAGAGTCTTACTCTCTGCTGCCCCCAGACTTTTTAAGTTCCAATTGATAAAACCAGAAAAGATTTTCTGCTGCAGTGTTGTATATTGAGCTTCGACCCGGCCAGACATGCCATTCCAAAGATGCGGAAGTTGCATATTCCATTGGCGTAGGCAGGCTTGGTTGACTATATGGGACAAAGTAAAATCCCACGGTACAGACATAGACTGATGCACCGGAAGAGAGTGACCTGTGAACTGCATGACACTTATTTCCGCTTGATGACAATCAAACATGGCATTCCAAGGACAACGGAAGTGATACATCCCGATGGCTAGTTATGGGGAGATATTGAGAGGGCGATTGAACTATTATATAACTCAGTGAGGACAGGAAGTCAGTTAGTTTGGAGACCAGAAGTTGGAGACAAGTGTTGTAGAGAAAACATGCTCTCAGCAGAAAGCTGGACACCCGAGCTTCCAGTTGAGCAACTCTGGAGAACGAGAAAGACACAACGCTGATGGCCATAAGAGTGGGGGTCAATATATTGCAGTTCTGTTCGGTTTCCAACTCCCTCTCACACGCAAACGTTACAAATAAAGTGAGAGGTATATATTTTTAAAGAAGTCTTCGCTCGTCTTTTATTCATTGCATCAAAATATATTCTGTATGCATATGAGTATACAACAGCAGCTATGCAATAACTTGCGTCTCTTCTGATGACTTCCCTCCAAATTTTCGGCCACAAAATCAAACTTGAAAGCTCCAACTTTGTTATGATTTTAATAGTCAGTATCCTTAATTCAATTTCGCTATTTTTTATATTAATGTTGTGGGTATGGGCACGACCCTGATGGATATGGTCCTCAGCATTTTCGTTGCCAAGGTATTTTTTCTTGTTTTGTTTTTCATTATTTATGATACCTTCATTTCTTTTTTACGTTTTAGTCACATAATGACTTTTGTTAAAATAAAAACGCAAAATATGTCCAAAGAATTTGCTTATACTTTTCTATCTTTTAAAACCATTAAATTAAAATACGACGGTCTTGAGGGAAGCGATTTAATGAAGTTATTTTTTAAACCGCTTCTAATCTCAGCTAATAATTAGAAGAATAAAAATATATCTTAGTCAACTGATTATGTGTGTCCATTGCTGATTATAAATTTATCCGAATCAGACTTCATCTTTCAATTCTCACGTTACGATGTTTCTTTATATCTTTCAGTTTTTATCTTCTTTCTCGCTTTTTTTTTAATTCGCAGAAGTCAAAGTATTCAAAAAAGAATTTGGATAATAATTTGATTCGTATTTTCTTTTTAAAATGTTTTGGATTTCGATGTTATACGATAAAAAACATCACTTCTTTTTGTGTACTTTTATAATGTTTGAAAGTACAGCTAATTAGAGTACTGGCACATATAGTAACGTATAGTAATATATAGTATTGGTGTTACTATATATTAGTATATATACTAACACCCATAAGTAGGTACACCCGAACAAATTTCATAAAAGTTAATTTTCTTTTAAACCAATGCTTGTCTTTATTGGGATCCTTTTTGAGATGAGGCTTCTTAATCTGAGTATTAATTTTATTGCGGAGGCGCCCGTGGTGTAATGGTTATCGTCGTAGGAAATGGACACGGCGACACAAGTTCAAATCCTGGACGAGACTAATTGCATTTCACATAGCACTAATACCCTTGGGAAAGGTATGAATCCAATTATTCTCCCTCCAGCTATGGGTAAATAGTAGGGCAGACTAGGTTCTTCAGCCTTGGTGAGGCAACTAGTGTAGGAGAAAGAAAACTCTGAATTCAAACCTGTTAAACTCCACTTAAAAATTGGCCTTGTGTCATATCCTCCCCGAGTGGTGGAGTTGGGTAAATAGGATTAATTTTATTGCGGACTTTTGTCCTCATCGTGGTAGTTTTTGTTGTTTTTCTCACTACGTTTCAGCCAACTTCAACCTCTGGCCGTCTTCAGGTGATAAACCGCGACCTCGGATAGGAATGCTGAGTCTTGTAACCGTATCCCCAGTAATTACTGCCTTCCATAGTTGTTGTCTATCGTACCACGTTTTTGACCAATTAACTCTCTGGTTGGCTTGGGTAGGAATTGAAACCGCTATCTTCTGACAATGCTCACCTGGAACCGTAGAGAGACTCAACGCTTCTATCCGCTGCGCCACGGGCCCTGAAGGCAGTGATTACTGGAGATACGGTTACAAGACTCAGCATTCCTCTTCTAGGTTGCGGTTAAAAACCAATGCTTGTTTTAAATTTTTGTAAAACTCTATTCAATCAAAATAGATATTATTATTTATTACCATACAATATTGAAGACCTGTAGCCAAAAATAAAATAGCAGGGGGGTGTCCTTGTGGTGGAATGGTAAAATCGATGGACTGCGAAATCGTAGTAAGCGAGTTCGTACTCAAGCCGCGCTATTACGTTCACTTTCGGACAAATACCCTTGGGAAAGGTATGAACCCCCTTATCCCCCCAGCTATGGGTTGAATAGTACCACTACTGTTCTTCTAGGAGAATGGCTTTGGCATTAAATAACCCACAAAGGTTGATATGCCATTAAACAAAGAAATCAAACCAAACCAATAAAATTGCAACAACTTTGTAAGTAAAAATAAAAGTGTAAAAGCAGTGTACTTTTGGGGTGGAACAGCAATATAATGTAACATATTGACCCTCGACCAAGCCGTCAATCAAGAGATGAAACTGTGTAAATAAGCAGAACAACAGCGAAACAGTTGCATCCAGTCGAAGATATCGGAATATCACCTTGATCTGTGGACGTGGTTGAATTCGGTACAGATGCGTACGCCCACAGGAAGCAGGTGGATGTCAGACAATCATATAACTAGGTGCCACAGACGGCTTGGGTTAGTCAGTTCGAGTCAGTTCGATTTCAGTTCCAGTCGCAGTTGGAGATAGGATGTCCGCGGAGTGAGAACCAGCTCCAGATAGAGGGCTTGGGTCCTCAGCGACCCACGATTGAGCAGCCCAGCCAAGATGAGGAAGAAGTGCTGCTATGGTCGCGAGAACTTTGGGTCAACATGTTGCAGTCTGTCCCCGTCTCCAACTTACCTCTCACACACAACCAGCATCAACCCTTTAGAATAAAGTGTGAGAGGTATATTTTTATAAAGAAGTGTGTTCGTTCATTGGGGTCGTCATTATGTTTGAGTATGTTTCCGTAATAAAGTTGTCTACGGCTATACAACAATAAAAACTTTAGTAATTTTTTTTCGTTTTACGGAATTCTTATGCAGGGTAATTTTGGTTGTTTTCGTTCTGCGCAGTTCCTCGTTTTGCTACTGTCGTACACAAACCGTTACCCTCAGCAAAAATGCCATAGGACTTTGAAATTGGTTAAAGATAAGCGAGAAAGATATAGATTGTATTTGAGTGAGAATTGACGAAGGCGAATTTATTTAGATAAGTAGAATGAAATCTCAAAGAAACAATCACTGTCTGTCACCGAGGCTTACAATACACCGACTTTATCCCTTGAAGAGGGGTAAGAACCACCTCCCCCCACAAAAAACTAACCTGGGTATGAAATTAAATTGTGTCTGTTGATGACGCTCAAATATAATATATTACCTTCACCGGCGTTGAGCCCAGCCGATGAAGTTGATTTTATAAACGGGCACCTGCCTCCCATCACGAAAACTATACAAGTTAGACGAACCAGACACGCAGGACATTGCTGGAGAAGCAAGGACGAACTCATCAGTGATGTACTCTTATGGACGCCCGCATATGGCCAAGCAAAAGCAGGACGACCAGCTCGAACATACATACAGCAGCTATGTGAGGATACGGGATGTATCCCTGAAGACCTGCCAAAAGCGATGAATGATAGGGAAAAGTGGTGAGAGAGGGTCAGAAAAAAAAACAGAAATGCGTGGGTGTGATACCCGAGGCATAAAAATGCGTGGGTGTAAGCTGTGAACAATGGAGAACAAGCATTGCGTGGGTGTAAACTATGGCCAATAAAAACAAGTATTGCGTGGGTGAAAAGGCGTGGCCATGTGGGTCGCGTGGGAGTTTTAAGACTATATAAGGTCTAGAATTTTGGTTGAAGTAAAGTTTCCGCTGGCTGTTCCGACTCCCAACAGCTCCTTATGAGTACGAACTCCCTCTGAATGCTCTCAAGTTCGAGTCACCGTCGAAGAACAAAAACATAAGATTATATTTTTATGTATATTCTTCGTTGTTTTTCAAGATCCAGCTGAAGTATACAACACTAGCCTGGAGATCTGGGAAGTGTGCTATACCGCTTCATTGTTATTACTCCCAGGTCTACTCTGAATCAAAATGGTTGTACCTATTAGAGTCCCTTCTATGGGTCAAATAGATCTTTTAAAAATTATTAATATTTCATAGGAATAATTGATATATAACTATTAACAAAAAAATATAAATACACAATTCCCTAACCTCTAGGTATAAAATAAGCCGAGACGATTTGATATGCCGTTAAAATCAATGTATCAATCAATCAGTCAATCAATGAACCAATCATTCAGATCCTTAAATTTCCTAATCGTTTTCTGACCTTTGTTCGGGTCATTTTTTTTTCTTTTCTTCGTTTTTTATAATTCTTTTATTGTTTCAATATTTTAAATTTTTTTGTTCATAAAAATAAAATGCCAGTCAAGCATCAAAAATTAATCTTCTTACCTGTGTGTGTGTGTGTGTGTGTATGTAACAAGAACACACAATATCGAAAGAACTTGCACATGTTCTGACAGCTTTTTATATCACCTAGCGAGGGTTTTTGATAAAATTTCCTCAGCTGTCATTATCGTTGCTTCATATGAAGAGTAAGTACCAGATTACGAAACGGGAAGTTGATATTTACCATTTATGAAATCAGTTTATTATTCTTGTTAAACATCGGTAACAGTTAAACGGGATCACATGAAAAGAGAGGCTGTAATAAAAAGAAAAAAAAAAACAACGGCATTGTAATGTACAACCTGTGAATGAAACGATGTGGACACGCCCATAGCCCCATATTATAAAGTGGTCAGCCAACAGATGAATTGTCACGTGCGTTAATGAGTTCAATGTGCACCAGGCACAAAGCTATAAGCGTACTATCTACCACAGAACACATGCGGAGACGTGACGGCTGTAAATAAATTATTTTCAAGCAATAGCGTTTTTGTTTTTGTTTTTTTTGTTTTTGTTTTTTTTTGTTTTTTTTTGTTTTTGTTTTTTTTTTTGGTCATATAAACATTTCCAGAACGTAAAACCAAATTACAAATTGGTGGATTTTCACGAGTAGATATTAATCTTTTTCAGGCATTAAATTTTTCTTCTTTTGCCAAAGATTATTTGTGGACTAAATTCAATGCATGAATCAAATCAAATCAAATGTAAACGGTTTTCTAAACATATTTTCTTATTTTACGACCCGAAATAGCTCGGGCATATTCAGCGGGATTCATGATAGAAGATAGGTTTGGCAATGAGATAAGTTTCTTATTATCTTTTTGGGACGTGTTGTTGTCGAGTCATTTTGTTGTATGGCATGCAGCCTAAGCCACCATTAATAAGGCGTTGCTTTTTAGAGGTTTAGGGGGATTTTTTTTATCAAAATAATCACAAGTAAAAGTTGGGAGGAGTCCATCTTACAGAATGAATATGTATTTTTTATGAATTAATAATCTCTGCGAACTCCAGAATATATATAAGAGCAGTACACAAATCAACAATACTTTCTAGACATTTCTAGCAGTGGACACCTCTGGTGGTGTAACGGTTAGCAAGATAGACTAGCGAACTGACACGAGTGAGTTCGAGTCTCATTGTGGTGCCCCATTCATTCGGCCTTGTGCCACATCGAAGCAAAGAGGTTTGTAAATTACCCTAAACATTTCTAGAAGTGACCTATTGAAAATACTGTTCAGAAGCATTTGAACAGATAAAAAAATTGTTTAATATTGCAAGGACAGTTATATTGGACTGGAGGATCTAAAATTTACCTTTTAACTTTCTTTGGTCAATTCAGAACAATATTTTGGAAAAATAGAAATTTAATTCCATTAAAAGAAAACATCTAAATTTCCAGTGAAAACAAAACAAAACACGATTGAATGAACGTAATTTTGATTACAATAAAATATATTTCTTCTTACATAATGTTTACCTTTAACCCTAAAAACCAAGCAAAATGTTTTCTGGGTTTGTCTTAGAATGGGGTTTAAATATTTATACCACATTATATATATATATATATATATATATATATATATATATATATATATATATATATATATATATATATATATATATATATATATATATATATATATATATATATATATATATATATATATATATATATATATATATATATATATATATATATATATATATATATATATATATATATATATATATATATTAGTTATACTTGCCCAGTCAGCTGCTTCTCTGCAAACGGGTAAGACCCCCCCCCAACGCCACTTCTGTGCTATATGGACTGTGGCTCAGTTGTACAGTTTCGCCTCTGGAATCTGTGGTCGCTGGTTCGATCTCCAGTGGTAGACATTACGATATACACTGCTGATGACACCTAATAAGGTCGAAACAGTTGTCCAGTCTTTCCATATGTTGTGCCTAAGTTTTCGCCGGATTTTCTGGTGATGGTAATTCAATTCATAACCCAAGACGGGTTGAAATCCAATTAAAATCGATCAATTGAAAATAATGTATTCCCAACTTTCAGGAAGATATATATTTCCTAGTACTGAAATTGACTTGTTTATTTTCTCTGATACTGGACCCAATTGTTTATTCCATTAAGGCTCATAGTAGTTTTTGTAACAACAGAATACATTGCCTAGTCGGCTGGGGCTGTAGAATACACCGACCGCACCTCTGCATTGAGTATACCCCTCAACGAGTGTCCTGATATGACTCTAAACGATCTGATGATGAGGCTCCAGTGACGCTGAAGCTTTGGGTAATGCAGAGCTCTGTTTGATTAAACTGAATAGCTTGAAAAAGAAATGTTTTAGATAAATAAGATGTGTACTTACATTTACACTGCGTGATTTTGACATTGAAACTCTACTTACTCTAAACTGAATTGTTTAATATAGAACTGTTTTAACATTTAACTGTGTGTAAACAAAATCTGTACTCATACTAAACTGAATTAGCTGAATTTTTTTACTAAACTGAATAGCTTGAAATAGAAACGTTTGTGACAATTAAATTGTGTCCTAATGCTATACTGAATTGTTTAAAATAGAACTATTTTCATAAAAATTAATTTGGCGTTAAATAACCTACAACGGTTGATATGCCATAAAACTCAAACAACCAACCAAACCAAATTAGTTATGCGATCTCATCACACATGAGAACTTCAGTTATCATTACATGAACGGTAGGAAATATATGGAAATATGTTATTGAGTTTTGTTTCTAAAAATCATTTTCCAGTAATTTAAATATATCCGTGACTTTTCTCTTGTAATTAGGCAGACTACACTCTATCTATATATGTATCTAACTATCGTTCGATCGATCGAGCTCCTCTTTTCCTTCTATTACTACATCTTTCGAAATTCGTTCATTTTTGTGTGTGTTTTTTTCTTTTCAAAACCTCATTTTTCATTCTAACTTATTTACTATTCCTTCTTCTTTCGATTCTTACATTTTTTTCTTTCGATTTAATCATGTAATTTGAAAGGATATTACTCAGTCGATGCCCCTAAGTTCTCAAGTCACCGACTAATCCCCTCATCTCGATTCCATAGACAAGCAGAAATGCCGATTCATATTTCGTATCATCATAAAATATGTTGCTTACTTTGACTGATTACCATTTTTGCATAAGTCAAACACGGATAAGAAAATCATTTTTAAAAATTCAACCCAAACTAACCACTAACCACTGTTTGACATTTAACTGGGTGTACACAATTGACTTATGCTAAATTGCAATTTTTGACATTGAATTGTTACACATTTAACTGTGTCTTAATTGAGTTGTTAGTGATACATAATGTTTAATTGAGTTGTTAGTGATACATAACAATAACATATTACCAACCCCTCCGCTCGGGTAGGATATGACACAAGGTCAATTTTTAAGCCGAGTTTACAGGTTTGAATTCAGAGATTTCTTTCTCTTAGACTAGTTGCCTCACCAAGGCTGAAGAACCCAGTCTTCCCTACTATTTATGTGATACATAACAATAATGGAAGTATCTAACTTTTTTGATTTACGAGGATCATTAAATAAGTTTTCAGACTTTTTTCGTATGGGCACTTTTATTGATAGTACACATATTAAACTCTAGTCCCCTTCGAAGTAATCTCCTCCGACTGCAATGCACTTGTTGTACTGTTCCAACAACTTCTGGAAGACCCCATGGAAGTCCTCTTGTGTGAGTCAATGACCTTCGTCACAACCTCTTTCATCTCCTCAATTGTCTCATAACGATAGCCTCTGAGCTTAGGGAAAAACCAAACGTCACAGGGAGCAAACTCTGGACTATAGGGAGGCTGAGGAACTGTCTTGATGCCCATCTTGCTCAAATAGTCAGTGACAACGATGGAGTTGTGAACTGGTGCATTGTCCAAGTGGAAATGCCACTGACCTGATTTGAAGAGTGCTGGCCTCTTCCGACGGAATCTCTTCCTGAACTCCCTTAAAACCTCAACATAGTAACCCTAACCCTAACCCTTTGGCCAATCAACTCTGGTCTATTGACTTCCTTACTCCTCCCACACATTTCATCATCCCTCACAGTCCCCCTGCCTTCCTTAAATCTCTTATGCCACTCAGAAACCGATGATCGATTCATGCAAGATGCTCCAAAAGCAGTCTGAAGCATTCCATACGTTTCTATGGCATCATTCTTTCCAAGTTTAAAACAGAATTTTATTGCATATCGTTCTTCTAAAGTGTCTTCACGCCCAGATAGTATTTTTGAAATTTACCAGCTGTGACAATCAGACTTTAGTAGGGTGTATTACAATTGCTGCTGTAGCTGTTGATTTAAAGCTGAAATCATAAAAATTGGTCAGTCATCTCATAAGATCTATAGCAATAACATACTGAATTCTCCAGAGTCTACGACAATTTTAAATGCCCATAAGAAAAAAGTCTGGAAACTTATCGTATGCACCTCGTCGATGTGTATGATTTGTAAACGAACAACTTATTGGTAATCTCGATCAAAAACTCATTTGTTTGTACACAGTTAGTTAATAGTTTTATTTACACACAGTTAAATCTTTTTTTTTTTTTTTTTTGCTATCCATATTTACCCAACCCCTCCGCTCGGGTAGGATATAACACAAGGCCAATTTTTAAGCGGAGTTTAACAGGTTTGAATTCAGAGTTTTCCTTCTCCTAGACTAGTGTCCTCATAAAGGCTGAAGAACCCAGTCTCTCCTACTTTTTACCCATATCTGGAGTGAGAATAATCGGATTCATACCTTTCCCAAGGGTATTAGTGCCATTTGAAATGCAATAAGTCTCGTTGAGGATTTGAACTCGAGTCGCCGTGTCCATTTCCTAGGACGATAACCATTACACCACAAGTTTTGCTATCTAATGCTATGAGTTTTATTTGCGAAATTAAATGTTTTCAAGTATTGCTATTTAACACTAATAGTTATATTTGCCATAATTAAATAGTGCCCAGTATTATAAATGATTAAACTGTTCTATTCGACCCATAGTTCAGACCCTAATAGGTATTATCCTATCGGGTCAAGGTGGACCTGGCTCTCCAAATTTCCAAAATCTCCAGATACTGCTCAGTGTCATATACAGGACAATCGCTGCGAGGAATGGAGTCTTAGATAAAGAGATCATATTTACCCAACCCCTCCGCTCGGGCAGGATGTGACACAAGGTCAATTTTTTAAGCGAAGTTTAACAGGTTTGAATTCAGAGTTTTCCTTCTCTTAGACTAGTTACCTCACCAAAGCTGAAGAGCCTAGTCTGCCCTACTATTTACCCATAGCTGGAGGGAGAATAATTGGATTCATACCTTTCCCAATGGTATTAGTGCTATGTGAAATGCAATTAGCCTCGTCCAGGATTTGAACTCGCATCGCCGTGTCCATTTCCTAGGACGGTAACCATTACACCACGGGCACCTTCTTAGATAAAGAGATGCTGTCGGCTTATTCTAACAGCCCCAGCCGACTAGGCTGGGATAAATACAGACTTATTGGGCACAACCAAGAAAGACTAAATGACAGATATTTTAAAGAAGTGTTAAGAGCGTGTTACAAAATAAACCTGTTGAAATAATAACGTCCATAAACATTTATGCACGAAAAGCGATCAGTCAATGCAATTCTGATATTTATCATTAAACGAAAGTGTAACCGAGGTTAAAGAGATTTAAGTCGATAATACAGAGAACAAAGAAAGTCGTTTCATGGTAATCAAATTTAGTAATCTATAATTATTGCCCAGCATTCGATATGTTCTTAATAGCCATCTTGGGATTATGCTGCCGAAGTTATTTATGCTATCAGTTTTATTCGATGGTTTTAGTTTGTATTATGCAGTACATTATCCTAAGGAGCAATATTAGTTACGAAATTTCGACTCTATTCTGTGGTTGGTTGTTTGGTTAGTTGGTTGGGTTTTTATGGCATATCAACCATTGTAGGCTATTTAATGCCAAATCCATTTTTATGCAAATAGTCAGTTCTATTTCAAACAATTCAGTTTAGCATTAATACACAGTTTAATTGTCAAAAACATTTCTATTTCAAGCAATTCAGCTTCGTCAAACAGTTCTAATTCAGCTAATTAAGTTTAGTATAAGTCAACTTTTATTTACACAGTTAAATGTCAAAAACAGTTCCATTTCAAACAATTCAGTTTAGCATAAGTACGCAGTTTAAATAAAAGTACGGTTTAATTGTCAAAAACATTTCTCTTTCAAGCTATTCAGTTTAGTCAAACAATTCAGTTTAGCATAAGTATACGTTTAGTTCTATTTAACCCATAGTTAGGGCCCTATCAGGTGCTACCATGCCGGGCCAGAATGGACCTGGGACCAATGGCAATGAAGGGTAGCTCCATATTCCCCAAAGCCTTAGCATCATTGGAGCTTCACCATCAGATTTTTTAGTGTTATATCCTGGACGGTCATTGGGGTGGGGTCTTACCCCTCTGCAGAGGTGCGGTCGGTGTATTCTACAGCACTAGCCGACTGGGCAATGTATTCTGTGGTTTCAAAAACTACTATAAGCCCTTATGAAATAAAAAATTTGGTCCAGTATCAGAGAAAATAAGCAACTCAATTTCAGTACTAGAAAGTATATATTTTCTGGAAAGCAGGGAATACATTATTTCAATTGATTGATCGATTTTAATGGGATTTCAACCCGTCTTGGGTTATGAATTGAATTACCATCACCAGAAAATCCGGTGAACACTTAGGCACAACATATGGAAAGACTGTACAGCTGTTTCGACCTTATGAGGTCTCATCATCAGTGTATATCGTGATCTCTACCACTGGAGATCGAACCAGCGACCACAGATTTCAGAGGCGAAACTGTACAACTGAGCCACAGTCCATATAGCACAGAAGTGGCGTTGGGGGGGGGTCTTACCCGTTTGCAGAGAAGCAGCCGACTAGGCAAGTATAACTAATATATATATATATATATATATATATATATATATATATATATATATATATATATATATATATATATATATATATATATATATATATATATATATATATATATATATATATATAATGTGGTATAAATATTTAAACCCCATTCTAAGAAAACCCCAGAAGATATTTTCCTTGGTTTTTAGGGTTAAAAGTAAACATTATGTAAGAAGAAATATATTTTATTGTAATCAAAATTACGTTCATTTAATCGTGTTTTGCTTTGTTTTCACTGGAAATTTAGAAGTTTTCTTTTAATGGAATTAAATTTTTACGTAAATTTATTTTATTTTTCCAAAAAATTGTTCTGAATTGACCAAAGAAAGTTAAAAGGTAAATTTTAGATCCTCCAGTCCAATATAACTGTCCTTGCAATATTAAACAAAAGTGAATAATTTTTTCATTTGTTCAAATACTTATGAGCAGTATTTTCAAGTGACGCCAAATTAACTAATGATCGTAATTGCGTGGCCAATTGACCTGAATGTGTTTAGCAAGTTACATCCGTACTCTTTACAGAGGACACAGTCCCCCCACCAGGGCTACGTTTTCCCAAGAGGGTTAGAAATACGCATCCGCGTAATTATCATGACCTCAAGGGCAAGGATATAGATGTATATTTTTCTTTTTTAAGTCGATGAATTATATTGTGAATTGAATTACCATGACCAGAAAATGACCAGAAAATTGTGTGCGATATGGACTGTGGCTCAGTTGTAGAGTTTTGCCTCTGCAACCTGTGGTCTTTGTTCTCCAAAGGTGGAGATCAAGGCATACACTGCTGATGAGACCTAACAAGGTCGAAACAGCTGTCCAGTGTTTCCGTATGTCGTGCATTAGTGTTCGCCGGATTTTCTGGTCATGGTAATTCAATCCACAATATAATTCTTCTACTTAAAAAAGAATGTAGAACCGTCTAGGGTTATTTTATATCAACAGGTTAGAGAATGGTGTTTGTTTACATTTTTGTAAATTTCTTTCCAAAGACTTTTTTTTATACTCAGTTCTATTGAATACGAATATTCTTTAAACAGATCAATTTGAGGGGCCCTAAAATATACCACCATATCGGTCCAGAGTGGAACTGGGAGTAATGGCAATGAATGGATACTCCACTTTTTCCCGAACAAATGCTGTTTTCTATCATTCCCGGGACACCCTTCTTTTTTTTTTTTTTTTTTGGTAGGGGTTTTTACTCTTTTGCATGGGATACAGTCCGAATATTTTAAGCCTCAATGACAGAGCGTCCTATTTTGGAGAAATGAATGAGGCATCCAATGAGACTCGAACTTACTCGTAAAGATTTGCTTGTCTTGCTTGTTAACCATTACACCACTGGAGGCGCCCAACTATAAATCGTTTTCATCGTTTTCTCGATATAGCATTTTTTATCACATCCATTATGGATCTATGATGAATTAAAACAAACATGAAAATAAGTAAAAAATATAATTCGTCTCTGTCATAAGAGAATCAGATTTGATAGTTTTATCGAGGATTAAACCAATGGCTAAAAAATAATGATGGACCGACCAACAAAAACTTACCTACATCGGCTCTGTGTGGACCCTGAATGTAGTTCAGAGGAACCGCTGCGAGCGAGCGAAAATAGGGACGGATGGAGAGAAAAAGTCTGCAAAATCCGTTCTGTGAATACGACTTGATGATGATGATGATGATGATGATGATGATGATGATGATGGAAAATGAAGGATTTATATATACTTTCCCTTTTAATTATTCTTGTGTCTGTCTGGACAATCAGAGAAGAACAAAAGAGCTGAGGATTTTCCAAGAACCTTTTTTCTTGCTTAGTAAATTTTTAATAAACTGAATCACCACATATTCGTCACTACTTAGTATATGTTTGGTAATCACAGGATTATTATCATAAACCGGCTCATTGGTCCAGTGGGTAGAGTGTTCGCCAATGGGTTCAATCCCAGGTCATGTCATAGCAAAGACTTTAAAAATGGTACTTGATACCTCCTTGCTTAACACTCAGCAATATATGGTACGTATCAAGGGAAAGTGGAGCAATCCAGGGAAAGGAGTAGCGCTCTCCCCTACACATCGGTGTAGTAGCTATTGAAAAGGGAGCCTTCGGGTCGCCCTCGACTACAGTTACCAACTTTACTTATTATTATTATTATTATTATTATTATTATTCCTTGAGAGTTTTTCACATCAGTGTTAGCTGATGGTTTTTCACTGGAGTTTGAGTGACAGCAAGTCTCCTCAAGACTCGTCTCAGGATTCTGGCCGTTCTCAGTAATGCTGTCATTTGAATAGTCTCTACCCGTCCGCCAACTTCCAAGTCCTCCAAGCCTTTTAATAATCCTTTATTTATTGTGCCAAAAGCACCAATCACAATTGGCACAATCGTTATTTTCATGTTCCACAGATTTTTCAATTCTCTAGCAAGGTCGAGGTACTTACCCTTCTTTTCACATTCCTTTAGATTATTATTATTATTATTATTATTCCTTGAGAATTTTTCATATCAGCGTTAGCTGATGGTCTTTCACTGAAGTCTGAGTATATTTATTATTAGTATTATTATTATTATTTACTCATTTGAGTTTTTCACATCAGCGTTAGCTGGTGGTCTTTCACTGGAGTTTGAGTGACGGCAAGTATCTTCAAATCTCCAGGACTCTTCTCAGTATTCTGGCCGTTTTCAATAATGTTGTAGTTTGGATGGTCACCATTAGTCCACCAACTTCCAAGTCCTCCAGTCCCTTTAGTAATCCTTTAGTTACTGTTCCAAACGCACCCATTACAATTGGTGTAATTGTCACCGGCATGTTCCATAGTTTTTTCAATTCCCTAGCAAGGCTGAGGTACTTATCCTTCTTTTCACATTCTTTCAGCTTGCAAGCTTTTCATACCAGCGTTAGTTGGTGGGCTTGCTTGCACTAAAGCCTAAGTAACAGTAAGTCTCTTCAGTTCTCCAGGACTCTTCTCAGTATTCTGGCTGATCTCAACAATGCTGTTGTGCGAATGGTCTTTATTCTTCTCCCGATTTCCAACTGTTTCAATTATTTTCCAATCCTCTGGCGATCATTCCAAGAGCACCAAATACAATTGGTATCACCATTATATATATATATATATATATATATATATATATATATATATATGTTGTTGCTTTTTTTTGTTTTGTTGTTTAATGGCATATCAACCTTAGTCGGTTATTTAATGCCAAATCTATGCTTCTAGAAGAACAGCAATGGTTTTATTTAACCAATAACGGGAAAGATAAAGGTGTTCATACCTTTCCCAAGGGTATTTGTCCGAAAGTGAACGTAATAGCGCGACTGGAGTTCGAACTCGCTTACAACGATTCTGCAGTCCGGCGCTTTAATCATTACACCACGAGGATGCGTACGTGCGTGCGTGTGTGCTTAAAATCTTTCTATGTAGTAGTAGTAGTAGTAGTGCACTTAAATTTCTTTCATTCAATATGATCTTTAACCAAGTACGGATAAAGGATTAAGTTTAAGAATACAACATACTGTGACTTACAGTGAGGGATTACCTTCAGCCTTAATCCTTAATTCACAAATACTACTTTTTCTTATCACTAATGAAATAAACTTTAAAATAAGACCAAGACATCGAGTAATATTTTTTATATTTCGAAGATTATCCAAATGGTCTTCTGTACACTATGTCTGATTGAAACAAAAATAGTTTTTAATAGAAGTCCATAAGTTTAAGAATGAAAGACAATTAATTAGAAACGCTTGGTTTAGAATAAATTAGATATGAAATAAGACCGTGTAGTTGCCCAGTCGCTGGGGGCTGTAGAATACACCGAATGCATCTCTACAGAGGGGTAAGACTCCCCCAACAAATATCCTGTTATATGAAACTAAACAGTCTGATGGTCAGGTTCCAATAATGCAGGAGATTTGGGGAATGTGAACTACCTCTTTATTGCCATTGCTCCCAGGTCCACTCTTTCCTGGAGTGGTAGCACCTGATAGGGCCCTATCTATGGGTCAAATAGAAGTAAACTGGATAGTTTGAAACAGAACTGCTTTTTACATTGAAACTGTATACTTATGCTAAACTGAATTGTTTGAAATGGAACTGTTTTGACGTTTAACTGAGCTGTTTTGACATTTGACTGTTTGTAAACAGAAACTATACTTAAACTAAACTGAATTGGTTGAAATTTAATTCGGCGTTAAACGACCCGAAATGTGTTGATACGCCGTAAAACCAACCAACCAACCAACTAAAACTGTGTAGTTCTTAGGAAAATTTTTTTAGATAAATCGTTGCTGTTATAAATAAATAAATAAATCGGTAAAAGGAATAAAACATCACAAAACCAAAACATTCGAAGAAGATTATGAAGAACCTTCGAAAGGAAAAATGTTTTATTGATTATTATAAGACCCGAGAGAATTTTAAAATGAGATTTTAGATTGTTTGAGGTTTACTAACTCGAACAATTTTAACTGAAGGATAAATATATCTTGACGATAGATGACAGATATAATTAGCACAGACAAAATACGACTTAAATTTCTAAAAAAAAAAAAAAAAAAGATAATTACGAAATTCATTACAAATTAATTAACAATTACGTTTGGGCATTGTTAATTAATTTGTCAATAGATAGTTAAACAATTGTCACAATTCGGAATATGAACGCGAAAAGAAGAAAAATTCGCTTCTCGTATCCAATCCAAATGAGGTTTTATTCGCATTTTCATCAATCAAATGACTCTTGTCATTATTAAACATGTACTCACTAACTGTTTCTCATAAATCTTGCCATTATAGATTACCTCGACAATCGCAATGGCGGTTATTTGCAATACGTTCTGTAATAAATACATTCTTTGAGCTAGAGATATCAAATCTGTTTTTGTTTTAATTGTTATTATATCAGCTTCCAGATATGTAGTCTTTTTTTTAATTTTCTTGTCTTGTAATAAACCATTATCATAGTAATGTGTTGTATCTATTTTGAGGCAGTTTTGAATGATTTTGTCTTCAAATAAGTAGTGACACAAAATATTTTTCCTATCTTGTCTAAGGTATGGGTTAATAGAAGGCTATTTTCAAATCTGAAGTAAAAAAAAGAACACATTATTATTAGTAGAGTTATTAACAGTCCTATGGGTTCCATGTATACTGAGACATCGTATAGAAACGTTTTTATATAATACGATTAAATTGAATATTTTAATAGATAGATATAGATATGAATATATTGAATTAAATAGATATATATCGACCCATTAGAGTGTTTGCCAATTGTCGAGGTGACCGGAGTTTAATCCCAGGTCGGGACTTACCAAAAACTCAAAAAATGGTACTTGATTCCCCTTTGCTTAACACTCTGTATTATAAGTTTGGGATCAAGAGTAAATGGAGTAATTCGGGGAAAGAAGTAGCGCCCTCCTCTACACCCCCAACGAGTGTCCTGGATATGAAACTAAACAATTTGATGGTGAGGTTGCAGCAATGCTGGAGCTTTGGGGAATGCGGAGTACCCCTTCACTGCCATCGCTCCCAGGTCCACTCTGGCCCGGAGTGGTAGCACCCGATTAGGGTCCTATCTTTGAGTTAAATAGAACTAAAAGAGGGTTTCTTGACTTAACTATTTTTTGCATTTAAACTGCATATTCATACTAAGCTGAATTGTTTAAAATAGAACTGTTTTAACATTTAAACTGCGTAATTTTCTAAACTGAATTCCTCGAAATAGAACTGTTTTGTTCTCTAGACAGTGGACTTATGGTAAACTAAATTATCTGAAATAAAACTGTTTTGTCATTTAACTGTGTTTTAAAAAATCAGCTGAATTAGAATTGTTTGAATAAACTGAATTGTTTGAAATAGAAATGTTTTTGACAATTAAACTGGGTACTCATGCTAAACTGAATTGTTTGAAATAGAACTGACTTTTTTGTATAAAAATGGATTTGGCATTAAATAACCTACGCAGGTTGATATGCTATAAAATCCAAACAACCAATCAACTATTCGAAAATCGTTTGTTTTTCACCAAACGTTGTAAATACTTATATGTGCCTATATATCCGGATGATTTTGTTTGCCTCACGTTAAGAGATAGAGAAAAAAGAATACATAGACTTAATCCTTTCCCCATAACTACACTAATTTTTGATTCTGTTACTTATTTGTATTTACCCAACCCCTTCGCAAGAGCATGGCCTTGTCGGCTGGGGCTGTAGAATACAACGAGTGTCCTGGATATGACACTAAAATATATGATGGTGAGGGTCCAGTGATGCTGGAGCTTTGGGGAATACGGAGTATCCCTTCACTGACATTACTCCCAGGTCCACTCTGGTTCAGAGTGGTAGCATATGATAGGGTTCTATCTATCGGTCAAATAGAACTGTTTAACATTTAAATTGTGGGCATGCAAATGACTTATGTTCAACTGAATTGTTAGGAATAGATGTGTTTGATCACTTTACTAGGTGTAAACAAGTGACTAATGTTTAATTGTTAGAGATACATAGCAATACTAGAAACCATTTAACTGTGTGCAAACAAATGATTAATTGCAAATTAAATTATTTGCATTAGATAGAAATATTTGAAACCATTTAACTGGGCGCGAAAAAAGAGATCAGGCTCGTTTGAAAATAGTTTCAAGAAATTGTTTACTAATCATATATATTTAATATATATATTTATAAAGAGGATTTGGAATTAAATAACCTACCGTGGTTGATATGCCATAAAACCCAACCAAACCAGATTATATTTATTTAATATATATGTATAAAGAGGATTTGGCATTAAATAACCTACAGTGGTTGATATGCCATAAAACCAAACCTTACCAAATCATATATATATATATATATATATGTATATATAAAGAGAATTTGGAATTAAATAACCTACAATGGTTGATATGCCATAAAACCTAACCAAACCAAATTATATATATTTACTATATATGTATAAAAAGGATTTGGCATTAAATAACCTACAATGGTTGATATGTCATAAAACCCAACCAAACCGAATCATATATATTTAATATATATATTTATAAAGAGGATTTGGAATTAAATAACCTACCATGATTGATATGCCATAAAGCCCAACCAAACCAAATCATATATATTTACTATATTTGTATAAAAAGGATTTGGCATTAAATAACCAACAATGGTTGATATGCCATAAAACAAAACGAAACCAAACTAAATATATATATTTAATAGATATGAATAAAAATTATTTGGCATTAAATAACCTACAATGGTTGATATGCTATAAAACGAAACGAAACCAAATCATATATAAATCATATATATATATATATATATATATATATATATATATATATGAAGAGGATTTGGCATTGATAAATCTACAGTGGTTGATATGCCATGAAACCAAATCAAACCGAATCTTATATATTTGATATACATGTATAAAAAAGATTTGGCATTAAATAACCTACAATGGTTAATATACCATAAAACCCAACCCAACCAAATCATATATAATTTATATATATGTATGTATAAAGAGGATTTGACATTAAATAACCTACAATGGTTGATATGCTATAAAACCCAACCCAACCAAATCATGTATAATTTATATATATATATATATATATATATATATATGTGTGTGTGTGTGTGTGTGTGTGTGTGTGTGTGTATAAAGATGATGAGGCATTAAATAACCTAAAATGGTTGAATTGCCATAATACCAAACGTGACCATACCAGCAAGAGCAGGATATAGAATAAGGTCAATTTTAAGCAGAGTTTTACCGATTTTAATTCAGATTTTTCCTTCTCCTAATAAGGTTGCCATACCAAGGTTAAATAGCCCAGCCTGGCATAACTGGAGAGAGAATACTTGGATTCTCACCTTTTACAATGTAACATGCCATCAGACTCGTCCAGGATTTGGACTCGGATCTATTTCTTACGACGATAACCATTGCACCAAGTGCGCCTCTTTTATAAAATCTTATATCTATTCATCTGGATATATCTCCCACAGAAATATTCAGAGCAAGTAATCAAATATATGTATTTTATCTTCGGCGATCTTGGGTAGAAAATCAGTTGTGATTTTTAACTTGGCAGACTGCAGTAGGTGTAGGGTTTTTTGTTGTTATTTCTTTTTTTGTGTGTGTGTGTATGTGGGGGATGGTTCTTAAAGTAATGTCCATATATTGATTGAAGAAAGAATCCAGCGAGAGAATCAGTCCCTGATTTAATTCAAATTATGCTGTGGTTTGCAAAATGACACGTGAATATTGTACAAGAAAACGAAGACTGAAGAAAGGAAAGAAAAGAAAAATAAACTGCTGTCAGAGAGTGAAAGGGAAGGAAGGAATCAGAACAAAGCAATGCATGGATCGAAGAATAATTGAAAATATCAAAGATAAGCGAAAATGGAGAAGGAAGAAAAAAAGATATAAAGCAAAATGAGCGAAACAAAAGAAAAAAAAAAGGAAGTAGGAGAAATAATGCAGAAGTGGCTGTTCAGAATGAACATGATAGTTATCGACATTCGTGTCTTTTTAACCGTTATTGCTAGTGTTTGTAACTCTGGTTATAGCCACTTTTATACTGCATTTCTATAGATGAATGAAGGAAGAGCACGTTATTTGTCAAACCCACCATCACCACCACGACAACCTCCCCCCCCTCTCTCTCTCTCTCTCTCTCTGCAAATAACAATATTGCCATAAGACCTGTCTTTTTCTTTCTCTCTCTCTCTCTCTCTCTCTCTCTCTCTGTCACAATCTCTCTCTGTATCTATCTTCTCTTAGCAAACAGCAAAATTGCAATAAGATCTATGTCTTTCTCTTTTGCGTCTGTCTGTCTGTCTGTCTGTCTCTCTCTCTCTCTCTCTCTCTCTCTCTGCAAACAACAGTATTGCAATAAAGTCTATTCCTTTTTTTTCTCTCTCTCTCTCACTCTCTCTCTCTCTCACGCTCTCTCTTTCTCTCTCTCTCTGCAAACAACAGTATTGCAATAAAGTCTATTCTTTTCTCTCTCTCTCTCTCTCCAAACAACAGTATCGCAATAAAGTATATTCCTTTTTTTCTGCCCCCCTCTCTCTCCTTCTCTCTCTCTCTCTCTCTCTCTCTCTCTCTCTCTCTCTCTCTGCAAACAACAGTATTACAATAAAGTCTATTACTTTTTTTCTGCCCCCTCTCTTTCCCTCTCTCTCTCTCTCCCTCTCTCTCTCTGCAGAAAGCAATATTGCAATAAAGTCTATTCCTTTTTTCTCCCTCCTTCCCTCCTCTCTCTCTCTATCTATCTATCTATCTATCTATCTATCTATCTATCTATCTATCTATCTCCAAATAATATTGACATATGATCTAGTCTTTTTTCTTTCTTTGTCTCTGTCTGTCTCAGTTTCACTGTTTCTCTCTCTCTGCCTCGGTCGCTGATGCACACACACACACACACACACACACACACACACACAGTGAAGTTGACTTTATCTCACATATATACAAATCAATCGTTCAGAAAACTTGTATAGAGAATAGTTTGAATGGGGAGCAGTCGTAAAGCGAGCTATTTTAATGGAATTTCCTAGTGCAAACTTTTTCCTCAACTGCATCATTTCTCCACTTTCGTTCACTTCATATTCAACGCAGAACTTATTACGACAGTCAGAGACCAGTACGCCAGAGGTCAGCTGTCAAGAAAATCAATCAAAGCTTGGGCTTTAAAAAAATGAAATATTGAGGAATAGCAACAGGAAGAAGAGGAGAGACTATTGACCACTTACACACACACACACACACATATATATATATATATATATATATATATATATATATATATATATATATTGTATTAAATATCTAATTAAATATGAATCTACACGATATTTTTTATTAGGGTCTATAAATCTTGTCAAAAATCTGTAAGGTAATTGCTGTTTTATTTTTTATTTTTATTTTAGATTCCGTTAAATTGAGAAAATGAAATTAAGTTGTTCACTGGACTCTAAACATTACCATCTTTAAGAAGTAACTTATGTTACGCATTGCAGATATATAAAACTAAATTCCGTTTTTTTATAATCATATCCTTGACTGAAGTTCCTAAAATAATCATATTTACCCAACCCCTCCGCTCGGGCAAGATATGACACAAGGTCAATTTTTTTAAAGCAGAGTTTATCAGGTTTGAATTCAGAGTTTTCTTTCTCCTAGACTAGTTGCTTCACCAAGGCTGAAGAATCAGTCTGCCCTACTATTTACCCATAGCTGGAGGGAGAATAATTGGATTCATACCTTTCCCAAGGATATTAGTGCAATGTGAAATGCAATCAGTATCGTCCAGGGTTTGAACTCGTGTCGCCGTGTCCATTTCCTACGACGATAACCATTACACCACGGGCAGTTCCTAAAATAATAATGACCGAAGAAATATACGGAATACATGAGTAAAAGATTTGGCAAGTTGAGTTGGGTGGGTCTTACCCCTCTGCTTCTCTGCAGAGGGGTAAGACCCACCCATGAGTGTTCTGATATGACATTAAACAATCTGATGGTGAGGTTCCAGGAGTGCTGGAGCTTTGGGGAATGCGGAGTACTCCTTCATTGCCATCGCTTCTAGGCCCACTCTGGCCTGGTGTGGTAGTACCTGATAGGGCCCTCTCTATGGGTTAAATAGAACTAACAACATTGTTTGAATTGTTTGAGTAAACTGAATAGCTTGAAACGGAACTGTTTTTCGACATTGAAACTGTATTTACACTTAACTGAATTGTTACATATAAGTTAGCGACCATTGTCGCGGGTGACCCGAAGGCTCCCTTTTCGATAGCTACTACACCAAGGTGTAGGGAAGGGCGCTACTCCTGCTTGAATAATTTGAAATAGAAATGTTTTTGACAATTAAAAGGGATACTTATGCTAAACTGAATTGTTTTAAATAGAACAGATTATTTACATAAAAATGGATTTGGCGTTAAACAACCTACAAAGGTTGAAATGCCATTAAAACCCAACAAACCAACCAAACCAGTCGGATCGCTGACGAATTTTTATAATTGCCCTTGTGGACAAATATATTTCTTCCTTCTCGCTCTCCACCTGTCTTTCTATCTGCCGATCTCTCTCTCTCTCTCTATATATATATATATATATATATGTGTGTGTGTGTGTGAGTGTGTGTGATATTACCCCAATCTATCTATGCATCTCCGAGGTGTATACGATAAGTTTCCAGACTTTTTTTGTATGGGCACTTTTATTGATAGTACGTACACGCATGAAACTCTAGTCCCCTTCGAAGTAAGCTCCTATTTTAGCATAAATTATTTGTTTGCATTCAGTTTAATATCAAACCGTTCTATTTGAGCCCTAGATAGGTCTCTTTCAGGTACTACCAATCCGAGACATAATGAACCTGGAAGCGATTGCAATGAAGAAGTACTCTGCATTCCATAAAGCTTCAACATTATCAGAGCCTCACCATCAGATTGTTTAAGGGACATTCATTGGCAGGGTGAGCGTCTTACCTCACTGCAGAGATGCAGTTGGTGTATTCTAACGCCCCATCCAACTGGATTGTCATCTCTTAATCCAAAAGGTACGAGGTGCACACGATAAGTTTCCAGATCTTTTTTGTATGGGCACTTTTATTGATAGTACACACATGAAACTCTAGTCCCCTTCGATGTAATCTCCTCCGGCTGCAATGCACTTGTTGTACCATTTCTGAAAATCCCCATGGAAGTCCTCTTGTGTGGTCGTGTCAATGACCTTCGTCACAGCCTCTTTCATCTCCTCAATTGTCTCATAACGACATATATCTATGGAGCTTAGGGAATAACCAAAAGTCACAAGGAGCAACGTCTGGACTATAGGGAGAGTGACGAACTGTCTTGATGCCGATCTTGCTCAAATAGTCTGTGATAAGGGTCGAGTTGTGGACTGGTGCATTGTCCTGGTGGAAAATGTCACTGACCCGATTTGAAGAGTGCTGAACTCATCCGACGGAATCTCTTCCTGAACTCCCTTAAAACATATTAACCCTAACCGTAGCCGTTTGGCCAATCGTCTCTGGTTTATTGGCTTCCTTACTCCTCCCACACCTCTCATCATCCCTCACAGACTCCCTGCCTTCCTTGAATCTCTTATGCCACGCAAAAACTGATACTCGATTCATGCAATATGGTCGAAAAGCAGTCTGAAGCATTCCATACGTTTCTGTGGCATTTTTTCTAAGTTTAAAACAGAATCTTATTGCATATCGTTCTTCCTCATGTCCAGATTTTATTTTTGAAATTCACCAGCTGTGACAATCAGGCTTTAGTAGGGTGTATTCCAATTGCTGCTGTAGCTGTTCATTTGAAGCTGAAATCATAAGAATTGGTCAGTCATATTATAAGATGTATAGCAATAACATAGCGAAAGTTCAAGAGCCTACGACAATTTTAAATGCCCGTACGAAAAAAGTCTGTAAACTTATTGTATGCGCTTCGTATTTCTCCCTTCTCGCTTTCTATCTGTCGATCTCTCTCTCTCTCTCTCTCCCTCTCTCTCTCTCTCTCTCTCTCTCTGTCTATATATATATATATATGTATATATATATATATATAATATTACCCCTATCTATCTATCTATATATCTGACGTGATAATTGCGGAAAGGTTTTCTGTTCTTTATAAAGGGCGTCTCAATATACATGGGACCCATATGGCTGCTAATAAATCTACTAATAATGTTTAGTTTTTTTTTGTTTTTGTTTCAGATTTGAAAAATGTATACTATAGGGTGTCTCAACACACATTGGACCCATGTGACTGCAAGTAACTCTACTAATGATAATGTTGTGTTCTTTTTTGTTTCACATTTGAAAATAGTATACAATAACAACTATTAATCCTCGATCACAATGCCTTGGACAAGAGAGGACAAAATATTTTGCCTCACTACATATTTGGAGACAAAATCATTCAAAACTGTTTTAAAATAGATGAAACCCATTATTATGATAAGGATTTATTACTGAGACGAGAAACTAAAAAAAAACGATTGCATGTCCTGGAAGTTGATATGATAACAATTAAAAATGATATAGATGTCTCTAGCTCAAAGAATGCATTTTTTACAGGACATGTTCCAAATGATCACCATTGGGCTTGTCTCTGTAATGAATCATTATCATATTAATGGGTTGCATCTATTTAGAGACACCCAAAATGCCTTAATATAAACCAACAGAATTCCGTGTGTATACTTATGGTATATATGGTTAGATTTAAATGCATGAAATTGTATTACTCCGTGGTGTAATGGTGATCGTCGTAGGAAATGAACACGGCGACACGAGTTCAAATCCTGGACGAGACTGATAGCATTTCACATAGCACTAATACCCTTGGGAAAGGTATGAATCCAATTATTCTCCCTCCAGCTATGGGTAAATAGTAGGGCAGACTGGCTTCTTCAGTCTTGGCAAGGCAACTAGTCTAGGAGAAGGAAAACTCTGAATTCAAACCTGTTAAACTCTGCTTTAAAAAAATTGACCTTGTGTCATATCCTGCCCGAGCGGGGGGCATGGTAAATTGGATTACTCCCAGCAAAAGACGGTTCTAAAAAAACGTTTCTTTGAAATAAATAATAACCAATAGGTTGGTTGGTTGGTTGGTTGGTTGGTTCGTACAAATAGTTCTATTTCAAACAATTCAGTTTAGCATTAGTTCACAGTTTAATTGGCAATGTGATAAAAATTGATCTATTCTCCCTTCAGCTATGGGTAAATAGTAGGGCAGACAGGGTTCTTCAGGAGAAGGAAAACTCTGAATTCAAGCCTGTTAAATTCCGCTTTAAAATTGACCTTGTGTCAAATCCTGCCCGAGCGGTGGGCTTGGTAAATTGAATTACTCCCAGCAAAAGACGGTTCTTAAAAAAGGTTTCTTTGAAATAAATAATAACCAATAGGAAGGTTGGTTGGTTGGTTGGTTGGTTCAACAAATAGTTCTATTTCAAACAATTCAGTTTAGCATTAGTACACAGTTTAATTGTCAAAACATTTCAAGCTATTCAGTTACCAACGGGAAGACACGATGCTACTGAATATAATAGCTTGCATAAAACTTAAATTTCCAAATTTCAAAAAATAAATAAATAAATAAATAAAATGAAATCCTTTTCTAGGTAAAATATTAATTCTGATAATAATTTGAATATTCAAATTTAGATATAGATATAAAATAATTATATAGCATTATTTCGAAATTAGAACCAAATGTCCGGATACAAAACATAAATATTTAAGTCCATAAATCTCTTAAGTGACACACGCAATAATTTTTTTTAGTCTCTTCAAAACTCCGGGTGAAGAATTATAGAACGATATTAACTTAATGATATAACATGAGAAATATAATTTGCAGATCCCCTTTCTGTTATGGGGTTTTATCATTAATATCAACAACTATATATAATATACATATATAAATCCTGACTGCACTTCTACACTCCTTCACTCGCACATTTACTGCGCTCGTACACTCTCTGCCCTCGAACAATCATTATCAAGGTAGAAACACGTACTGCACTCGAAAATTCCTATTTGCACAGCCAAGGCACTATATATATATATATATATATATATATATACAAAATTGGAATCGTTCGGTATCATCATTGCCGACATTTATAATGAATTTTGTCGAAATTGGGAGTACTGTATTTTGGGAAAACTATTGAGATATTATTATTCTTTTAGGATTGGTCTAATGAGTAGAGTGTTTGCCAATGGTCCGGGAGACCGAGGTTCAATCCAAGGTCGAGTCATACCAAAGACTAAAAAGATGGCTCGATACCACCTTGCTAAGCACTCAGTACTATAAGGTGAGGATCAAGGGTTAAGTGGAGCAATCCTGGGAATGGAGTAGCACCTTCCCCTACATTGCCATGTTGTAGCTATTGAAAAGGGAGCCTTCAGCTCACTCTGGACAAAAGGGAGACAACTTTACTTTTAGATAGTCGATTAAATTGAACCTTAGGCTGGTCGAAAAAGGTTTTACCAATTCAATGTGAAGTAATAATCTGATGGTGAGGTTTCAGTGATGCTGGATCTTTGGGAAATGCGGAGCGCCCCTCCATTGTCATCGGTCCCATGTCCGGAATGGTAGCACCTGATAGTACCCTATCTATGGGTTAAATAGAACTAGGTGTATATTTATGCTAAACTAAATTGTTTGACTAAACTGAATGGCTTCAAATAGAAATGTTTTTCACAATTAAGTTGTACTTAAAGAAACCGTAGCAGCAATAACGATTCTCTATAGAAACACCAAATTAAAAGTACGATCACCAGATGAAGACACAGAATACTTCGACATTGTAGCAGGAGTACTACAAGGGGACACGCTAGCTCCATACCTCTTTATCATTTGTCTAGACTACGTACTTAGAACATCGATTGACAAAATCAGAGAGAACGGCTTCGAGCTGTCAAAGAAAAAAAGCAGAAGGTACCCCGCAAAAACAATTACCGACGACTACGCCGATGACATAGCGATACTGGCAAATACACACGACCAAGCCGAAACACTATTGCATAGTTTGGAACGAGCAGCCGCAAGCATAGGCCTCTATGTCAATGCACACAAAACGGAATATATGTGCTATAATCAAACGGGTGACATCTCCACTCTAGACGGAACCCTTCTTAAACTAGTAGACAAATTCACTTACCTAGGAAGCAGTGTCGCATCAACCGAAAAGGACATCGACACGAGGTTAACGAAGGCATGGACAGCTATCAATAGGCTATCGATTATATGGAAATCAGACCTAACCGATAAAAGGAAACGCAGTTTCTTCCGGGCAGCAGTCAAATCGATACTGCTATATGGATGCACTACATGGACGCTAACTAAACGGCTGAAGAAGAAGCTAGACGGCAATTACACAAGAATGCTGCGTGCAATCTTGAACAAGTCCTGGCGGCAACACCCCACAAGACACCAACTGTACGGTCACCTGCCTCCTATCACGAAAACAATTCAAGTTAGACGAACCAGACATGCAGGACACAGCTGGAGAAGCAGGGATGAACTCATAAGTGATGTACTCTTATGGACCCCCACACATGGCCGTGCAAAAGCAGGACGATCAGCACGAACATACATTCAACAACTATGTGAGGATACAGGATGTTATCCTGAAGACCTGCCTGAGGCGATGAACGATAGGGAAAAGTGGCGAAAGAGGGTCAAGGATATCCGTGCAACCAGCACGACATGATGATGATGATGATAAATTTAAACTGCGCGCCTATGCTAAACTGAATTGTTTGAAATGTAACTGTTTTTGACATTAAACTATGAGTTAAAAAAAATCTGTACTTATATTAAACTGAATTAGCTGAATTCGAACTGTTTGAATTAACTGAATAACTTGAAATAGAAATATTTTTGACAAATAAACTGTGTATTCATACTAAACTGAATTTTTTTTCAATAGAACTATTTACATAGAAAGAGATTTGGCGTTAAATAACCTACAAAGGTTGATATGTCATAAAACCCAACCAACCAACCAACCATCACCGTGAAGTCAAGTTTACAAAATTTTGCATTTGAGAAAATTTTACACAATTTTTACTTAAGGGGCATATTTTCAAATAAGATGCCGCCCTTTCAGCGTAAAGAAAGAGCACATTTGAGCTGTTCAAAAATCATATGGAACAGTAAATGCGCTGTTTTAGAGACTGTATAACGAAAAAAAAAAAAACTCAGTGAATTCGCGAGTTCAATAATTGTGGGAATAAAGAGTATCTAAGAGCGTAAGTACCGGACATTGGCCTAGCGGTTAGAGTGTTCGCCAATCGCCCGGGAGATCTGGGTTCAAGTCATACCAAAGACTCAAAAAATGGTGATCTAAACCAATATAGATCGCCTCTAAGATGTTCAATTGGACTTTATTCCTGGTTCTATGTAGAATAGAAAAACAGTCATCTTGATAGTTAATATATATATATGTATATTCAGACCCTGGCATAATGGCTAGAGTGTTCACCAATGGCCCGGGAGACCTGGGTTCAATATCCAGGTCAAGTCATAACAAAGACTTTAAAAATGTGACTTGACCTGGAGATTGAACCCAGGTCTCCCGGGCCATTGGTGAACACTCTAAACATTATGCCAGGGTCTGAATATATATATATATATATTAACTATCAAGATGACTGTTTTTCTGTTACTCATTCATTGTCATTACTCCCTGTTCCACGCAGAGATAAAGTAATAGTACCTATTAGAATCCAATCAATAAGTCAAAAACATCTGTTTAAAAAAATATTGGTATTCGATAGGACCGTGTATAAAAGAAAACCTCCAACCAAGCAAACCAAAAACGCGCTCATTATCTAGTTGGCCGGGTGTTCGCTAATGATCCGGGAGACCGGGGTTCAATCCCAAGTCAGGTCATACCAAAGACTTTAAATGGTACTTGATACGTACTTGCTTAACACTCAGCATTACAAGGTACGTATCAAGGGTAAAGTGGAGCAATCCAGGGAAAGAGTAGCGCCCTCCCCTACACCTCGGTGTAGTAGCGATTGAAAAGAGAGCCTTCAGGTCGTCCTCGACTACGGTCGCCAACAGCTATTATTTTTCCAGAGCTTTGCGTGAATAGAGCCGGACGAAAGGGCCCTCGCAATTTTTTATTTTTTTAGAATGGTTTTGTCTCCCTTTTACTGATGATTCCTTTTATCTTTTGTCTTTATATATATATATATATATATATATATATATAATTTTGTTCTTTATTCAGTATAAATCTGTGTCTACCTAGAAATATTTACCTTACGATACATGTTTTATAGCAAATGCAATCGTCGCCAAAAATGGGTTGAATGATCATCGCGCCAATCCTCTGATCTTCCCTTAAATGTTTGAATTGTGGTCGCCTTGCGCTGCGAAAAGGCTAATCGTATTAAAACAGATAAATGATAAAATATCATTTAATCATATTTGTTGATTGAATAAAGTAAAGATTGATTAGATGAAGGGCAAGTTCCTGTTTGGTGGATATTCACCTGTAATAAATATTCTATTTCTACCGCTGCTCCCACAACACCAAATACTACTACAACTACCACTAATACAACTCATACTGTTAATAATATTAATAATAATGATCAATTATATTTAGTCAAAAATTGATTATAGGCAATAGAGTATCAAGTGTAGGTTTCTGGTAATAAAGACGAAATGATTAATTACATTATAAGCGAATGCAGCAAACTAGCGAAAAAGAAGTACAAGACTAGTCAAGATTGAGTGGGAAGGGTCATCCACGGGGAATTGTGCAAGAGATTAAAATTTGACCATACTACAAAATGACATATGCACAAACCAAATAATAATAATGACTGGGTGGGAGAAGGTCATCCACTGGGAATTGTGCAAGAGATTAAAATTTGACCTTACAACCAAATAGTATATGCACAAACCAAATAATAATGATTGACTGGGTGGGAAAGGTCATCCACTGGGAATTGTGCAAGAGATTAAAATTTGACCATACTACAAAATGATATATGCACAAACCAAATAATAATAATGACTGGGTGGGAGAAGGTCATCCACTGGGAATTGTGCCAGAGATTAGAATTTGACCATACAACCAAATAGTATATGCATAAACCAAATAATAATGATTGACTGGGTGGGAAAAGTCATCCACTGGGAATTGTACAAGAGATTAAAATTTGACCATACTACCAAATGGTATATGCACAAACCAAAATCCGTCCTTGAGAATGTGACACATAAAATTCACAAAAATTTTGAGATACAGATTATCTGATCCCAGACAAAAGACCAGATCTTGTGCTAATTAACAAAAAGAAAAAAGACGATACTTGCCGTATTGCCGATGTTGCCGTTCCAGCAGACCACGGAGTAAAAATCGTAAAAAGTGAAAAGATAGACAAGTACTAGGACCTTGCCTGAGATCTAAAAAGCTAAGGAATTTTGATGTCAATTAGAGTTAGTGCGCTTGGAACGGTTTCCAAGAGCTTGGAAAAGGGACTGGAGGAATTGGAAATTAGGGGAAAGCCGAAACCATCTAGAGATAGGAAAGAATACTGAGAAAAGTCCTGGAAACCTGAAAAGATTTGCTATCACTCAGACTCCAGTAAAATACCACCAATTAATGCTGGTTTGAAATACTGGCAAGGAGTAAACTAATAATAACAATTCTTTAAAGTCTGAAATTGGACATAGTCATTTCCCAAAAGCCAGACAGTTTTTTCTCTCTCGAACGTCATGTTGCCAAAGCATTGTAGACTTGCCCAAATCATCTTGCCATCCCGTTCGATCTCGGTTGTAATTTCGCTATGGGAAATTACGATGCAATTTTGTACGCAAAGTTTTTTGAAGTAGAATATTCCTGCATACATTCTGGGAGATAATTTGAATTTAACATCTTATCTTCCGACATAGCCTTGGTTTAGAAGAGTATCTCACTGGTTTGCTTGGATATATGTGATTCAGATTATGGCTTCTCCAAATTATTCCAGCCGAGTGGGGTGGGGCTGTAGAATACACCGACTGCATCTCTGTACGAGGGTAAGACATCCCCAACGAGTGTCCTGCATAGAGTGGCTCTAGTCCTGGAGCTCTGGGGAATGTGGAGTACTCTTTCACTGTTATTACTCCCAGGTTCACCTTGACCCGGAATGTTAAGGGATCAATCTATGGATCTAATAGAACTGTTTAAGCATTTAACTATGTGCCAAACAAATAACCATATTTACCCAACCCCTCCACTCGGGCAGGATATGACACAAGGTCAATTTTTAAGCGAAGTTTACCAGGTTTGAATTCAGTGTTTTCCTTCTCCTAGACCAGTATTTTCCTTCTCCTAGATACTTCCCTGGTCTTTTGGCTGGGTCGTCTGGCATTCGTGTCGGATGGGGTATCGAAACCAATGACAGATTCGAGGCCGAAAGGCCCCCAACTTCGGTTGGGCCACCCTCAGGTGGGCGAGCTGCTTTTCTGACTCCTATGCACCCCTTGTATAGCACTAGACCTCACGGTCTAGTTCAAGCTATATTCTGGCATACGTGCCCGGATCTAGATTTAGGTCCGTGAAACTGTTTGACTCATTAGACCCCCATTGCACTTAGTGGGTCAATGACTAGCAGAGTTCGAGTCTCGGCTCGTTCCCGACCTTCCCCTCCCCTTTATCCCCACTTTAATCGGCCTTCGGGCTTTTGACCTTGTGTCAAGTCCTGTCTGGTGGGAGGCAGCGACAAATATAGACCAGTCGCCTCACCAAGGCTGTAAGAACCCAGTCTGTCCTACCATTTACCCATAGCCGGAGGAAGAATAATTGGATTCATACCTTTCCCAAAGGTATTAGTGTTATGTGAAATGCAATTAGTCTCGTCCAGGATTTGAACTCGTGTCACCGTTTCCATTTCCTACGACGATAAATAGATTTGTTAGTGTTAAATAACAATACTTGAAACCTCTTTACTGTGTGCAAAATATTGGTGTTATATTGCAATATTTGAAGTGTGTACGGAGAAATGTTTAATACTAAATACTAAATAGAATTATTTGTGTTGAAAAGGAATGCTTGAAACCGTCTCATGGTATGCAAAAATTGCATACTTGTGTACCATACCCATGATACGGATATGTGAAACGTACATAAAATGTTCATAACATATATACATAGAACATAGGAATCTCGAAACACGAAAAACACTTACGACTTCTTAGTTCAGGTGCGAAACTTTTTATTACCTTTGAGTTTAAAGGTTCTTCGACATAAGGAGAGAGATACACATTCTTTCTATTCTGGCTTTTCCCTCTGCCCCCTCCCAACACGTGTGACACCCGCCACAAGGCCACTGGCCAGGCTTCGGCGAGCAAGCAAAAGCCAACCGTCTTCTCCCGAGGCAGAACTCAACTCACTGACTTTTTCAAAATCCCCCAAATCCTCCGCGCGCTTCCAGTGCGTGACGTCACCCGCACTCTCTAGCCCTGTTTCCCATCTGGGCTATTGTGACATCTCTGAGTGACACGTCCGCCCGCCCGCGTTAATGTTGCACCTAAGTAACCCATGCACTTAGTCGAAAGGTTCTCAGCCTAACTAAACCCAAAAGGCATCAAACGAAATCCCTCGGCCATTATATTACACTTGGAACCTTTTTAATTGATGCAATTAAATGGTGTTAAACAGCAATTCTTGAAACCATTTAACTGTGTGCAAGCAGTAAGTAAATTAAAGTTAGCGATCTTAGTCGAGGACGACCAGCAGGCTCCCTTTTCAATAGCTACTACACCGAGGTGTAGGGGAGGGTACTACTCCTTTTCCTCAATTGCTCCGCTTTACCCTTGATACGTACCTTATATTGCTGAGTGTTAAGCAAGGAGGTATCAAGCACCATTTTTTAAGCCTTTGCCATGATATGACCCGGGATTGAACCCAGGTCTCCCGGGCCATTGGCGAAATACTTTATTGTGTGCCAACAATTAGCTCTAACTCATAAAATTGCCAACAAACTATTCAATTTCAAATCGTACATGTATAACCACTTCACTGTGGGCAAACAAATAATTAATATTAAATAGAATTATTAGTGTTAGATAGGAATACTTTAAACTACTTAGCTGTCTGCAAACAAATGAAGTCTGGCTTGTTTAAGATGTTACTCACAAACTATCTTTTAGCAAACCATATAGATTTAATATATATATATACATATATATATATAAATATTGTCATCCACTGACAGACTGTTTCGTTGTAACACAACTCTTCAGAGTGGCTTGACACGTAGGGCGCTTGAAGCTGGGATCGAAACCCACCCAACTTTACGTTAGACTTAGTATCAGACCGCTCGGCCAACATGCGTACCACGTCTGCTAGGGAATTATAAGGTATTATGTAGCAGAGCAGCGTTCGTTTGTTTACATTTTATACCTTACCGGAGTGCTCAATTCGCTCGAAGTACTTTCCTTTTCAGTCTTCTTCATTATATATATATCTATATATATGGATAAATAGCATTTGGCAATACATAACCTGCAAAGGTTGATATACCATTAAAGGCAACCAACACATCAGATTCCTCTTTTATGGAAACTATTTATGATTTCGAAACCGTTCGCTATTACAAAAGTTCCAAAGTCTTCATTCTTATCGTTTCGTAATTTTCATTCAAATTTGCCAATGCCATCTTTATTTCCTGGTTTACAAAATAAACATTGAAGTCTTCCATGATGATATTGAAATGATCTTTTGTTCTTAGAAATGGGAAGTTCGAACCATCGTAAAATTTAGTTGACTCTGTCTAATAAAAACGTAAACTTGAATGCTTTTTAGTGTCGTCATGCAACTCTAAGAAGAGGAGTCGTATGACAACACTGTCTATACAATCGGAAGTATTTTTGAATCCTATCACGGTGTTCTTGAGGCCTTTTCTTTACGAGAAAATCAACTTTACTCTTCTCTCTCTCTCTCTCTCTCTCTCTCTCTCTCTCTCTTCTGATCCGGTAAGTAAGATGTTTTGTTTTGCTTTCTTTTCTTTTGTTTTTTTTTTTTGTTTTGTTTTGTTTTTCACAGATCTTCTTATTTCGTTAATTCTTTTTGGTTTTTTTTTTTTTTGCATTTACTTTTTATTAGATGGGTTTGTTCAAAAAAAGTTCTGACATTGTAATAAGTAAAGTTGCTGAATTGCTTGAAATAGACCTGTTTTTATATTTAATCTGTATACTTTTGAGAAACTGAATTGTTTAGAATATATGTTTTGTTATTTAAACTGTGTACGTATGTTAAACTGAATTGTTTGAAATAAAAGTAAGTATAGTTGGCGAACGTAGTCGAGGGTGACCAGAAGGCTCCCTTTTCAATAGCTACTACACCGAAGTGTAGGGGAAGGCGCTACTTCTTTCCCAGTATTGCTCCACTTTACCCCTAATACGTACCTTATATTGCTGAGTATTAAGCAAGGAAGAATCAAGTACCATTTTTAAAGTCTTTGGTATGACGCGACCTGGGATTGAACCCAGGTCTCCCGGATCATTGGCGAACACTCTACCCACTAGTATCTCTTTGAAAGTTTTAAATAGGTGAGCTTTTCTACTGCTCCAAATGCGTCTATAAAAATTTATTTCTAAAAAAAAATCAAGCTGACCACGTGCGGCACTTGATTTAGCCGGAGTTGAGAAGGGGCAAGTAATCCCAAACAGTGCCATACCAAAAAGTAATTTCCTCCTTTTTTCAAAATACTATTTGACTCTCAGTACGAATTCGGGGACTCGAACTGATAGCACGAATGCTAACAGAAAGGTTTTGTCACTCGTTTCTTGAATGAAGCTTTCCAAGAAATAAAAATAAATGAAAGTTGACAGCTGAAGTTCTACCAAGCTGGAAGAAAATTCAACTGAAAGAAAATTCAACTGGAAGAAAATTCAACTGTGAATTATGCGGAAAAGAACCTTAAAGAAAACTCAAAATTTAATGAACTTTGAAACTTTTCGATGAAACAAAAACAAAAAAAAAAAAGAAAAATACTCAAACTGAAAGAACTTTATTTCCCGGACACTCTCCAAGATAAGTTTCCCACAAATTGTACTAAAATTTTGCAACACTTTATCTTTTCCATTCCTTTCTTTCTTATTTCTTTGTATAAAATTCCTTTTAAAAAACTTTATTGTCTGTGTTATCTTTTTGAATCCCTATCCGAACAAGAAAGCTGCAGAACTTACTGTTTAAACTTACCGACTAAAATTACCATTAGCGACACACTAAAGCCCCTTAAAAACATTACCCAGTTAAATACTAAACTTGGCTTTAGTGTCACTCACGTTCCTACAAATTTTATTACCCCTTAAACTTTCCTTATATTGAAATTTTTATCCCTATCAATTTCTATATATTGCAAATTTAATTCTATCCTTTTTAAATCTTTTTCCGTCGAATACAAAAAGGCACCCTGACAATTTATATAGGCCCATTTCATCAATGATACAGCCAAAGTCAGTCTTTTAAAGAATATCTTAATGCAAATATATTCTTGTGACTAAACTGTAATTGTAAAATAATTAGGGACTCCCAGATCAAAAGTATGATTGAAGAAGTTCGTGAAGATGAAACAAAGTCCAAACGAAATATCACACATCTAAATTTGAGTTAACTGTTTGATTTATCTAACTTTCCACACACACACACACACACACATATATATATATATATATGTGTGTGTGTGTGTGTGTGTGTGTGTGTGTGTGTGTGTGTGTGTATTTTTTTTGTTTTATTTAGTTTTGTGTTATTCGTTTCAATTGTTATTGCTTTTTGGATTTGGGGATGTTTTTTGTTTGTTTGTTTGTTTGTTTGTTTGCTTGTTTGTTTGTTTGTTTGTTTGCTTTGGGTTTTGGGGGCGGGTGAAGCAATCAGCCAAAGTCAGTCTTTCAAAGAATATCTAAATGCAAATATATTCTTGTGACTAAACTGAAATTGTAAAATAATTAGGGACTCCTGGATCAAAAGTATGATTGAAGAAGTTCGTGAAGATGAAACAAACCCCGAACAAAATATCACACATCTAAATTTGAGTTAAGTGTTTGATTTATCTAACTTTCCACACACACACACACACACGCTAACACACACACACATATATATATATGTATATTTTTTTGTTTTATTTTGTTTTGTGTTATTCGTTTCAATTGTTATTGCTTTTTGGATTTGGGGATGTTTTTTTGCTTGTTTGTTTGTTTATTTGTTTGTTTTGGGTTTTTTGGGGGTTGAAGCAATCATCCAAGTTTGGTACTTCGTTATATCCGTGGAACTTCGTTTGAAAAAAATGGCCGTAAAATTCTCATGAATTTCCTTAGAGAATACGTTTCGGTCTCTGGTCCCCAATTTTTAGGTCGGCAAACCCATAAATGCACCATGCTCTTTAAAACAGACGCCTAATACTTGTTTATCTATCGCAAGATAACATTCCGATTCCGTGCCTCCCTATTCATTTGTCCACTGCGCGATGTCAACTAGAAACCAAAAACACATAGACCAGAAAGGTCAGAACGTTTAAAACTAATCAAATTATCTCTTTATCCAAATATGTCTTTTTTTTTCTTTCTTTTTTATATTCAATTTAAATGTGTACATAAAATTCAACCTGTTATTCCAAACAATTGCCCTTTCCAAAATGACTATTTAGCCGTGACCTACCGACCGGTCGTTTCGATGTACACTTTTATGTGAGAAGGGAGAGGTACGGTTGAATCAGTGACAGAAAAACTTTATTATCAAATTGAGAAAAACCAATAGTCGGTTTGGATCTTTGCAGTGTTTGGTTCGGTTTCGTCTCATTTCTTTGCTTTATGACAAATCAACATGCTTAGGCTATTTAACGCTAAACCCCTCCTTCTAAAAGAAGAACAGGGGTACTATGTAACCCATAGATAGGAGGATAAGGGGGTTCATACCTTTCCTTAGAGTATTTGTCCGAAAGAGAGCATAATAGCGCAACTGGAGTTCGAACGCGCTTACTACAATTTCGCAGCCCACTGCTTTAAACATTACACTACGATGACAGAGTTTTGCTTACACACAATTGAATATAAAAATGGTTTATTTAAGAAATTTCAGTTCAGTGGAATTTCCCAGTTTGGTTCTATTTGACCCATTGATAGGACCCTATCAGGTGCTACCACTCCGGGCCAAAGTGAACCTTGGAGTGATGGCAATGAAGGAGTACTCTGCATTCCCCAAAGCTCCAGCATTCCTGGAGCCTAACTCTCAGATTATTTAGTGTTATTACTAGGACACTGGTTGGGGGAGTCTTACCCTTCTGCAGATATGCAGTCGGTGTATTCTGCAGTCCCAGCCGACTGGGCCAGCCATTAAAAAGAAACAAAGAAATGCGCGAACACACGCGCGCACGCGCACAAATATCCGCAATACATGCAAATAGATCGTATTGAAAGTGATGGATAAATAACGTCTTATTAATTTTTATTCAATTTTTCTTATATATAAGGACAAGGACAAAAAAGCGCTTTGACCCAGATGAAAAGATTACGGAAAGTTCTTACATTAACGGAATCTTTATATTCAATCCCTTGTAAAGAAACAAAAAAAGTTGCATTAAAAAAATTAATAAGACGTTCCTTGTACGCCACATTGAATTGGACATTTTTACAGCTGCTCATCCACACTCAAACACACACACACAAACACACACACACACAAACACACAAACACACACACAAACACACACACACACACACACAAACACACACACAAACACACACACACACACAAACACACGCACACACACACACACACACAAACACACACACACACAAACACACACACACACACAAACACACACACACAAACACAAACACACACACACACAAACACACACACACACACACACACACACAAACATGAATACGAGGTATCTTCAATATGTTTCCAGACTTTTTTTGTACAGGCATTTAGAATTATCGTAGACTCTTGAAAATTCAGTATGTTATTGCTATACATTATGAGATGACTGACCAATTTTTATGATTTCAGCTTCAAATCAACAGTTACAGCAGGAATTGGAATACACCGTACTAAAGTCTGATTGTCACAGCTGGTGAATATCAAAAATGCAATCTGGACGTGAGGACACTTTAGAAGGACGATATGCAATAAATTGTTTTAAACTTATGCCAAAGAAACGTATGGAATGCTTTAGACTGCTTTTGGACCATCTTGCAAGAATCTCCCTGACCCAAGAAGTTCAGACAGAGAAAATCCACCCACAAACTTTTGATGATCCCTTTTTTGACAGCACTGGCATGGTCTACATTCACTGGGTTCCCACTGGACAGACAGTCAACAAGGAATACTATGTTGAGGTTTTAAGGAAGTTCAGGAAGAGATTCCGTCGGAAAAGGCCAGCACTCCTCAAATCAGGTCCGTGGCATTTCCACCTGGACAATGCACCAGTCCACCACGCCATCCTTATTTGACCTAGATGGGCATCAAGACAGTTCCTCACCCTCCCTATAGTCCAGGTCTTACTCCCTGTGACTTCTGGTTATTCCCTAAGCTCAAGGAAAACCTTAGAGGCTGTCGTTATGAGACACTTGAGGAGATGAAAGAGGCTGTGACGAAGGTCATTGACACACTCACAAAAGAGGACTTCCATGGGGCCTTCCAGAAGTTTTTGGAACAGTACAACAAGTGCATTGCAGCTGGAGGGGATTACTTCGAAGGAGACAGGAGTTTCATATGTGTACTATCAATAAAATTGCCCATACGAAAAAAGTCTGGAAACTTATTTAATGATCCTCGTATATATATATATATATATATATATATATATATATTAGGCAAATGCAAGACAATTAGAAACCAATAAGAATGAAATAGTTGTTTAAAAGCTTAGTTTAGTCTGATGTAAAAACGCTTGAGTTTCTACTAAGAATATAAAGGATGAAATGGCTCAAAGGAAAATAGTTGTTGGTAATCACTATATGGTTATAGAAATATCGTATCATTTTGATATTTAATCTTATTATCAGATTAATGTCATTCTTGTACTGTTTTAAATATGATGCAAATAAACACCGAAATATAAAAATCACCCACGTTTCATTGATTCTTGAGTAATGATTTCCCAAAAGCATATTTTTTCGAAGTTTCTTTTATACTATTGTATAAGAATAGCATTATTTCTGTGCTGGGTTCGTATTTTACACTATAGTTAAATAATATATATATTTCTTTTGACAATGGGGTGGGGAGTCTATCTGTACGAGCTGAGGCTGTAAAAGAGAAGAATCAGGGATAGCGAGAGAGAGAGAGAGAGAGAGAGAGAGAGAGAGAGAGAGAGAGATAAATTTAGGTTATTCTTTTATTAAAAAAGTAAAAAAAGAAGTGTGTATGGTTGTAGGAAAATGAAAGTACATTAATGGAGAAAATGGGTACATTTCTACATATTGAGTCATAAGTCTATTGATGTGAGGTTAACAGTCAGAATTTTGTGGAAATCTTTTTGTGTGAGACTAACATTTTATCGTTTATTTCAATCAATAAAAGAACAAATCAATCACATCAAAAGTTACAAACATATAAACAACAATAAGAAGAAAACATCAGGTATCCACCGAGGGTAGTTCTCGCTCTTCCCACCCACCCATCTCGCCCAGACAAAACCAACACAAAAAATGCAATCTCCTTCACGGACTTTTGAGGCCAAAAGCTACAAAAGAATTAATCCTCGACGAAATTAATAATTTATACAACGATTTCAGTCGATTCCTTTCTCTCTGAATTCCTCCCTTCATCCTCACAGAAACCATTAGTTGCTTCCTTTTTTGTTCTGCTAACCGACATATTGAACCATCAATTCTAATGTTGACCCAAATCCTCCATAGACTTTCATCGATACGCATTAAAATGAAACTTATAGCACCATTCATCGTCATTGATATATATATATATATATATATATATATATATATATATATATATAATCATACACAAACAGACTGTTTCGTTGTATCACAACTCTTCGGTGTGTCTAGACACACGAGATTTTGAAGCTGGGATCGAAACCCAGCTTACTCATACGCCAACCGAAGATTCTACCGCGCAGCCTAAAGGAAACTAGCGTAAACAAAGGAATTTTAAACATTTGTTGTTGTTTTTTTTTTGTTTTTTTAACGGCTACCGAGAGCTCAATTCATTCGAAGAGCCTTGCCTTACGTGTGTGGCAACCGTTACTTATTCGCAGGAGAGCTCAACCACACGGGGGGAGCATATATTGTCATCCGCAGACTGTTTCGTTGTATCACAACAACTTTTCAGTGTGACTAGACACGCGGGATTCTCGAAACTGGGATCGAAACCACTGACTCATACGCCAACCGAAGATTCTACCGCACAGCTACGAGGAAACTAACGTAAGCGAAGGATCTTAAACGCTTATGTATCACTTTTGTTTTGTTTACATATATCCGCTTTACGGCTATATATATATATATATACACGGACGTGTGTATGTATGTGTGTGTGTGTGTGTGTGTGTTAATAGAATGACACTACATTCAGACAATAGCAGACCCTTTTAAGATGTAGAGACTGATAGTTTTGACATGCGTGTTTTCGTTAACATCTCAGGTGTCCAGAGAAAAGTTTGTTATTTTTTCATATACAGTTATGGATTATATATGTTCAAACGGACTGTGATTGACTGACGTATAATGTCTTCCTGTTAACATCTCTTGAATTTCTTTTATATATATATATATATATATATATATGTGTGTGTGTGTGTGTGTGTGTGTGTGCCCGGGTGTATATGTGTATGTACACCTGGTTTCTATCTTTTATTTTATTAGCTGAAGGAGTAAAACTGGCTACATTACTACGAGGTGCATACGATAAGTTTTTTTTGTACAGGCATTTAAAATTGTCGTATTGAAAATTCAGTATGATATTGCTATACATATTTTGAGGTGACTGACCCATCTTTATTATTTCAGCTTAAAATGAACAGCTACAGCAGCAATTGGAATACACCCTACTAAAGCCTGATTGTCACAGCTGGTGAATTTCAAAAATGCAATCTGGACGTGAGGACACTTTACAACAACGATATGGAATAAAATTGTGTTTTAAACTTAGAAAAAATGCCAAAGAAACGTATGGAATGCTTCATACTGCTTTTTGACCATCTTGCATAAATCGAGCATCAATTTTTGAGTGACATAAAAGATTCAAGGAACGCAGGGAGTCTGTGAGTGAGGATGAGAGGTGTGGGAGGAGTAAGGAAGTCAATAGACCAGAGTCGATTGGCCAAAGGGTTTCGGTTAGGGTTACTATGTTGAGGTTTTAAGGGAGTTCAGGAAGAGATTCAGTCGGAAGAAGCCGGCACTCTTCATAGTGGGTCAGTAGCATTTCCACCAGGACAATGCACTAGTCCACAACTCCATCCGTGTCACAGACTATTTGACCAAGATTGCCATCAAGACAGTTCGTCACCCTCCCTATAGTCTAGACCTTGCTCCTTGTGACTTTTGGTTATTCCCTAAGCTCAGAGGCTGTCGTTATGAGACAATTGAGGGTATGAAAGAGGCTGTGACGAAGGTCATTGACACGCTCACACAAGAGGACTTCCATGGGGCCTTCCAGAAGTTGTTGGAACGGTGCAACATGTGCATTGCAGTCGGAGGAAATTACTTCGAAGGGGACTAGAGTTACATGTATGTACTCTCAATAAAAGTGCCCATACGAAAAAAGTCTGGAAACTTATTGTATGCACTTCGTACAACCCATAAACTGTTTTCATTATATTTTTTTCTTTATGTCTTTTTTTTTTCATTTTTTTTTTCTTAATTTACATTTTTTTTCTTTCTAAAATGCCTTTTTTTTTATTATCAATACTAATTTTTTTCTATAAGCCTCGGTGCATCTTCAGAATTTTTCCACAATTTCGTGTTTTAATGTTTATGTTTATATAATTAAGAAGATATGACTACGAAATATGTATGGAATTCCCAATATAATCGCTTTTTTATACCCTAAAAGAGAATAGAATGGGAGAGTTTCCACCTTATAACGAAAAGGCTAAAATGTATTAATGACTGCTTTGTTTAATAGTGACATTCCTGTAATCAGTTTTTTCAAAGTTTTCTCCTTCAACCACTTCCTGATGATTTGGTGACCCTCCTTGTTACCATCAGCTGAACCGATATCTAATTATGGCCACCTCGACATTTGACATAATTATCATAATCGTCTATCTCATTTGTAATTTTATTTATTATTCAGCTATACAGTGTGTTTTACAATTGTTGGACCAAAGCAGCGGCCCTCCTAATTGTCCCTGTTGATTTTATTCTCTTTCGCTTTTTAGGTTATTGCTAGAAAAGGGTTAATATTTTGATATAGTCAATTAAATATAGCAAAATCATTCTTTGTTCGATGAAGTATGTTGGAATTCGTTTGTAATGCTCGTTAGAAGTGAGTAAATACTCGTTTACGTAAAAAAGCATTGAACGACTTGAGGTGAGATTTTATGGACATTGGGGTATTCCATTGCTCTCAACTGGTAAAGTCCATTCTCTTGACGGTGTTCGGTTCCTGGTCCAGTGAATGGGTATATTAGTGTGTGCATACACTGGCTTGCTTAATATGTTACAGGTTCAGTATTGGATTATCGCCCAATTTACTTTTTGTCTGCCTTCTGAGGCAGTTGAACCGATGAGTGTTCTTCGTGATGTTTATTCTGTTGTATATTGACCTCCGACCCGGCCGGGCTGTCAAAATAGGAAATGCACCTGCGTATAATAACAGGTGTATCCGGTCGAGGAATATCAGGATATTAGAACCTTGACCGTTGACAGGTTGAATGAGTGCGAAATTGTGACGCCCACAAGAAGAAGGTGGCCGTTGAATTATTATATAACTCAGTACACAGGAAATTCAATCAATTTGGAGACCAGACCAGTTGGGTGAAGATGCTGGATTGAGGAACATGTCCCAGAGAGGCTGGGCCCCCAGGCCCCCGGTTGAGCAGCCCAAGAGAACGGGAAAGAAACGCGGTTATGGCCAGTAGAGTGGGGGTCAATATGTTGCAGTTCTGTTCGGTCTCCAACTACCTCTCACACACAACCTTTTCAATAAAGTGAGAGGTATATTTTTCTAAAAGACTGTGTCGCTCGTCTTTATTGTATCGTCGTTATGATTCTGCATGCAGATGTATATGTATTATGTGGCTATACAACAATTCTGCACGTTAGAGTAGTGACTTCTTCAAAGTAGATGTTTTGTGTGGAGACATTATAAAACGAAGTCTTTCAAGATCGTTCAATGTAATACAGAAGGAAGTTCAATCTCAACATATTTCAAAACTGGAGCCCTATTTTCAAGTAGGTCAAGATCTTTGAAGCTCATGGCAATTGAAAAGATAGTAGGACAACGAGTTCCTCACCCTCTGGGTCTCTGATAACAATTCAAACACCAAAGAATGTCACCAGGGCTCTTGAGTCAATCGGCCGAAGTCCGTCCAGATCTTTACCCTCAGCTGAACGGCGGACATCTTGAGCATGTATTTTCGGAGTCATTTTAATATTTATTCTAGTCTAAAACTAAATAGTAAAAAATCCTAAAATTTTATTGTTTTACCTTTTGAAAAATTTAATTTTCATTACTCTATCATCTGTTGTTCTTGGTTTGTGTCTGATTGTTTTATTTCAAAAACTGTGAAACACTTTGCATATTTTAATTTAAGTTGGCCGACCGTAGTTGAGAGGAACTCGAAGGCTTCCTTTTCAATAGCTACTACATCGACGTGTAGGGGAGGACGTGACTTCTTTCCATGGATTGCTCTACTTGCCCTTAATCCGTACCCTACAACGGTTGAGTGATAAGCAAGGAGGCACCAAGTATCATTTTTAGAGTCTTTTGTATGACTCGACCAGGGATTGAACCCCGGTCTCCCGGGCCACTGGTGAACACTCTAAAATGAACTATCTTGACAAAAACAAATATGTTTAAATCAATAAATCTCTTTAAACAAAATGAAACCTACGCATAATTCTCTATAAATTCCCGTAAAACTTTTGGTTTGGTATCAACTATCGGGTGTTATTTAATCTCAAAGCTATCCTTGTAGATGAACCGCCAGGGATAAACGGGTTCGTGCCTTTCCCAAGTGTAATAGTCCGAGTTGAGTTCGAACTCCGTTATTACGAAGCCGCAATCCAGTACTTTAGTCGCAGGGATTTCCCCTTGCCCCGTACAATTTTCCTCGGAACAATATATTGACTGTTGGCTGGGGCTATAGAATACGCCGACTGCTTCTTTGCAGAGGGGTAAGACCCCGCAATGATTGTCCTGTATATGACACTAAACAAACTGATGGTGAGGTTTTAGTAATGCTGGATATTTGGGGAATGCGAACTACCCCTTCATTGCCATCGCTCCCAGGTCCACTCTTGCCAGGAGTGGTAGAACCTGATAGGGTCCTAACTACGGGTTAAATAGAACTAAACCGTGATTTGAGTTTACTATTTTTTTTTTTTTGCATTGAAACTGAGTATTTATGCTAAACTGAATTGCTCGAAATAGAACTGTTTTGACATCTAAACTGTGTACTTATGCTAAACTGAATTATCTGAAACAAAACTGTTTTGACATAAATTTTGTGTGTTGCTCAGTCGACTAGGGTTGGGGCTGCAGAATACACCAACTGCACCTCTGCAGAGGGGTAAGACCCCCCCAATGAGTGTCCTAGATATGACACTAAACAATCTGAGGGTGAGGTTCCAATGATGCTGGGGAATGCAGAGCTACCCTTCATTGCCATTGCTCCCTGGTCCATTCGGGCCCTGAATGATAGCACCTGATAGGGCCCTGTCTAGGGGTTAAATAGAACTAAACTGCATAGTTATGCTAAACTAAATTGTGTAAATTAGAAGAGTTTGACTAAACTGAATAGATTGAAATAGAAATGTTTTTGTCAATTAAACTGTACTTATATTTAAACAGCGTGCTTATGCTAATCGGAATTGTTTGAAATGGAACAGTTTTTGACATTGAAACTCTACTTTCACTAAACTGAATTGTTTAATATAGAACTGTTTTGACATTCACCTGCGTATAAACAAAATCTGTACTCATACTAAACTGAATTAGCTGAATTAGAACTGTTTGACTTAACAGAATAGCTTGAAATAGAAATATTTTTGACAATTAAACTATGTACACATGCTAAACTGAACTGTTTGAAATAGAACTGACAATTTGCATAAACGCTGCTTCCTAGGTAAGTGAACGGCTGGAGAAGAAGCTAGACGGCAATTACACAAGAATGCTGCGAGCAATCTTGAACAAGTCCTGGCGGCAACACCCCACAAGACACGAACTGTACGGCCACCTGCCTCCTATCACGAAAACTATTCAAGTTAGACGAACCAGACATGCAGGACACTGCTGGAGAAGCAGGGACGAACTCATAAGTGATGTACTCCTAGGGACCCCCACACATGGCCGTGCAAAAGCAGGACGACCAGCACGAACATACATTCAGCAACTATGTGAGGATACGGGATGTAGTCCAGTAGACCTGCCAGAGGCGATGAACGATAGGGAAAAGTGGCGAGAGAGGGTCAGGGATATCCGTGCTACCAGCACGACATGATGATGATGAGGATGATTTGCATAAAAATGGATTTGGCGTTAAATAACATAGAAAGGTTGATATGCCATAAAATCCAACCAACCAACCATCAGTACTATATGCGGTTCTCTGATTATTATTAAGTTCATTAGATGACATATTCTTTAATTCTTGCAAACTGACTAGACTGGTTTTCTGACCAGGATTGAAGTGTTCGTTTTTATTTCAAATTATCAGAGAATTTTGTCCGTCACGTTTATTTGGGCAGATTCTGATCCGTGCAAATAGCATTTGTCTGTATGATCAAAATTCAGTCGCCCACACAATTCCGTGCGGATCACCTATCTTATCCAGTCGTGACTGTTCATGAATTCAAATATCAGTTTACTGCAACCACTGTATTAGGTGTTTTATCTATTCTTGTTTTTATAGTCAGTTCTTAATGGCGTTGTTCTCAGCCGCAATAATTAGCGATTCAATATTTCTGCTTAAATTGGTTGATTGGTTGGGTTTTCTGGCATATCAACCCTTGTCGGTAATTTAATGCCAAATCCTGTTTAAACACACACACACACACACACACACACACACATATATATATATATATATAATTTGTAAACGCATAGTTTTTGTCCAGTCGGCTAGGGGCTGGAGAATACACCGACTGCACCTACGCAGAGGGGTAAGACACTCCCCACCAACAAGCGTACTGATGGTCAGGTTCCAGTAATGCTGGAGCTTTAGGGAATGCAGAGTACTCCTTTATTGCCATTGCTCCCAGGTATACTCTGGTCCGGAGTGGTAGCACCTGATAGGGTCTTATCTATGGTTCAAATAGAACTAAAATGCGTACTTATGCTAAACTGAATTACTTGAAAGAGAACAGTTTTGACATTTAACTATGTGTAAATAGAATATGTACTTATGCTAAACCGAATTGTTTGAATTAGAAGTTTGACAAAACTGAATAGCTTGAAATAGAAATGTTTTTGACAATTAAACTGTGTACTCATGCTAAACTGATTTGTTTGAGATAGAATAAGTATGAAAATAGATTTGGCTTTAAATAACCTACAAAGGTTGATATGCCATAAAACCAAAATCACCGAACTGAAACGCATAATTTTTAGATATTTTTTTAAGCCTGTCTTCATTTGTTTACACATGGTTATATGGTTTCAAGTATTCCTAACTAACTCTAACAATTTAATTTAACATTAGTCATTTGTTTGCACACAGTAAAATGAATAAGCACATTGAGTTTTAATTGAATAATTTGATAATATTTTTTTAAATCATGGTTAGTTTTTTTGCGCATAATTCAGTACTGCTATTATTTTCACGCAGTTAAATGGTTTCAAGTATTCCTTTCAACACTAATAATTCTATTTAACAGTATTCAATCATTTGCACAAAGTGACATCGTTTCATGTTGTATTATTCAGCACTAATAATTCTAATCTTGCTCAGTCAGCTTGGGCTGTAGAATACACCGACTGCAACTCTGCTGTAAGACGGTAGGAGTGTCCTAAATATGACAAAAACAATCAGACGGTGAGGCTTCGGTAATGCTGGAGCTTTGGGGAATGCAAAGAACCCCTTCATTACCATTACTCCCAGGTCCACTCTGGCCCGGAGAGGTAGCACCTGATAGGGCCCTATCTATTGGTCAAATAGAACTAAACTGTGTACTTATGCTAAAATGAAATGCCTGAAATAGAACTGTTTTGACATGTAAACTGCGTACTTATGCTAACTGAATTGCTTGAAATAGAACTGTTTCTGACATTGACGCTGTATATACGCAAAACTGAATTGTTTGAAATAAAACTGCTTTGACACTTAATTGTGAAATAAACAAAAACTATTCTTATACTAAACAAAATTGTTTGAATTAGAACTGTTAGACTAAACTGAATTGCTTAAAATGGAAATGTTTTTGGTAATTAAACTGTGTACTTATGCTAAACTGAATTGTTTGAAATAGAACTGTTCATTTTCATAAAAATGGATTTGGCATTAAATAACCGACAAATGTTGATATGCCATAAAATCCAAACAACTCTACCAACCAAACCTAATTCTATTCAATATTATTTGTTTTCACACAGTTAAATTGTTCCAAGTATTTCGATGTAATGCCTATAATTTAGCTGGAGACATTTATTTGTATAGAGTTAAGCAGTTACATTTGACCCATAGATGTGACCCCATCAGGTATTGCCACTCTGGGTCAGGGTGGACTTGGAAGTAAAGGCAATGAAGTAGTAATCCACGTTCCTCAATGTTCCTGGACTGAAATCGCACAATTAGATAGTTTACTGTCATATCAAGGACACTCGTACACTCAGGATATATATATATATAAAGAAGGTTGCTGAAGGTCCAAAGAAAGAATTAAGGACATATCTTAAAATAAGAAGGTCCACGAAGAGATTTGTATTTTTTTAATTTATCTATTTTGTTCTTTCATACGTGTTATATATATGTATGTTTCCAGCTTGTTTCTTTCATCAGAGAACATATGTGGCAGAAGGCCTTGTTAATGGGGTTTAAATGACCTTAGTTTGGTCAGGCGGGTTTATATCGGGATCATTCTCCTTCTTTCCTGAAGTGTGTTTACTTTGGCCTGCTTCACCTGTCTTTGATATCTTTATAGTTCTGTGGCGGGGGTATTGGCGTTGAAGTGGTTTTGGGTTTCACTAACAGTTTTTTTTTCGTATATATATATATATATATACACATGTCTGTGTATATATGTGTGTGTGTGTTTTTAGTTTTATTCTTTCGTCTGAGATCATGTCTGGCATAAGGTCTAGGTAATGGGTATTTAATGAGATTTTAATTTACAAGTGTTTGTAGTTTGAATGGTTTTTAATTACTAATGTTATATATATATATGTATATACCGTTTGTGTTTGTGTACTGTTCATGTTTTATTCAAGTTAGGTTTGGATTTATCAATAAAATTTCTTCCCTTCATTTGAAGTAACTTAAATATATATAGAGTCATCCACAGACAGACTGATTCGTTGTATCACAACTCTTCAGTGTGGCTAGATACGTAGGACGCTTGAAGCTGGGATCGAAACCCGCCAAACTTTACGTTAGACTTAGTATCATACCGTTCAGCCAACAAGCATACCACGTCAGCTAAGGAATTATAAGGTATTAATTGGTGTTAGTATAGCATTTATTTCTAAGACTAACAGCAACAAATATTTGAATTAAAACTTAGATTAATCCTAACACTTTATTTAAAAAAAACAGTGACAAACAATTTAAGGTCCTTCCTGTGTATAGAGTCAAGTTTGAGAGACTTATCGGTGTGATGGAGAGGATATCAGTCATTTTCTGATTTAGTGATTTCTAGGGAAGGATTTCTGGTCGACGCGCTGCCGGGAACTGGTCCGGGATCTATCTGGGAATTTTTTTTTTTTGTATTTTAGGCCAAACCTCTGGGCTAATCACGTGATTGGTATATCCAATCATAGAAAGACTCTCCCTCACTTAACCTCACGCACAGGAATAAACATATTTTACGGACTCAACATATATATATATATATATATATACTGTTTTATTATCCGTTTTATATGCCATAAAACAGAGCTGCTGTTTAGGTTTATTCTTTGTATTTCGTCCAGCTCATCTCGTTCGCAATTTTTATGTTGTCTTTTGAAAGATTCCTAAAGTAGTTTTTCTTACCATTTTTTTTTTGCAGGGGGGGGTCTCAGTTTCTCAATGTCTGTTTTCTCTTTATGAGTCTGTTATTTTGTTTTTAAAGTTTAAGTCTCTCTTTACTCTTTCTTGTAATCGTATAGATTAAAGCATTCTCACAAGCGTAAACACTCCAACCTCATACATTTCTGGAAATATATTATCTATCCAAGTCATATCTCGGCCGTAAGGCTCGCAATTCTTTTTTTTTTTTCTTTTTTGTTCTACGGTTTGCATTTCTGAGACACTCACTTATCCAGTTGAATAATGGTTCTGATTATCTAATAAGGGAATCTGTCCAAGTATTTATTCCTTTGATTAAATCTCTGCTACAGTGTCTGGTTTTCAGTTGTTTGCAAGTCCTTCCAAATATTTCTCTCTTACTATTGCTTTCATTTCTGTTTAATTCAAACGTATACAAAAACGGCTACAGCTATATTTATCTAGCAATACTTACGTGGTGTATTCAATACGTTTCCAGACTTTTTTTGTACATGTATTTAAAATTGTCGTAGAGTCTTGATAATTCAATATGTTATTGCTATACATCTTACGAGATGACTGACCAATTTTTATGATTTCAGATTCAAATCAACAGCTACAGCAGCAATTGGAATACACCCTATTAAAGCCTAGTTATCACAGCTGGTGAATTTCAGAAATGCAATCTAGACGTGAGGACATTTTAGAAGAACTATATGCAATAAAATTCCGTTTTAAACTTGGAAAAAATGCCACAGAAACGTATAGAATGCTTCAGACTGCTTTTCGACCATCTTGTATAAATCGAGCATCAGTGTTAGAGTGGCATAAGAGATTCAAGGAAGGCAGGGAGTCTGTGAGGGATGATGAGAGGTGTGGGAGGAGTAAGGAAGTCAATAGACCAGGGTTGATTAGCCAAAGGGTTAGGGTTAGGGTTCCTATTGAGGTTTTAAGGGAGTTCAGGAAGAGATGCCGTCGGAAGAGGCCAGCACTCTTCAAAGCGGGTCAGTGGCATTTCCACTTGGACAATGCACCAGTCCACAACTCCATCCATGTCACAGACTATTTGACCAAGATGGAGATCAAGACAGTTCCTCAGCCTTCCTATAGTCCAGACCTTGATCCCTGTGACTTTTGGTTATTCCCTAAGCTCTGAGGCTGTCGTTATGAGACAATTTAGGAGATGAAAGAGGCTGTGACGAAGGTCATTAACACGCTCACACAAAAGGACTTCCATGGGGCCTTCCAGAAGTTGTTGGAACGGTGCAACATGTGCATTGCAGTCGGAGGAAATTACTTCGAAGGGGACTAGAGTTACATGTATGTACTCTCAATAAAAGTGCCCATACGAAAAAAGTCTGGAAACTTATTTAATGATCCTCGCATATATATTCATATAAGTAGAGTTGGCCACCGTAGTCGAGGGGGACTCGAAGGCTCCTTTTTCAATAGATACTACACATAGGTGTAGGAGAGGGCGGTACTCCTTTCCAAATTGTTCTACTTTACCCTTGATCGGTACCTTATAATGTTGAGTGTTAAGCATGGAGGTATCAAGTACCATTTTTTGAGTGTTTCGTATATCTCGACCTGGGATTGAACCCTAAGCTCCCATTGAGCTATACATATCTAGGAATATTAGAAACTGAAATTCCTAGATATGTATATTTTTCCTTTTCTTTGAGCAATTTGATGCTTTCTTGCGTAGGCAGCTCTGTTGTTTCTGGTATTTTTCATTTTCCCTTATTTATTTTAAACTTTGTTTTTTTCACAATTCTAAATTCAATTCTTCTATTTTTGTTATATAACATACGACATGGATTTTCGGTTCGTTCCTACTGACCCCGTGTGCTTTGGCAAGTTGTCACATTTTGATTAGTAAACAGTCAGGGCACTCAGGTCGAAGAGCTGTGTAACCGAAAGGGAACCACGTGATAACCACGCGGTCAGAATTAGACAGAGTGCAGAGAATCGCAGTTGAGCAAGGGACATGCAGCCGATCAGAGGCGTCTCTGACGAGCTTGCAGGGGGTGCAAGTATTGGCACCTTCTGGCTCCCAGAAGAAGATATGGGAAGAAGTCTTCTCTCTGAGTATATGCCTCTCCATCTTTATCTCAACTAACAACAAACGATGAGCCCCTTTTGAAAATAAAATGAGAGATATATATTTTATAAAGAAGTGTGTTGCGTTCGTTCGTTAAAGTTCGTAAATTACATTTGATTATGATACAATAAATCGGCTAAAGATTCTAGCGGTTTGTTTTAGGCTTTCCAATTTCCTTTTTGTTCGTAGTAAAAATATTGATATCATTCAAATACTTAAGGGGGGGGGTTGTTTTGTTTAGTTTTGTTACAGTTTTATTTTTGTGTCTTTCCTGTTCCATGATTTAGTTTTCCATTACTCTTTACAACTGTCTTGGAGATTTTCAACCTGAGTGTTCGCCAATGGTCCGGGAGACCTGGGTTCAATCCCAGATCGCGTCATACCAAAGACTTTTAAAATGGTACTTTATACCTCCTTGCATAACACTCAGCAATATAAGGTAAGTATCAAGGGTAAAGTGGAGTAATCCAGGGAAAGGAGTAGCGCCCTCCCCTACACCTCGATGTAGTAGCTATTGAAAAGGGAGCCTTCGGGTCCCCCTCGACTAAAGGGAGACAACTTTACTTTTACTTTTGTCTACACCTGTGGAATCATGTCATACGCCTTATTTTATAACTATTCTATGGCAAGATTTTTCCTCTTTACAAGATCTTTCCTCTTTTAGAATATGTTGATCTATGCACAGTTATTCGTTTGTCTATATAGACGGTTTCCGGAATTCTTTCTGTTTTTTCGGCTTTCAACCGATTGTGCAGTTTTTTTTTTACCATATCATTGGCGAAAATGTTATCTGTCTATTGTGTTTGGAATGAGTCAATCAGAGTCGATTGGGCAAGAGGCAGTAGAATACTCCGATTGCATCTCTGCAGAGGGGTGTGACTCCCCGTGAATGAGTGTCCTGATATAACGCTAAACAATATCTGATGGTGAGGTTCCAGCCAAGGAGTTTTAAGGAATGTGAGGTACTCCTTCATTGCCATTGATTTCAAGTCTGCGCTGACTCGGACTGGTTGGAATGATCGGTCAAATAGAAATATTCATTAATAATTGAAAACTTTTAACAGTGTACAAATAAATGATTGATGAAAAAGTGTGTTATTATTATTACATGGTAAAATATGAAATCATACTACTGTCTGCAAAAAATAAAGTAGATTCTTTATAACTCACTTTTCATATCGTTTAACCATTCAGCTTTTCCATTGTATGTTGTCAGGTGCATTTGGGTGGTCGATTTTTTTTCATGACTCCTCCATTTACTTGTTTGTAAAATTTACTTTCACTATTTTAAAAAGTTCTGTTTTTCGTGTATTGTTGAATTCAAAGTCAGCACTTTTTAAATCTATTCCTCTTTGCCAATATCTTTTGATTTCTTCAAGTTCGACTGGGGGAGGGAGTCTTACATCTCTTCTGAGGTGCAGTCAGTGTATTCTACAGTCCCAGCCGACTGGGCAATGAATTGTTTCAATTAGAACTGTTTGACTAAGCTTAATAGCTTGAAATAGTAATGTTTTAGACATTTAAACTATGTTCTTATGCTAAACTGAATTGTTTGAATTAGAACTGTTTGACTAAACTGAATGGCTTGAAATAGAAATGTTTTTGACGCTTAAACTGCATACTCTTACTGAATTGAATTGTTTGAAATGGAACTGATTATTTATATAAAAATGGATTTGGCATTAAATAAGCTACAATGTTTGATATGCCATGAAACCAAAAGAAACAAACATATAAATTAGGAAATAGATATTATATAAATACTATATAAATATTATATTAAGATAAATTTAATATAAATTGAATCTTATATAATATAATATAAATATTAAGTAATATAAATTTATTATAAATTATTATATGAATATAATGTAAATTCTTTATAAATATTACATAGATATAAACTCAAAATAGATTTAATATAAATTGAATTTAATATAAACATTTTATATATATCATATATTATTCAATATGAATTTCATATAAACTTAATACAAATTATAATATAAATATTATATAAATAGAAAATTTAATTAAAATTTAATATAAATTCAATTTTATATGAATATTATAATAATATTATGTAATATGAATTTAATATAATTTAATATAAATTTTTATGAAAATTATTATATGAATATTACATAAATATATATCTAATATAGATTTAATATGAATTTCATATAAATTGAATTTTGTTTGAATATTATATAGATATTACAAAAATATTATTTAATATGAATTTAATATACGTTGAATTTTATATGAATATTATATAAATATTGCAAAAATATTATTTGACATAAATTTGATATAAATAGAATTTTATATGAATATCATATGAATATTGCAAAAATATTATTTGATATACATTCAATATAAATTTAATATGAATTGCATTTTATAAAAATATATAGATATTAGATATATATTATTCAATATAAATTAATATAGAATATTATATAAATATTATAGGATATTATATAAATACAAATTTATTATAAATTTAATATCAATTGAATTTTTAAAAATATCATACAAATATTTTATAAATATTATTTAAAATAAATAAATATAGTATAAATTTAATATAGATTATTTAATAAATATTGTATAAATATGAATTCAATATAAATTTAATCTTATATGAATATTATATAGATATCTTGTTAGATAAATTTAATATAAATTGTTATATGAATATTATATTGATATTATATAGATGTTATTTATTATAAACTTAAAATAAATCAAATATAAATGTAATAATTTATTCACCTTTTCCGTTCTTAATTTAGATTTGTTTTTCAGTCTTAATTCCCTAGTAAATTACTTTTATTTATTTATGTTTTTCCTGATTATATCCTCTGCAAAGGAGTCAGAAACCTTCCTCGAACGAGTGTCCTCGATATGACACTAAACAATCCGATGACGAGGTTCCAGCAAAGCTGGAGGTTTGGGGAATGCGGAGTACCTCTTCATTGCCATCGCTCTCAGGTCCACTCTGGCCCGGAGTGGTAGCACCTGATAGACTCCTATCTATAGGTCAAATAAAGCTAAACAGTATTCCGATGCTAAACTGAATCGTTTGAAATAGAACTGTTTTTTTTACTTTGAAACTGTACTTATGCTAATCTGAATTGTTTGAAATATAACTGTTTTTGACCTTTAACTAAGTATATGAAATAATATATTTATACTAAACTTAATTGTTTGAAATAGAACTGTTTTTGATATTTAAACTGTGTACTTATGCTAAACTGAATTGTTTGAAATAGAAGTAAACTGCATACTTATCCTAAACTGAATTGTTTGAAATAGAACTGTTTATATGTATAAAAATTGATTTGGCATTAATGACCTGCAGTGGTCGATGATCCATAAAACCAAACCAATCCAAATCTTTATTGATGTGGATCCAGGTTGGGACCACGAAAAGACAACTCGGACCACGGTATAAGTTTAAGGATATATTGAAGCAACAAGATACAGAGAAAAGTGATGGCGTAAGCTAGGTTTACTTGTCAGTCGAATATCGGTAGAGTATCCAATCTCTTTATTTCATTATTATTACAATAATGAAGGCACAAGGCCATGGAGTTTTGGGGAGAGGGGAAAGGAGTGGTCTTTACTTTAACTAAAATTTCTAAGGGGAACCTAGCTAGCCACAATCACCGACCCATTCAACAATACAATATATATTCAACAATACAATATAAGAGTATCCAATCTCTCCGAGAATACTTGGCTCTCGATTAATATAGAATTTGGAAGAGTCCATGAATGGGTAGGTAACGGTCTCATAGCACTTATCACATCCACTTCTTTTATTTCCTCCTGTGTTAAATTTGTTATTGAGGGAGTCAATGGCACGATATGTTTAGGTTTTCTGAATGATGTGTTTCAACTCTTTTAGGAAGTTTTTATTGCTATGCGTTTTCTTTATTATCTACGTATCCACATATTTTCCAAACATAAAGAAGGATTCTTTCTTTTGGATGATTCTTGCTGCAACTGAAAGACTTTGACTTGCAGAAATTTGACTCATATTTTCTTTCCTGTGGTTGTTTTTATCTCAACTCACTCAGGCTGACAATTTGCTATCACGAAGAATCAGTTTGTATCAGAAAAAATAAACAATAAACTCCCACGTAAATTTGAACCGCACCGGGTACATATTATTTCCGATCAGCACATATTGTTGAAAATGAACGGTTTGGTTGAATTCTAATTTTCATAAATTTCTGAAAATAAAAAAAAATTAAATTAATAATTATGATATCAATAACAAAATACAGGGAGCGAAAATTTGTTACATATTGAGATCTGACAGCATTTTGATTGTGGATTTCTAAACAGGATGTTCCACCTGTGTTAACGAAGGGACTGCGGAAATAAATCACGTGAATTGAGCACCGGAAGAAAACTCGTGCGCGATCAAAATATTATATAATGACAAAAGATTCGTTGACAGATTGTGCAGAGATTCAGGCAGAATCGGTAAGTAGTCAGTGAGTTCCAAGAATTGGATGGACAGGCGGCCCCAGGCTGAGAACCCCCTATCAAAAAAGCAATGAGGTAAAGCTCTGAATATGTGTCTCCACACGGTTGTCAATAACTATCCACCGTATCTCTCTCTCTCTCTCTCTCTCTCTCTCTCTCTCTCTCTCTCTCCCTCTCTCTCTCTTGCTACCATTTCGTGACTATAAAAAGCAAACTTGGCAACCATAGTCGAAGGTTACCCAAAGGCTCCTTTTTCAATAGCTACTACGCCGAGGTGCAGGGAAGGGCGCCACTCCATTCCCCTGATTGCCTTATAATGCTAAGAGTTAAGCAAGGCAGCACCAAGAACTATTTTTCGAGTCTTTGGTATGACTTGAGATTGAACCCCGGTCGCCTGGACCATTGGCGAACACTCTACTCATTAGACCAATGGCCCGGTCAATAAAGACAAGAAATCAACTTCGATAAGCAAGTATTTTCATTCTTTCATTCCATTATGCAGCAATTTTTTATTGGCTCATTTTTTAACGATAATCATATCCTCTGCACAGTCGTCAAGGGCTGCAGAATACACCGACTGCATCTCTGCCGAGAAGTAAAAATCCTCCAACGAGTGTCCCGTTATATAACTCTAAAGAATCTGAGGGTGAGGCTCCAGTAATGCTGGAGCTTTGGGAAATGCAGAGTATCACTTTATTTCTATTGCTCCTCAGTCCACACTGTGTTAATTGAATTAAACAGGGTAATTATGCTTAACTGAATTGTTTAAAATAAAATTGTTTTTACATTTAACTGTGTGTAAACAAAAAATTGTACTTATAGTAAACTGAATTGTTTGAAATACAATTGTTCTTGACATTTAAACTGTGTACTTATGTTAAACTGAATAGTGGGGAAATTAACTGTTTATTTGTATTTAATGGATTTGGCATTAAATAAGCTACAAATGTTGATATGCCATAAAAACAAACCAAACCAAATCAAACCAAACTTATTTCATTTTTTGTTAGTGAGTCTGTTATTATTTTGCCCAGTCGGCTGGGGTGGGGGCTGTAGAATAAACCGACTGCACCTCTGCAGAGGGGTAAGACCCTGAATATGACACTAAACAATCTTATGTTGAGGTTCCAGTGATGCTGGAGCTTTGGGGAATGCGGAGTGCCCCTTCATTGCCATTGCTCCCAGGTTCACTCCTGATAGGGCCCTATAAATGGGTTAAATAGAACTAACGGCATACTTATTCTAAACTGAATTGTTTGACTAAACTGAACAGCTTGAAATAGAAATGTTTTTGGCAATTAAACCGTACTTACATTTAAACTGCGTACTCATGCTAAACTGAATTATTTGAAATGGAACTGTTTTTAGACATTGAATCTGTATTACATTAAACTGAATTGTTTAATATAGAACTGTTTTGACATTTAACTGTGTGTAAACAAAATCTGTCCTTATACTAAACTGAATTAGCTGAATTAGAACTGCTTGACTAAACTGAATAGCTTGAAATAGAAATGCTTTTTCACAATTAAACTGTACTTACATTTAAACTGCGTACTTATGCTAAACTGAATTGTTTGAAATAGAACTATTTGTATAAAAATGGATTTGGCGTTAAATAATCTACAAAAGTTGATATGCCATAGAACCCAAACAACCAACCAACCTGTTACTGTTAAATCAGAATCTTTCAAAGTGATAGTATCAGACGCTCATTCCCCCCAAAACGGTTGCTTTTAGGAGTTAGATTTTCGATCCCGAATCTCTCAGTACTTCTATAAGTATAAAATACCCCAAGACGGTTTGACATACCATTAAAATCAATCAAGTACTCAATCAATCGAACTATACTGGCTCTATTTTTCGGTAAGACTTTTTTAGTCTCCTTTCTTACCTTCGTTTTCTCTCGTTTTTTTTATGAGATATGTTTACCACCTTCAGTGACAAGGTAAAGTTGGTTGTCATCAAATGAAGCTGATTTCTAGAGATATAACACACTTTTTCGATTAACGAATTCTTTCTGCTTACTGAGGAAAATAGAACGAACAAGACATTGAGATGTGCCATGCTTTTATTTAGCTAACTATACTTTCCGTACCCTTTCACTGTAAATACAAGGATAGGAAAACAGTTTTCTTTTCTTCTTTTTTTTTAATTAGCTATGTATTTTATCGGTTCTAAAATAATAAAAACATCGCTTTGGAGGAAAGAAAGAGATGATTTTGTCTCTGGTATGCTACGACGGGGATCGATCGCGATCAAGTCTTTTCTCTTTCTTTCGAGTTTCTATCTGAATGTCTCTAAATGTAGGTCAATTAAATTCTACCGTCTCATTCTTTTTTTTCTTGGTTTGATTTGGTTTACTTAATTTTATGGCATATCAACCATTATTGGTTATTTAATGCCAAATCCTGTTTTTACATACATATTAAATACATGATTTGTAAAGGCATATTCAGTCAAATGATCAAACAGTTCTATTTCTATCAAAACAATTTATCAAACGTCAAAGTTAAATAGTTTCAAGTATTATTATATATAACAAACAATTCGATTAAACATCAACATACTGTTAAATTATCAAACAGTTCTATTTCAAACAATTGAATTTATCATGTCGTTTCTTTTCACTATCTAAATGTCAAACAGTTCAATTTGACCCACATATAGGAACTGGAAGCGATGGCAGTGAGTAGGTACCCAACATTCCCCAAAGGTCCAGCATTACTGGTGCCTAATTATCTGATTGTTCAATGTAATATTCAGAACACTCGTTGGGGGAATCTTACTCATCTGCAGAGATACAGTCGGGGTATTCTGCAGCCCCAGCCGATTGGGCTATCATTTTTAGAGATACTGAAGTCAGCCGATTAGGCGTTTAATTCCGGGAAAGTCTTTTTCTCTGTAATTTTGCCATTTTGCAAGACAAGGATCAAAATCCGTAAAACGTTCATCTAATAACCCCTTCACTTGTGACTCCTCGCACGCCATTGTTTCTTTCCATTAGCCAATCATACACGAGCTTGCAGTCATTATTACTTTCTTTGGTTTGGTTTCTTTGTCATATCAACTCTTTCTTTGGCATATCAACTCTTTTTAGGTTATTTAATGCCAAAGCCATTCTTCTAGAAGAACAGTAGTGGTACTATTTAACCCATAGCTGGGAGGATAAGGGGGTCCATACCTTTCCCAAGGGTATTGGCTAGATAGTGAATGTAATAGCGCGACTGGAGTACGAACTCGCGTACTACGATTCCGCAGTCCAACGCTTTAACTATTACACCATTTTTTATTTGGCAAATTACGTAGCACAATCATTGCATACATATCTAATTAATAAACGATATCACCCTATAATAATCAGTTTTTGGGTGGCATAAGAGATTCAAGGAAAGCAGGGAGTCTGCGAGGGATGATGACAGGTGTGGGAGGAATAAGGAAGTCAATAGACCAGAGTTGATTCGCCAAAAGGTTAGGGTTAGGGGTACTATGTTGAGGTTTTAAGGGAGTTCAGGAAGAGATTCCGTTGGAAGAGGCCAGAACACTTCAAATCGGGCAGTGGCATTTCAACCAGAACAATGCACCAGTCCGCAACTCCATCCGTGTCACGGACTATTTGACCAAGATGGGCATCAAGACATTCCTCAGCCTTCCTATCGTCCAGACCTCGCCCCCTGTGACTTTTGCTAATCCCCTAATCTCAGAGGCTGTCGTTATGAGACAATTAAGGAGATGAAAGAGGCTGTGAGGAAGGTGTGTGACACGCTCACACAAGAGGACTTCCATGGGGCCTTGCAGAAGTTGTTGGGACGGTACAACAAGTGCATTGCAGCCGGAGGAGATTACTTCGAAGGGGACTAGATCTTATGAGAAAACTGGCCAATTTTTTATGATTTCAGCTTCAAATGAACAGCTGCAGCAGCAATTGGAATACACCCTACTGAAGCCTGATTGTCACAGCTGGTAAATTTCAAAAATGCAATCTGGACGCGAGGACACTTTAGAAAAACGATATTCAATAACATTCTGTTTTAAACTTGGAAAAAATGCCAGAGACACGTATGGAATGCTTCAGACTGCTTTTCGACCATCTTGCATGAATCGAGCATAAGTTTTTGAGTGGCATAAAAGATTCAAGGAACGTAGGAAGTCTGTGAGAGATGATGAGAGGTATGGGAGGAGTAAGGAAGACAATAGACCAGAGTTGATTGGCCAAGATGGGCATCAAGACAGTTCCTCAGCCTCCCTAAAGTCCAGATCTTGCTCCCTATGACTTTTCGTTATTTCCTAAGCTTAGAGGCTGTCGTTATGAGACAATTGAGGAGATGAAAGAGGCTATGACGAAGGTCATTGACACGCTCCCACAAGAGGACTTCCAGAAGTTGTTGGGACAGTACAACAAGTGCATTGCAGCCGGAGGAGATTACTTCGAAGGCGACTAGAGTTTCATGTGTGTACTATCAATAAATGTGCCCATACGAAAAAAGTCTGGAAACTTATCGTATGCACCTCGGATGATTTGTAAGTGAATAGTTTTTTTGGTAATTTCATTTTTAAATGAGTTACAACTAATTTGCTTGCATAATAGTATTATTATTTCTATACAGTGAATTAGTTTCAGTAACTACTGTGTCTGTGCCATTAAAATATTTATCCCAGTACGGGAGTTTATTTTTCGCACGTGTGAAGTCGGGGCAGTCTGTCACTTGATCACTCGCAAAATAAGTTTCAGTTAAGATTCCTTCTTCGGGCACATGGGGAACTGGCAGATAATGTGGGGGTTAATTTGGGGCTAGACTGACTGCCGCTGGCAAGGGGTTTCCATTTTTCACGTTACACACACCCACCAGACCACTTCATCTTCCTACCCCTAGGATAATGGAAGATATGGGCATCTAGGTTTAGATATAAAATTATTATTTGTAGTCGGCAATTTCAATTTTCCGTGTAATATTTTAAAAGGCGAATAAGACATTTAGCGAGAATAAATTGAGGCGACATTGAAGCTGAAAGGGAATATGCAAAAGAAGGCAACTCGACAGGCAAACAACACAACGAATAAGTTTCGACACGAGGAGACATTTTAAAATATAACAAGGTTTTTAATACGTGCGGACACAGACACATATTTAACGTTCTGGCTATATTACCAGCAGACAATACCAAATACAAATATCTTTCTTTCTTCCTTTTTCTTTTCTTTCTTCTTTCTTTAAATTGAGAGAGAGAGAGAGAGAGAGAAGGAGAGAGAGAGAGTATACAATGGCAATACTTAGGAAGGGTGGAGGGAGAAAACGGTTTTACGGTGTACATAGCTTTTTCGACGGATTTCTTCACAGAGTATTTTCTTTAACGGGCTAGCGGGATTCTACGGAGCTCGGCTTGAAGGCGTCTGATATCTCCAGTCCAAGAGCTCTATTTTGCTTCTTCACCCGGAGTTTTGGCGACAGTGTCAACACATCTTGTCACACCAACTGCTGTCTTAAAAACTGCATTCTTCATTCCTTTTTCCGCTGACGAAAAGGGTGCTTCCGGCTTTAGAGTTCTGTCCAATCATTTAGCCTCTTTCTTCTTCCTTCACCCTGTCAGGCGATTCGTTCGGACTACTATCTCTATCCACCCAGGTGAGGTTATGGAGTACAGATAGCTTGACCTACATTCTAATTTCCTCTTTTAATGGTCAGTCTTTGAGGCCTGTTAATTCTAACACAGACGGGTAGGGGAACTTTCTTATTTCTCTCCTCTTAGTGGGAGACCACGTGACACTACCATTTAATAATCCACTTCAATATTAATCATTTGTTTGTAGACAGAGAAATGGTTACAAGAATAACGATATGATACCAATAATTCAATTTTGTCACACAGTAAAAGAATTTCAAGTATTACTATTTAACACCAATATTTCTTATCAATATTTACTCATTCGTTGACACATAGTTTAATGGTTCCAAGTATTCCAACAATTTAATCAAGCATTTGTCATTTGTTTACTCACAGTTAAATGTTCTATTTCTAACAATTCAATTTAACATAAGTCATTTGTTTCTATACAGTTTAATTGTCAAAAGTTCTATTTGACCTATCAGGTACTACCACTCCAGGAGCGATAGCAATGAATGACTTGTCCACATTCCCTAGATCTCCAAGCTTAGATCCTAGCTTTTAAACTGTTTAATGTCATATCCCGGACACTTGTTAGGGGAGGTGTGTTACCCCTCTGCATAGATACAATCAGTGTATTCTACAGGCCACCAGCTAACTGAGCCCTGAAAACGAAAAAGAAAACTATTTTTAGCTTAAAACTTCACAAACCAGTTAATTCGGCCAGTTACTATAACGTTATCAATGAGAAGGAAACACTATTGCTTATCCCTGGCTTATAATTGAGAACTTATTTCTTTATCCTCGGCAAATATCAATAGTACAACAACCACTGCTACCAATGACCAGTTAAGTGGTGGCAACAAAAGAGTGATAGAAAGAAATAGGAATATGAAATGAGCCAAGGAGTTGCGCATCAATGATGCATGCATCGTGTGAAGTTCTTTTTGTTTCATTTTAATAATCAATAACGATAAACTACCGACCATATCGATAAATCACCAACCATATCGATAAATTACCAACCAAATCCATAAACTTCCAACCATATCGATAAATCACCAACCAAATCGATAAACCTACAACCATATCGATAAACTTCCAATTCTATCGTGGAAGGAGTTACGCCCTTTCCAACACTTCGGCGTAGTAGCTAATAAAAAGGGAGCCTTCGAGTCGCCTTCGGGTGGCCTTCGA
>OY757920.1:14063982-14106482 GCA_963585895.1 Sepioteuthis lessoniana | reverse complement strand
TAATTTGTTTTTCTACTAATTAGTTTAAATATCTGTTGTTAATTAGGGTTTGTTTGATATTTTTTTAATTCATTATAAAACATTTTATTGGGTGAAGAGATTTGTTTTGCGCGATTTAACAGATTTTTTTATGATAGCTATTTTCTAGTGATGTGGGCATTCACTCTCATCATTGAGTGGATCATTAAATAAGTTTCCAGACTTTTTTTTTTCGTATGGGCACTTTTATTAATAGTACACACATGAAACTCTAGTCCCCTTCGAACTCATCTACTCCGGCAATGAACTTGTTGAACTGTTCCAACAACTTCTGGAAGGCCCCATGGAAGTCCTCTTGTGTGAGCGTGTCAATGACTTTCGTCACAGCCTCTTTCATCCTCTCAATTATCTCATAACGACAGCCAGTGAGCTTAGTAAATAACCAAAAGTCATAGGGAGCAAGGTCAGGACTATAGGGAGGCTGAGGAACTGTCTTGATGCCCATCTTGCTCAAATAGTCTGTGACACGGATGGAGTTGTGGACTGGTGCATTGTCCTGGTGGAAATGCCACTGACCCGATTTCAAGAGTGCTGGCCTCTTCCCTAGGAATCTCTTCCTGAACTCCCTTAAAACCTCAACATAGTAACCCTAACCCTAACCCTTTGGCCAATCAACTCTGGTCTATTGACTTCCTTACTCCTCCCACAGCTCTCATCGTCCCTCACAGACTCCGTGGCTTCCTTAAATCTCTTATGCCACTCGAAAACTGATGCTCGATTCTTGCAAGATGGTCGATAAGCAGTCTGAAGCATTCCATACGTTTCCATGGCATTTTTTCCAAGTCTAAAACAGAATTTTATTGCATATCGTTCTTCTAAAATGTCCTCACGTCCAGATTGCATTTTTGAAATTCACCAGCTGTGACAATCAGGCTTTAGTAGGGTGTATTCTAATTTCTGCTGTATCTGTTCATTTGAACCTGAAATCATAAAAATTGATCTGTCATCTCATAAGATGTATAACATAGTGAATTTTCAGGAGTCTCCAACAATTTTAAATGCCCGTACAAAAGAAGTCTGGAAACTTATTGAATACACCGCGTATGTTTTTTTTTTATATACACAGCTGTTAAAATAATCATTGTTAGCATCAATTAGTACATCAAGAAAAATGAATATTATTATTTATATTTTGATCAAAAGTAGATTTAAGGAGAGAATTATTTTGGAATCTTTCATATAATTTTTTTTTTAATTTCTTCAATATTATCTGCTAGATTAAGGATATCATCAACATAGCATACATAAATATGTACTTTTTTTATTTCATTGATAATTTTGTTTTCTAGATTGAACATGCAAAAATTACAAAATGTCGGACCTGCCTACTGGGTAGAGTGCTCGTCAATGGTCCGGGAGACCTGGGTTCAATCCCAGGTCACGTCATACCAAAGACTTTAAAAATGGTACTTGATACCTCCTTGCTTAACACTCAGCAATATAAGGTACGTATCAAGCGTAAAGTGGAGCAACCCAGGGAATGAAGTAGCACCCTCCCCTACACCTCAGTGTAGTAGCTATTGAAAAGGGAGCCTTCTGGTCACCATCGAGCACGGTCGCGAACTTTACTTTACTTACTGTGTATATATTTCACCATTGCGGTCATAAAAAGAAACCTTAGTCGTCCGGATTAATAATAATTTGCGAAGTATATACGGATTAATTTTAAGAATAGGGAGACAAGGGTAATTATATATTAATTATAATGATGTCAATAGTTTTATTGACCGGTAGAGTCGTGAACAAGCTTTGTACATCAAGGGATGCAGCAAATTTATTTTAGGTTTTTGTGTTCGCAGTATTTGTATTAGTTTATGGGTGGATTTTACGCTTTATTTAGTGGGTAAATATGGTGTAATGGGTTCATTTCAAGTTTTTCTATGATGGTATATATATATATATATATATATATATATATATATATATATATATATATCACAAACTAATTTGACAATTAAGTAACAAGAAATCCTGTTGTTATTGTAACATTTTTTTCAATAAAAATCATATTACAAAAATATTAATGTGATAGATAGATCGATAGATAGATAGATAGATAACAACAAACTGGCATAGATAGATAGATAGATAAGAACAAACTGGAATAGATAGATAGATAGATAGATAGATAGATAGATAGATAGATAGATATCATTGGTTGGGGTAGTTTAAAATAGCTCAGTATCTCTGACTTAACCGGACTCAAAAACTGTTCACAAAAATCACAACGTATTTCCTTGTTGAGATTTGAGTGTAGAATCTCTTTATTTTATATATATATATATATATATATATATATATATATATATATATATATATATATATATATATATGTTAATTCTTTTTTTATTCTTTACCTTTTATTTTCTTTTATCTTCTGAATATGACCTGTAATTCCACATTTGCTGTTCTGCAACTTCTAAAGGAGTATGTCAATAGTCATCTAACGAGACGGAGTGTATAGTAATATTCTCCACCGAAATAAATTTATTATGACGACTTAACCGAGTTTGAGTCTCCATCAAATTGTACTATATACACCTGGAATGTGAATTTTAGTATGCCCCAGCGAATAAATTGGGAACTAAAAATAATCATACATTGAGCACTCTCATAGATTTATATGATTTTCTTCATATATTCTATGTAAAGAATAATCCACACCCACTGTCTTTGGACGCTGACTGGAAATTTATAAATATATATATATATATATATATATATATATATATATATATACATATATATATATATATATATGCGCGTGTGTGTGGATGACAATATATACGCTCCCCCATGGGACTTGAGCACTCTGGCGAAGGAATTGTCGGCCGCCCCTAGCGTAATGCAAAGCTCTTCGTAAGAATTGAGCACTCTGGTAGCCGATAGGGTATTAAAAAAAATGTAAACAGAGGCTGCTGCTGCTGCTGCTGCTGTTGCTAAAAAATAAAATACCTTAAAAAAGTCGCTTAGCCAACGTAGTCCGCTTGTAGCCGTGTGGTCTGAAGCCTTAGTCTATCGTAAAGTTGGACAGGTTTCGATCCCGGTTTCGAGCGTCCTGCGGGTCTGGCCACACTGAAGAGTTCTGATAGAACGAAACAGTCTGTCTGTGGATGACAATATATATATATATATATATATATATACACTTACGTGAGTATGTATTTACATTATGCTAAGTTAATAAAATCATGAACAAACCTTTAAAGTGATAGTTGAAAGTCAACATGATAATTATATATATATATATAGAGAGAGTGTTCGCCAATGGCCCGGGAGACCTGGTTTCAATCCCAGGTCGAGTCATACCAAAGACTCAAAAAATGGTACTTGATGCCTCCTTGCTTAACACTCAGCATTATAAGGTACGGAACAAGGGTAAAGTGGAGCAATCCAGGGAAAGGAGTAGCGCCCTCCCCTACACCTTGGTGTAGTAAGCTATCGAAAAGGGAGCCTTCGGGTCACCCTCGACTATGGTCGCCAACTTTACTTACTTTTATATATATATGTATATCTAATATAGACGTAAATACTTGTAAATATGCGTAGAAAATATAAAGAATGTATTTTTTCAACTTTCTGACGTTTTTCAAATTATGCTCATAATTTTTATAATTCATTCTTTTTCTTTTTCTTTTTTTTTTACTGAAATCTTCACCGCTCATTTACGCCCCCCCCACTATCCCGCATCCCCACCCACCAGTTTAACTTTCTAACTTATGTCTTTCTTTCTTTTTAGCAGAAACTATCGTGTTGTCAATTTTATTTGGCTGACAGAACACGCTATACGCAAGACAGAGCAAAAGTCAGTTCAATATACCTAAATATCAAGAAATGATACATGAATCCATAAACATGAGCCTGCATATTTTTTTTTTGAATTATCATTGACTTCTGTCAAGGTTTACTATAGGTGTAACAGCCTTTTGCCATTAATTCTTAGGCAAGTAATACAAATTATGGAAGAGTGGTTTGTTTAAGTGCTTACTCTTCTTTATTTTTTTTTTTCAAACAAACCCCGTGACAAATAACCAACAAATCTCTTGTCTCCACAAGATATATAATCGTCAACGAGACGATTTTCACAATCTATGCCCAGTAAGATCTCTTTATAACAACCCCTTTTTACGATGAATTCAAGTTCACTTAGATGTTCGTACAGAATAGTCCACCTATGAAAATTGAGGATAATACCTATAATGTATAAAAAAAATTGTCTAGGAATATAATAATTACCTTCAAAATCTAGATGAGAGTGAGTGTCAGTAAATATTTTAAAGTTTTATTTCTATTTACCGAACTGCTAGAGTTAAAAAAGAAAAATACAAATCGGTCATTGGTCAAAAGCTTCTTAGAGGTCAAAGGAAAGAAAGACTAAATAAATATGGCTGATGGCCAATTTGTAACTAATTGAAAACGTGATTTGGAAACTTAGATATTCACGAAGTTTTTATTAAAAATTAACCAAATGACTGAAATATACCCTTATCAAGATGGTGAATGTAAATGTTATATATATATATATATATATATATATAAAGTAAAGTTGACGACCGTAGTCAAGGGCAACCCGAAGGCTCTATTTTCAATAGCTACAACACCGAGGAGTAGGGGATTTCTCCACTTTACCCTTGATACGTATCTTATAGTGCCGAGTGTTAAGTAAGGAGGTATTAAGCCCCATTTTTGAGTCTTCGCTATGGTTCGACCTGAGACTAAACCCCGGTCTCCCGGGCCATTACCCACTAGGTAATGGGGCGATTTGGTGAAACCTAGGTAGACTCGCTCTTGCCCATGTAGGAATTGTTTTCATAATATTAGCTCTATCTCATATATTGAGCTTTTTTTTCCTTCGTTTTAGTTTAGTTAGTTCTGTCGATGCTTTCTCTTTTGACTAGATATACGTGCAGCTTGATTATTTTCAGGTAGCACGTGTGTTTTTCGTTTTTTCTTTGTTTTACGAATTTTTTCACTTGATATCAGTTTGTAGAATTTTCATATTGTACAATCTGTTTTTTTCAAACCAACAGAATTATAGATTAGATATAAACACTAATATATATATATAATTATTTACTCCTAGAGAGTTTTTCACATCAGTGTTAGCTGATGATCTTTCACTTGAGTTTGAGTGACAGCAAGTCTTCTCAAGTCTCCAGGACTCTTCTCAGTATTCTGGGCGTTCCCAGTAATGTAAATGTTTGGATGGTCTCCACTCGTCCTCCTACTTCGAAGTCGTCCAGTCCCTTTAATAATCTTTTGGTGACTGTGCCAAAAGCACCAATCACGATTCGTATAATTGTCACCTTCATGTTACATAATTTTTTTCAATTCCCTAGTAAGGTCCAGTTACTTATCCTATTTACCAACCCCTCCGCTCGGGTAGGATGTGACACAAGGTCAATTTTTAAGCGGAGTTTAACAGGTTTAAATTCAGAGTTTTCCTTCTCCTAGACTAGTTGCCTAACCAAGGTCCAGTTACTTATCCTTCATTTCACTTTCCTTCAGTTTTATTCTGTGGTCAGCCGGGACAGCAAAGTCCACAATTTTGCAAATTCTCCTTTTTTTGTTGTTGTTGCTTATTATGAGGTCTGGTCTTCTGGCCGAAATTAGGTGATCCGTTTGTAAATCAAAGCCTCATTGAAGTTTATGTGTATCATTATCTTGGACTGACGCTGTGTTACATCAATAGATTCTATAGATATACTTAAACGGAAATATCCCATCGGAAAATTCCGATAAACGAAATATACTTACTGATTTTCGTGCTTGTCAATATATATATATATATATATGTATGTGTGTGTGTGTAGAGAGAGAGAGAGAGAGAGAGAGAGAGAGAGAGAGAGAGAGAGTGTGTGTGTGTGTTCAACAAAAATAATACACAGTTCCATGTGTTGGCTTTTCCATAAGAATTCATGTTAAGTAAGTGAATTAAAATTAAATTGAATTAATTAAAATATGACAGCGAACAATGTTGCTTTCGGCCATTTCTGAATATGAAGCATGGTAAATTATTCAATATAACGCTTGTCTTTGAAAACAAGACAGCATTCGAAAAGTAAACGCTACACAATACAACAGCACAGACGCTCTTCTAACAAAGTAGTAATGTACTTACAAAAGTTACATCACTTTAATGAAGAAATGCTGCCAATATATATATATATATATATATATATATTTGATTGAACATAATAGACATTTTTCGTCTACATATTTTTTTGTTAATCCTTTCGAATTACCATATTGATCTTATGATATTCGGCGGAACCGGACATTGGCCTAGGGGTTAGAGTGTTCGCCAATGGCCCGGGAGACCTGGGTTCAATCCCAGGTCGAGTCATACCAAAGACTCAAAAAATGGTACTTGATGCTTCCTTGCTTAGCACTCAGCATTATAAGGTACGGATCAAGGGTAAAGTAGAGCAATCCAGGAAAGGAGTAGCGCCCTCCCCTACACATTGGTGTAGTAGCTATCGAAAAGGGAGCCTTCGGGTTACCCTCGACTATGGTCGCCAACTTTTTACATTTATAGAAACAAATTCGAAAAGTAAACACTACACAATACAACAGTACAGACGCTCTTCTAACAAAGTAGTAATGTACACACAAAAGTTACACCCCTTTTGTAATACATCCTCCCTAATGATGACCCAAAGCCGGGCTGAAGGTACTTGCGAAATAAATAATTATGGAAAATTTATCAACCAATTCCAGCCGAATATCATAAAATCAATACGGCGATTCGAAAGGATTAAAAAAAAATATGTAGACAAAAATGTCTATTATGTTCAATCAAATATATATATATATATATATAAAGAGAATTTTGGAAGAAGCAGTGTCTCTACAACAGAGACAGACATCGATACGTGACTAGCAAATGCATGAACAGCTATCAATAGGCTATCGGTCATATGGAAGTCAGACCTGACCAATAAAATGAAACGCAGTTTCTTCTCAGCAGCAATCATGTCGATACTGCTATATAGATGCACTACATGGATGCTAACTAAACGGCTAGAGAAAAGGCTTGACGGTAATTCCACAAGAATGCTGCAAGCAATATTGAACAAGTCCTGGAGGCAACACCCCACAAAGCAGCAGCTACACGGTCACCTACCACCCATCACGAAAACTATCAAAGTTATATACTAACACGTTTTCACTGTTTTAGAACAGGCACACATTAACGTGTTAGTATATAATTCTAACAGTATATATATATACTGTTAGAATTATATACTAACACGTTTTCACTGTTTTAGAACAGGCACACATTAACGTGTTAGTATATAATTCTAACAGTATATATATATACTGTTAGAATTATATACTAACACGTTAATGTGTGCCTGTTCTAAAACAGTGAAAACGTGTTAGTATATAATTCTAACAGTATATATATATACTGTTAGAATTATATACTAACACGTTAATGTGTGCCTGTTCTAAAACAGTGAAAACGTGTTAGTATATAATTCTAACAGTATATATATATACTGTTAGAATTATATACTAACACGTTAATGTGTGCCTGTTCTAAAACAGTGAAAGAGAGATAAGAAAAAGATTGTTTTTTTTTAAAGATATTGATAGAAATTCTTCATTGATCTTGATTATAAACTTCTTTCACGCAACTTTAAAAATAATTCATGTAATAATTTGCTGAGAAGACAACATCAGGGAAAGATAATAAAAAATAGGTTTTTCCCTACTTCTCCAGCAGTGTCCCACATATCTGGTTCATCTAACTTTGATAGTTTTCGTGATGGGTGGTAGGTGACCGTGTAGCTGCTGCTTTGTGGGGTGTTGCCTCCAGGACTTGTTCAATATTGCTTGCAGCATTCTTGTGGAATTACCGTCAAGCCTTTTCTCTAGCCGTTTAGTTAGCATCCATGTAGTGCATCTATATAGCAGTATCGACATGATTGCTGCTGAGAAGAAACTGCGTTTCATTTTATTGGTCAGGTCTGACTTCCATATGACCGATAGCCTATTGATAGCTGTTCATGCATTTGCTAGTCACGTATCGATGTCTGTCTCTGTTGTAGAGACACTGCTTCTTCCAAAATTCTCTTTATATATATATATATATATATATATTTGATTGAACATAATAGACTGCTGAAGATGTAAAGACGAACTCATAAGCGACGTTCTCTTATGGACTCCTACACGTGGACACACCAGTGATGACTGCCCAGCAAGTACATCCATACGTCAGCTCTGTACGGATACTAGAGGACCTACCAGTTGTGGTGGATGATAAGGACGGATGATGAGAGTTAGGGAACGCCGTGCTATCAACTGATGATGACGATTATGTTCATATTTACATTTTTTGTATCGCTGTTTCTTAAAAGTTGTCTTCACAAGCTCCTATTAAGTATTCCGATGTAATACAAACAATTTTTAAGCAAATCTATTTGACCCATATATAGAATTCTAATGTGAAGTTGTACTCCAGACTCCCCTGGAGACGCTTGTGGCAGTCGGCATTTTAGTCGTGCAAATACCCAGGGGAAAGGTATGCATCCCACTATTTTCTCTCTTGCTATGGGGGGGGATCCTCGTGGTGTAATGGTTAAAGCGATGGCCTGCGGAATCGTAGTAAGCGAGTTCGTACTCCAGTCGCGCTATTCCGTTCACTTTCGGGCAAATACCCTTGGGAAAGGTATGAACCCCCTTATCCTTCCAGCTATGGGTTAAATAGTACCACTACTGTTCTTCTAGGAGAGTGGCTTTGGCATTAAATAGCCTACAAAGGTTGATATGCCATTAAACAAAGAAACCGAACCTAGCTATGGGTAAATAGTCGGGCAGACTGGCGGCTTTAACCATGATTTATTAACTAGCCTAGGAGAAGGAAATTTCTTAATTCAAACCTTTAAAACTGCTTAAAGATCAACCCTGTTGGCTGGAGCTGTAGAATACACAGAATGCATCTCTACAGAGGGAGTAAGACCTCCCCCCCCCCACTGCCAACGAGTGTCCTGTTAATGACACTAAACAATCTATTGGTGAGACGCCAGCGATGCTGGAGTTTGGGGGAATCCAGAGTTCCTCTTCATTGCTATCACCCCCAGGTCAACTCTGGCCGGGAGTGATAGCACATGATAGGGTCCTATCTAGAGGCCGAATATAACTGCTTGACATTTAAACTGCGAGCAAACATATGACTTGTGTTAAATTGAGTTGTTAGAAATAGAACTGTTTAATCATTTAACTGTGTGTAAACAAATAATTGATATTTAATTGAATTGTTAGTTATACATAACAATACTAGGAACCATTTACATCTGATGAATGATGCTAAACTGAATTGTAAGAAATAGAACTGTTTGAACATTTAACTGTGTGTATCTACAAAATGCGTTTACAAATCATATATATATATATATATATATAGGGGGGAAGTGAATTCGGCTTTAAATAACTAATAATGGTTGATATGCCATAAAACCGAACCTAAGCCTAAGCCTATCCGCTTAAAGTTGACCTCGCGTCGTATGCTGGTGGCGCGGAGGGGCTGGGTAAACGCATATTCTACACTTCCCTGTGTTCTACAATTAGAGCTTTGCTCTCAGATACAGTTTACCGTCATACCCAAAACACACCTTAATTTGTGAAGGGGAGTCTTAACCCCTTCCCCTGCTGGGGCGAGTACCACCACAGACAGGACGGAGGGAGCATTTGAATTTCGGTTAATTTTCCATCAAACTCTTGGCACTATATAATTAGACAAGTAACTAGTAATAAAGATTATTAGGGACCTATATCGACCCGAATTTTTTTTTTTTTTCAAGTCTTTTTATATTAATTATTACGGTGGGCCTATTTGGCGGTCAAGCAGATGGACTGCATATCTGAAATGTGTAATTAGCTTTGATTTGAAAGGGAAGTTAAACAACTCGATGAATATTTAACATGCAAAACTGCTCCTAAACATCAAAACAGGCTCACACCTATGCATATAAATACAGGTGCATGCGTGCGTCCGTGCGTGCGTTTTTTCCTTCGCGGTACCGAACAAGAGTCATGCAGGGTTTGGGGGAAATAGAAAGACGGAAAACATAAATGTCAAAACAAAAGAAAAAAATTTAAAAATTAAAAGGTGATTTTTTTTATCTGACATATTGTCGTTTACGGTATAAAATTATTGATAAATGCTTTGGTTGAAAAAAAAACGGAAAACGTTGAACTAATAAGAGAACAAAATAATAGAGAGTGAAATATCGGAGAGGGTGAAGAAACAAAAGAGGAGACTTCATACGCGGTGCCTTCAATAAGTTTGCTGACCTTTTTTGTACAGACATTTAGAATTGTTCAGTGTGTTATTGCTATACATCTTATGAGATGACTGACAAATTTTTAGGATTTCAGGTTCAAATGAACAGCTACAATAGGAATTCGAATACACCCTACTAAAGCCTGATTGTCACAGCTGGTGAATTTCCAAAATGCAATCTTGAAGTGGAGACACTTTAAAAGAACAATATGCAATAAAATTCTGTTTTAAACTTGGAAAAAATCCCACAGAAATGTATGGAATGTTTCAGACTGCTTTTGGAGCATCTTGCATTAATCGAGCATCAGTTTTTGAGTGGCATAAGAGATTCAAGGAAGGCAGGGTGTCTGTGAGGGATGATGAGAGGTGTGGGAGGAGTAAAGAAGTCAATACACCAGAGTTGATTGGCCAAACGGTTAGGGTTACTATGTTGAGGTTTTAAGGGAGTTCAGGTTGAGATTCCGTCGGAAGAGGCCAGCACTCTTCAAATTGGGTCAGTGGCATTTCCACAAGGACAATGCACCAGTCCACAACTCCATCATAGTCACAGACTATTTGAGCAAGATGGGCATCAAGACACTTCCTCAGCCTCCCTATAGTCAGGACCTTACTCCCTGTGACTTTTGGTTATTCCCTAAGCTCAGAGGCTGTCGTTATGAGACAATTGATGAGATGAAAGAAGCTGTGACGAAGGTCATTGACACGCTCACATAAGAGGACTTCCATTGGACCTTCCAGAAGTTGTTGGAACAGTACAACAAGTACATTGCAGTCGGAGTAGATGAGTTCGAAGGGGACTAGAGTTTCATGTGTGTACTATCAATAAAAGTGCCCACACGAAAAAATTCTGGAAACTTATTTAATGATCCTCGTAACTCTATATTCCAACTCCAGAAACAATCATATAAAATTTCCTTTAAATAGTCCCGTCTGTAACAGGAACCTAAAGTCTAAAAGTTATCTGCATACAACCAAAATACCACACACACAAACATACACACACACACACACACAAATATACGAATAGGTAGACACATGCATCATCTTCTAGGCGGGGCAGAGAATACGCGCACTATGTCATCCGCATTAGGGTTAAAAAAAATTTTAAAAACTCGCAATAAAACAGTCTCCTGTGTCTGACACTTAACTACATTTAATTGTGAAACTCTATTTCGAGAGAACTAGGGAGTGTGGAGTGCCTTTTTTTTTTTTTTTTTTTTTTTTTTTTTTTTACCCAACCCCTCCGCTCGGGCAGGATATGACACAAGGTCAATTTTTTTTTAAGCGGAGTTTAACAGGTTTGAATTCAGAGTTTTCCTTCTCCTAGACTAGTTGCCTAACCAAGGCTGAAGAACCTAGTCTGTCCTACTATTTACCCATAGCTGGAGGGAGAATAATTGGATTCATACCTTTCCCAAGGGTATTAGTGCTATGTGAAATGCAATCAGTATCGTCCAGGATTTGAACTCGTATCGCCGTGTTCATTTCCTACGGCGATAACGACTACACCACGGAGTGCCTTTTAATTGCTATTACTCTTCGATCCACTCTGACCTGGAGTGGTAATAACTATTAGCGCCCCATCCATGAGTTAAACAGACATGTTTGAAAATTATTCGTATTCGATAGGATCTATGGAATAGGAATAATTTTTAAACAGATTTATTGGCGCAATAATTTTTAAACAGATCTATTTGTAAAAAGAGAAAAAAAAACTCTTAAGAAAATAACTCCATAAAAAATGTCAATGTGAACGTAGAATGAATATGATTCCCTAACGTTTACACTTAAAATAACCATGGATAGGTTGACATGCCGTGAAAATCAATCAACCAATAATAAATCAAACATTCACGATTATAATTTATTTGGCTCGAATCAAAACAGTTTGCAGATTTGCATTTTCGGACGAAAAACTTCGGCATTTATGATGAACGTGTATACAAGTTCGAGTTGGAACTGATTGAACTGACAATTTACGGCAAATCATTTTGTTGAAAAGAAGAAAATTAAGCAAGAATGTCCCTGTTTTATTATTATCAGTATAACAAGGTATTTAGTCATGTTTTTAACTCGTGTATGCTATATTTCTGGAAATTACGCTAGAAGGCGCCTGTTTTTTTTGTAGTCAGTATAACAAGGTATTTTGTTATGTTTTCAATTTGACCATGCAATATTTCTTGAAATTCTTTCTTTTTTTTTTTTACAGAATTAAATTCTCGTTCCAAATTGAACAAGGAATTGAATAGTCCAACTCACATTTTTATTTTCCAAGAGTTGCCAAACTTGAAAATTAATCTGGATAACCACACCCGACACTTACCCCAAGGCTCAGTATCTTTAATGATCCCTGAGGAAACGAAATAAACATTTCACGCCTATTCAAATAATAATGATCTGCGTTGCCAAATTATGCATTTTTGGGCAACATCTGACTGATCTTTTCCCAATTTAGCCGATAAAAATATGCGGTGGCTGAAAAGTTGTCCATTTAAGGAACATAATTGGCGAATTTAATAAAAACGTGTAAGTTTTATTAATAATTTATTCTGGGGTTTTATTGTATAGTTGTTGTTGGCGACTGTAGTCGAGGGCGACCAGAAGGCTCTCTTTTCAATGGCTACTACTTCGAGGTGTAGGGGAAGGCGCTACTCCTTTCCCTGGATTGCTCCACTTTACCCTTCGATACGTACCTTACACTGCTGAGTATTAAGCAAGGAGGTATCAAGTGCCATTTTTAAAGTCTTCGGTATGACGCGACCAGGGATTGAACCCAGGGTTCCCAGACCATTGGCGAACACTCTACCCATCAGACCAATGAGCTGGTGCATAGTTACACTATTTAATTATGGGGGATAACATTTTTAGTTATAAATTTCTCTGGGAAGGGAAAAATCTCGCCGATATTGCCCATTTTAAAAGACTATTTCAGCTCTAAATAAAACATATTTAATAATATAGGACATTGCCAGTATTTTCATAGCGTTTGTGATTACTTCTTGTCTTTGTTGAAAAATTAGTTAAAAAAATTCAAGAAAGCAAATTTGCTCTGGTTTATTTTTCTTTTTTTTTTTCTTATCAATAATTTTTTTTCTTTAATTTTTTCTAATTCCAGAAATTGTATATTCAGAATCGTGAAATATGACTAAATGGGTTTATGTTGATGACCATAAAATTTGGCTCTTATTGTGTAATTTTCTTTCTCTTATCTCTCAATATCAAGCGATCAGAAGAAAATCCTTATTTCTTCAAATAATTTGGATTTTATATATATATATATATATATATATATATATATATATATATATATATATATATATGTGTGTGTGTGTGTGTGTGTGTGTGTGTGTGATGTAAAGAAAGAAAGAAAGAAAGAAAGAAAGAAAGGAGAATAGAGAGTAGATTGAAGTATATAAAGTTAGGAGAGAAGAAGAAAGAAATTGAGAGAGAGTGCACGACAGAGAGATGCTTAGTTGGTTGGTTGGTTGGTTGGTTGGTTGGTTGGTTGGTTGTTTTTTTATGGGATATTAACCCTATTGAGGTATCCAATGTCAAATCCTTTATATATATATATATATATATATATATATATAGGGTGACCCAAAAAAACAGAACCCATAAACATTTTTATTACTTCTACAAAAATAAAGCAAAATAATTCTAATTCTTTTCCTTGGTAGACCAGGACATGTTGGTGAATACTATGGTCCCAATTTTTCATGCACAGAATCTACTTCATATCCTGAAAAAAAGAAAAGGCTAGAATTGAATTTATGAATTTCAGTCAAAAATATATGGGTTTTGTTTTTTGGGGGGTCACCCTGTATATGTGTGTGTGTGTGTGTGTGTGTGTGTGTGTGTGTGTGTGTGTAGTTTGGCAGCAGTCTTTCATTTAAGTATGTTTGATTAAATAATAAAGACACATTTAGTTTATATAATCTTATTAAGACCCTTTCAAGTTTCCAGAAAAGTGTCTTGGTTTCAGGTTGAAATTAGTGGATGAATTTACCAAAATTGTCCCGAGCGCTTTCAGACCTTTCATAGGCCATCTTCAGGGGTTGCTTGCATGTGTAAAGGGTGTTTTTAAAGAGTTTTGAAAGTTTTTAGGTTTGTTATAACATAACAAAATTACGTAAATGCAGAGTTGGATAAAACTGAGAAGTTCATGAAATCAAAAACGGAACGCTAACAACGGAAATAGAATATTATCAAGAAATATGGAATATTTTTTTTTAAATGAAGAAAGGTCCGAAACCGCTCGGAACAATGTGGGTAAATTCATCCACCAATTCCAACCAGAAAACAAGACACTTATCAGGAAACTTGGAAGGATCTTAATAAAATTATATAGACAAAATGTGTCTTTATTATTTAATCAAACATGTATATATATGTGTGTGTGTGTGTGTGTGTGTGTGTGTGTGTTGTAAGCGAATAGTTTGTAGGTGACATTTTTAAGCAAGTTGGAGCTGATTTGTTTGCACACAGTTAGATAGTCATAGATATTGCAATTTAACATGAGTCATTCTATTTATGAAGTATTCCTAATACGAAAATTTGCATACAGGCGTATGATTTCAAGCAACTAATAATGATGGTTGATGGTTGGTTGGATTTTATGGCATATCAACCTTTGTAGATCCTTTATCGCCAAATCCATTCAAACAATTCAGTTTAGCATAAGCACAAAGTTTAAATGTAAGTACAGTTTAATTGTCAAAAACATTTCTATTTCAAGTTATTCAGTTTAATCAAACAGTTCAGTTTAGCATAAGTATGCCGTTTGTTCTATTTAACCCATAGATAGGGCCCTATCAGATGCTACCACGCCGCCCAGAGTGTAGCGATGGCAATAAAGAGGTACTCCACATTCCCCAAAGCTCCAGCATTACTGGAACCTCAACATCAGATTGTTTAGTGTCATATCAGGACACTCATTGGTGGGGGTGTCTTACCCATCTGCAGAAATGCAGTCGGTGTATTCTACAGCCCCAGTCGACTGGACAATACACAGAATTAAATGTCAAAATAGTTTTATTTCAGATAATTCAGTTTAGCATAAGTACACAGTTTAGATGTCAAAACAATTCTATTTCGAGTAATTCAGTCCAGCATAAGTACGCAGTTTTCATGTCAAAACAGTTCTATTTTAACAATTCAGTTCAGCATAAATACGCAGTTTAAATGCAAAAAACAGTAAACTCCAACTACCATTTAGTTCTATTTAACCCATAGATAAGACCCTTATCAGGTGCTACAACTCCGGGACAGAGTGGACCTGGGAGTGATGTCAATGAAGAGGTACTCTGCATTCCCCAGAGCTCCAGCATTACTGGAACCTCACCGTCAGATTGTTTAGTGTCATATCCAGGACACTCGTTGCGGGGGGGAGTCTTATCCCTCTGCAGAGGAGCAGTCGGTATATTCTACAGCCCCAGCCGACTGGGCAAGACTAATAATGATAATCCCTAACAAGTGACTAAACAGTTCTATTTGCTCCGTAGACGTGACCTTTACAAGTATTACTACTCCAGTTCAAAGTGGACCTGAGAATAATGGTAATGAAAAGGGTAGACTACATTCTCCAAACTCCGGTACTGGAGCCTCGTTATCAGATACACTTTGCTGTTATACCCAGGCTACCATTTCAATTGGACAAATATTTCGTTTTGGTTTGGTTGGGTTTTATGGCATATCAACCTTCGTAGGTTATTTAATGCCAAATTCATTTTTATACATATAAACAGTTCTATTTCAAACAATTCTGTTTAGCATAAGTATACAGTTTAAATATCCAAGCAGTTCTAATTCAAACAATTCAGCTTAACGTAATTACAGTTTAAATATCAAACGGTTCTATTTGACCAAAAATAGGAATTTATCAGGTGCTGCAACTCTAAGTTAGAGTGGACCTGGGAGCGATGGCAATGAAAGGGCACTCCACATTCCCCAACGCTTGAGCATTACTTGGAGCCTCACCATCAGATTGTTTGATGTCATATACAGGACATTCATTGGGGGAGTTTAACCCTTCTGCAGAGATGCAGTCGGTGTATTCTGCAGACTCAGCTGACTAGGCCCTCATTGGGGGAGTCTTACCCCTCTTCAGGAATGCAGTTGGTGTATTCAGCAGCCCCAGCCAACTGGGCCATCGACAAGTAGATGGGACCCTTACAAGTATTTCTCCTCCGGTTCAAAGTTGACCTGAAAGTAATGGTAATGGAGGGGTACTCGACATTTCCTAAACTCCAGAAATGCAACCTCACCATCCGATGCAATTAAGTTCCATACCCAGAGCACACAAGAGAGAGAGAGAGAGAGTGCGTGTGGCGGGGGATTAGGTGTCACATAAATATGCTTGTAAAAGCATGAAAAAAATTTCCACACGCTCATGAAATCGCCTGAACGCAAAATGCTAATTAAAACTGTTTTAATTAATGTGAATAAAATTAATTGTAATTCTCAGTTCTCGTTTGTTTATTCTTAGTAAAAAAAACAACAAATTTACGGATAAAATTATGCAACCGAAAAAATAGACGTACTTTAAGTAAACAAAAAAACATATTTATCAATTGTTAGGCAGTCTGATTTACTTGACCTTTAAGTGAACGCGAATACTGCAACGCAGCAGTCCATTTGGGGTTTGTTTTGTTTTTTGTTTTGGTTTTTTTTTTCATTTTGAGTCATTTTAAACCATATTTTTTTTTGTAATTGTCCATGAGACGAAGGTCAACAAATGATTGGATGATACGATGGTCGGTCTCCACCCGCTGGTGATGTCATGGACGCTTCCTGTCTGTCGCTTCTCATCTATTTTTGAACAAATTAAAAGGACTAATAGGGATGTAGCCGAATTGAATTAGGTCAGGTATTTCACTCCCCCCTCTTTTTTTCTTCTTTCATTTCAAAATATCAATGAGTAATGTTTGTTTGATTAAAAATAATTCACAAGACAAAACAATCGTCTAAAGATATACACAAATTACAATCACTGCACACAGAATACGAAATATGGCTTGTTTGTTTCGTTTAATAACATATCAACCTTTGTGAGTTATTTAATGCCGAAGCTATTCTCCAAGAAGAACAGTTGTGGTACTATTTAACCCAGACCTGGGAGGATAAGGGTGTTCATACCTTTCCCAAGGGTATTTGCGCGAAAGTGAACGTAATAGCACAACTGGAGTTCGAACTCGCTTACTACGATTCCGCAGTCGATCGCTTTAGCCATTTCAACACGAGGACACCCCCCCCACCGAATACTAAATATCATACAATATATATTCAATAACATAGGCGCACCTGCCAAGGCGGCTGAGGCTTGAAATACGCCGGCTGCATCTCTGTAGAGAGGTAATATCCCTCCCCACTAACGAGTGTCCTGTATGTGACACTGAATCATCCAATAGTTAGGGTGTAGCTCTTGAGCTGTACTGAATATGGAGTACTCCTTAATTACCATTACTCCCAGTTTCACTCTGACCTGGAGTGGTAGTACCTGTTAGGGTCCTATCTATGAGTCAAAGAGAAATATTAAACTATTTAACTGCGTGAAAAAAATGACAGATGTTAAACAAGCCAGTAAAGTTGGCGACCTTAGTCGAGGGAAATCCGAAGGCTCCCTTTTCAATAGCTACTACACCGAGGTGTAGGGGAGGGCGCTACTCCATTTCCAGGATTGCTCCACTTTACCCTTCATCCTCACCTTATTGGTGCTGAGTGCTAAGCAAAGCAGCAACAAGTATTTTTGAGTCTTTGGTATGACTCGATCAGAGATTGAACCGCGGTCTGCCGGACCATTGGCGAACACTCTACTCATAAGGACAATGACCACAAACAATTTCATTTATTAGTCAATTGTTTGCCCAAAGCTAAATGATTATACATATAGGATTTGTAAGTAAATAGTTTGTAGGTAATTTTTTTTTTTTCGAATGAGTTTCAGCGAATTGAATATTTCTATTGTTTGCCCACAGTTAAATGGTTTCAAGTATTCCAATCTAACACTAATGATTCTATTTAATACTAATCTTCATACCCGACAGATAAAATGAAACGCAGTTTCTTCCAGGCAGCGGTCGTATCGATACTGCTATAAACGCTAACTAAACGGCTGAAGAAGCTAGACGGCAATTACACAGGAATGCTGCGAGCAATATTGAACAAGTCCTGGCGGCCAGACCCTACAAGGCACCAACTATACGGCCAACTGCCTCCTGTCACGAAAACTATACAAGTTAGACGAACCAGACACGTAGGACACTTGCATGAATCGAGCATCAGTTTTTGAGTGGTATAAGAGATTCAAGGAAGGCAGGGAGTCTGTAGTGGATGACGAGAGGTGTGGGAGGAGTAAGAAAGTCAGAACACCAGAGTCTATTAGCCAAACGGTTAGGGTTAGGGTTACTATGTTGAGGTTTTAAGGGAGTTCAGGTTGAGATTCCGTCGGAAGAGGCCAGCACTCTTCAAATCGGGTCAGTGGCATTTCCATCAGGACAATGTACCAGCCAACAACCCCATCCTTGCCACAGTCTATTTGAGCAAAATGAGTATCAAGAGAGTTCCTCAACCTCCCATAGTCCAGACCTTGCTCCATGTAACTTTTGCTTATTCCCTAAGCTCTGAGGCTGTCGTTATGAGACAATTGATGAGATGAAAGAGGCTGTGACGAAGGTCATTGACACGCTCACACAAGAAGAATTCCATTGGGCCTTCCAGAAGTTTTTGGAACGGCACAACATGTGCATTGCAGCTGGAGGAGATTAGTTCGAAGGGGACTAGAGTTTCATGTGTGTACGATTAATAAAAGTGCCCATACGAAAAAAAGTCTGGAAACTTATTTAATGATCCTCGTACCATTAAACAAAGAAACTAAGCCTTAAAATGACCGAAAAACATTGATTTTATATTCAAATAGCCATTTTCGTGCATCAGTATTGGTTGATTGTACGAAATGGTAGTGCTAGGGTGAGAGTAGAAAACGGCTGAGATTAACACACAGCTCAAGATACACACCTCTTCTTTGTTCTCCTTTCGAGAGACTGATACCGGGTCACTTCAAGGCATTGAATCATCTTAGTTTTTCCTCGTTTCTTTATTCTCGCATGTCTGGTATAGGGTCACCTCAAGGCACCGGACCATTTTAGTTTCCCCTCGATTCTCTACTTGCACGAATCTAGTCAGGGTCATCTCAAGGCACTGAATCCTCTTAGATTCTCCTCGCTTCTTAGCTTTTGCGAGTCTGGTACAGCTCAGGCTTTTCTCTACTTCTCAACTTTGAGCAGTCTGGCGCGAAGCCAGAGGCCAGAGCCTAAAGCGGCGTAGAATTTAGAAGTTCTCCTGTCGGTTTTCTTCTTTGTTCTCCCGGGTCGAAATTTTTTGATACTTTCGAATGTTTTTTATAATTTCCCGGATTCCCACGCAATACTTGTGAACACATCCCGCCTACGCATTGCGCGTGGACACGCCTTCTCAAGGCACCGGACCATTTTAGTTTCCCCTCGATTCTCTACTTGCACGAATCTAGTCAGGGTCATCTCAAGGCACTGAATCCTCTTAGATTCTCCTCGCTTCTTAGCTTTTGCGAGTCTGGTACAGCTCAGGCTTTTCTCTACTTCTCAACTTTGAGCAGTCTGGCGCGAAGCCAGAGGCCAGAGCCTAAAGCGGCGTAGAATTTAGAAGTTCTCCTGTCGGTTTTCTTCTTTGTTCTCCCGGGTCGAAATTTTTTAATACTTTCGAATGTTTTTTATAATTTCCCGGATTCCCACGCAATACTTGTGAACACATCCCGCCTACGCATTGCGCGTGGACACGCCTTCTGTCTAGTATGCTACTTACGCAACTTACGCGGCACTTTCACGGAGGAAGTAGCGTCCCGTTTATTTTAGGAAACAGGTGAACATACTGTTATACCACCCACGTAACTTACGCAGCATGCCAAAGGGAACTTCCCGGTCGATATTCAGCAGATGTTAGAGAATCGCGTTCATAGTACGTTCATATCTAAATTTTATGTAGTTGTTTCCTAAAAGTGATAGAGTGATTTTAAAGGCACTTCAACATTCCTTGGGTTATTTTATGTCTAGAAGTTAAGGAATAGCGATTATTATACATTCATGTCTAGATATCTGTGTAGTTGCTTCTTAAGAGATTTTACACCCAGATACATGATATCAAGTATTCCTATCAAATAAGAATAATATGCGCAGATTTATATGGTTTCAAGTATTCCAATCAAATACTAATAATTTTAAGCATATATATATTGATCTATAAACAAGGCTCTAAAAGTTTCAACCCCTCTTAGAGTGAAGCTTGAAATCTCACCCAACGGGTGCAGTTTAATGCCATAACAGGACACTCCTTTTAGGAAGAGTTACCCCTCTGCGGGAGATGTAATAAGCATTTTCAAAACCTCACCAACAGGGCATATTTGTTTGGGGTTTTTGTGTGTGTGCCTTTCGAGTGTATCTTGATTTTATATAATTGTGTAAAAAATCAAATTCTATTAATTCTGTCAAGCCTTACAAAAGAAAATTTCAAGAAGTGAAAAGTTTCCATTGAGTAATCTCATGGCCGAGACGTAAGGTGTCAGATGTTAAAGATTAGGTCTGAAATTCAAGATTGTTTGGTAAAAATAGATAGCGATCAAGATGTTTCCTTTTTCGATACAATAGTAGGCGCTCATTTAAATGAATACTCATTGAGAGAGGAAAAAAAATCGACAACTGTTAATTTGCCTTCAGTAAGATATGTGAGTCCTGTCTAGAATTTCAGTCAGGTAAAAATTTTGAAAATAAAACACAACTACCAAAACATCTCAAGTGAATATAATGAGAAACGAAAAGCACTGAACAAATTCAATGAAGGTGAATGCCACAAGCACTTGTGGATGTTTATTCGTCCAAACCTTTTTGCACTTACATCAATACTCGCATCAAAATAACTTTTTACTCATACAACGATTCATATGTGTACAGATTCGGAACTCTCTCTCTCTCTCTCTTTCTCTCTCTCTCTCTCTCTCACGCACACGCACACACATAAACACATACACACACATAAACACATTCAAGCACATCAAATATATAAAAATATGACGTATATATATATATATATATATATATATATATATATATGTGTGTGTGTGTGTGTGTGTGTGTGATAATTTCACGACATACACTCAAAATTGTAAAAGTCTTTTTGCACACAAAAATCTGTGAATGAATAAACAGACGTCCTCAGACAGAAAAAACATATATATCTGCATATTTAAATAATGAAATATAAACACATTCCCATCTCAGACAAACGTATGCAGACAGAGTCGTACTATCACATCGTTATACATTTGCTCATAGATGGAAAAAAATGTATTTTAAAAAATCAAACTACATTCGCACACTTTAAATGTATATGTATACATTCAGTTAAAACAAACAACCTTAAGCTGTCGAGCCCTACGTGAAAATAAAGTTATCTTTTAAATTAAACGTGTTTTTATAAAAAAAAAAAGTTTGTTTGTTTGTTGGGTTTTATGGCATATCAACCTTTGTAGGTTATTTAACGCCAATTCCATTTTTATGTAAATAATCTGTTCTATTGAAAACAGTTCAGTTTAGCATAAGTACACATTTTAATTGTCAAAAACATTTCCATTTCTAACTATTCAAGCAGTTATATGTAACAATTCAGTTAAGTGTAAATACAGTTTTAATATCGAAAAACAGTTCTATTTCAAACAATTCAGTTAAGCATAAGCACGCAGTTTAAATGTAAGTAAGGTTTAATTGTCAAAAACATTTCTATTTCAAGCTATTCAGTTTAGCATAAGTATCCCGTTAGTTCTATTTAACCCATAGATAGGGTCCTATCAGGTGCTACAACTCCGGGCCAGAGTGGACCTAGGAGTGATGTCAATGAAGAGGTACTCTGCATTCCCCAGAGCTCCAGCATTACTGGAACCTCACCGTCAGATTGTTTAGTGTCATATCCAGGACACTCGTTAGTGGGGGGGGGGGGGTCTTACGCCTCTGCAGAGGTGCAGTCGGTGTATTTTGCAGCCCAAGCCGACTGAACAATCTTATAAGCAAGTTGTTTATCAGTAGGAGAATATTTTCCACAACCAACTTCCAGACATTTTCTCCGTTTCCATTCGTAAACGTTTCTTGTTAATGCTCTTTTTATTCATCTGTCGTAGTTTCTGGTCGACTTCTGGATTCTTTAACGTATTCAAGCGATTTCGAGATGCCAAAAAGATGCAAGATGCAAAAATATATGGTTTCAAGTATTCCTATCAAATACTAATAATTTTAAGCATATATATTGATCTATAAATAAGGCTCTAAAAGTTTCAACCACTCTTAGAGTGAAGCGTGGAGTAATGGCAATGAAGGGGTACTCTACATTATCGAGATGCAAAAGAGAAAACATGAAACCATCTGAAAATTCCATATAACAAATCTGGATTTCCACAAGTCAATAACAACCGGAAGTGAAAAGTGAAGACATTGTCATTAAGCCCACGTATATAAAAGTAAAGTTGGCCGCCGTAGTCGAGGGTGACCAGAAGGCGACCTTTTCGATAGCTACTCCACCAAGGTGTAGGGAAGGGTGCTACTCCTTTCCCTGGATTGCGCCACTTTATCCTTGATCCGTACTTTATAATGCTGAGTGTTAAGTAAGAAGGTATCAAGTACCATTTTTGAGTCTTTGGTATGACTCGACCTGGGATTGAACCCAGGTCTCCCGTGCCCTTGGCGGACACTGTAAACATCATGCCAATGTCCGGTATAGTGGAGAAATCCAGGGAAAGGAGTAGCACCCTCCCCTAAACTTTGGTGTAGTAGCTATCGAAAAGGGAGCCTTCGGGTCATCCTCGACTATATATATATATATATATATATATATATATATATATATATATATATATATATATATATGTATTAATAATTGAGTTTGACTCTCCTCTCTTGTGGAGCTATTTCCTATTCAAGGATCAACCACAATTCTTGTTGAGCAGATTGGTTGGTCGTTTTATTTTACGGCCTATCAACCCTTTCTGGGTCATTTAACGCCGAATTAAGTCATTTTGATGAAAGTTTCAAACAATCCAGTTTAGTATAGGTACACAGTTTCATTTTCAAGACAATTCTATTTTAAACAATTCAATTTTGCGTAATGAAATTCACCTTTGGATCATAGATTTTTTTTGGGGGGGGAAACTATACATCTTATGCGCAAAGTATAAATCCACTAAAGTGGATACAATAAGTTCACAAGCCAATTCCTTGGCAAAGTCTTCAATATGCTAGACATCATAGGAACTAATTTGTGAACGGCGATCAAATTGGCGATAAAACTGAGGCAGAAAAAGTTGCTTCAAAGTAGTTGTGAATTACGGGGATGAGTCAAAAAGTAAGGCCACAAGAAGAAATAGATAAAGCTGGTCGTCTACGGATCACATCCCTACTTCTCAACATAGTCATCGTTTCTCTCAATAGCAATATTCCACCTTCGAATGAGAGCATGTATCCCTGCCTCGTAATATTCTGTTGACTGTTCTATCAGGTTGATTTCTTGACAAGGGGGAAAACAATAAACTCTAAGGCATACATTGAGATCCTGACGAGGTCCAGAGTGATAATCCGATGAGTGAGACCCAACTTGCCAATCAATAATGCCTTCCTTCTGCAGGACAATACTCGACCACACACAAGTATCAGGATAATTATGTTGATTGTTCTTTAAGCCACTTCATCACTGCAGTTTTATCTTCCTCGTAACTGGCATCACATTAAAATATCTTTCATGGGGCCGAAGAGATTATAGTCTGAAGGAGCTAAATCTGATATGGAGGATTCGTTAAAGTTGTCCACCCAAGTATTGTCATGTACTTGTTGCTATCATCATCATGTCACGCAGTCAGCATGGATCTCCCTGACCCTCTTTCGCCATCCGTCCATCGCCCCCGGTAGGTCTTCAAGGCTACATCCTGTATCGACACAGAGCTGTTTGTATATAGGTTCTAGCTGGTCGTCCTGCCTTTGCTCGTTCATGTGATGGGGTCCACAGGAGTGATAGAACCTGATCGGGTCCTATCTGTGTGTCAAATTTATCTGTTTGACATTTAAACTGAGTCCAAACAAATGACTTATACTAAATTGAAATATTTGAAATAGAACTGTTTGATCATTTAACTGGGTGTAAATGAATAACTGATATTTAATCTAATTGTTAGTGATACATAACAATACTTGGAACCATTGGATTGTTAGAAATAGAACTGTTTGATCATTTAACTGTGTGTATCCAAAAAAATGTGTCTACTAGTCATATATTTGATACATATGTAAAAAGAGGATTTTGAATTAAATAACCTACGAAGGTTGATATGCCATAAAACCCAACCAAACTAAATCAAATATATTTAATATATATGTATAAAGAGAATTTGGAATTAAATAACCTACAATGGTTGATATGTCATAAAACTCAACCAAACTAAATCATATATATTCAATTTCTACGTATAAAGAGAATTTGGCATTAAATAACCTACAGTGGTTGATATGCCATGAAACCAAACCAAACCACAGATGGGACCCTAACCAGTATTACCTTTTTGAGTCAGAATGGACCTGGGAGTATAGGTAATAAAGGGACATTACACCCCCAGATCTCCCCAACTGGAGCCTCACTATCAGAATCGGTTCAATGCCCTGTTTCCTTTTTTGAAGGAGGGTTCTTACTTCTCGGCAAACAATACAGTTAGAATATGCCAAAACTGGCCAGCCAAACAAATGAATTAGATTTAATTGAACCTTCAGACCCATTTTCTTTTGAGTAATAAAGATGGAAGCAATACCCCACGAAACAGCAGCTGTTCGATCACTTACCTCTCATCTCTAAAATCATCTGCCTAAGACGAACAATACATGTGGGACACTGCTGGAGAAACTCATAAGGGACGTTCTTCTATGGACCCTTTCACATGGACGTGCCAATTTTGGCCGACTAACAAGAACTATCTACATCAGCTCTGTATGAACACAGGGTGTAGTCTAGATGACCTGCTGGAAGAGATGGATGATAGGAACGGATGGGGGGAGAGAGAGAGAGAGAGAGAGAGAGAGTGAGAGAGAAAGAGAGAGGCAGGCAAATCCGTACTAGCAACGTCACTTGATGTAGAAATACTGATTCATATCTCTTATAAAATATGGCATACGTTTTAGTTGATCATAAAATTAATGCCATCTATAAGAAAAGAATATTTGATTAAAATTACAGTTCTCGAAAATAAAGACAAATAACCGTAGATTTTTTAAATATTCATTTGCTCTGTTTTATTTTCTTGGTTTGCTTTGGTTTGGTTTTATTGTATATGAACCATTGTTGGTAATTTAATATCAAATCCATTTTATACAAATAAATAGTTCTATTTCAAATAATCCAGTTTAGCATCAGTCATCATCATCATCATCATGTCGTGCCGCTTTCACGGATATCCCTGACCCTCTCTCGCCACTTCTCCCTATCGTTCATTGCCTCTGGTAGGTCTTCAGGGCTGCATCCTGTATCCTCACATAGCTGCTGAATGTATGTTCGAGCTGGTCGTCCTGCTTTTGCCCGGCCATATGTGGGGGTCCGTAAGAGTACATCACTTATGAGCTCGTCCCTGCTTCTCCAGCAGTGTCCTGCATGTCTGGTTCGTCTAACTTGAATAGTTTTCATGATGGGAGGCTGGTGGCTGTATAGTTGGTGCCTTGTGGGATGTTGCCTCCAGGACTTGTTCAATATTGCTCGCAGCATTCTTGTGTAATTGCCGTCTAGCTTCTTCTCCAGCCGTTTTGTTAGCGTCCATGTAGTGCATCCAAATAGCAGTATCGATACGACCGCTGCCTGGAAGAAACTGCATTTCATTCACACCGTTATAAATTAATAAACCTATAAAATATATAAAATATTTCAAATATATAATAATAAACATATAAAATATATAAAAATATAAAAGCACTTAATTTCATGTATATCAGTTTAGCGTAATGACACAGTTTAGCAGTATCGACACAACCGCAGCTTGGAAGAAACTGTGTTTCATGCTATATGGATGCACTACATGGACGCCAAGAAAACGGATGGAGAAAAAGCTTGAAGGCATCTACACAAGAATGCTGCGAGCAATTTTGAACAAGTCCTGGAGGCAACACCCGACAAAGCAGTAGCTATACGGCCACCTACAACCCATCACGAAAACTATCCAAGTTAGACGAACCAGATATGCAGGACACTGCTGGAGAAGTAGGGACAAGCTCATAAGTGATGTACTTCTATGGGCCCCTTCACATGGCCGATCAAAAGCTGGGCGACCAGCTCGAACCTACATACAGCAGCTCTGTGTGGATACAGGGTGTAGCCCTGAGGACCTGCCGGAAGTGATGAACGATAGGAAGGGGTGGCGAGAGAGGGTCAGGGATATCCGTGATGATGATGATGATGATGATGACACAGTTTAGTTCTGTTTGACCCAGTGATGACAATGAAGGGGTACTCCGCATTCCTCATAGCTCCACCCTTAATGAAGCCTCACTATCAGATTGTTAAGTGTCATAACCAGGACACTCACTGAAGTGAGTCTTACTTCTCTTCAGAGAAGCAGTCAGTGTATACTGCAGCCCCTGCCGTTTGTTTTGCTTTCTATTTAATTTATAAAATTTTATTTCATTGGTTGGTGGTATTTATTTATTTTTTTTTTTTTTTTCAAAAAGAAAATCTACGCTGATTCATCCTGGCTGTTTTCCGCGTCTTGATACTGACTGTAACAACTACGATAAGAATACTCGTGTGAATTCAGCAATAATGACAATTTTTCATCTAAGAAAGGCAAACAAAAAAATGATAATGCTTTTAGTTCTTTAAATTTTTTTTTTCTTGCCTACAAGTATTTTATCTATTCTAAAATTTCTGAATACTAACAATTCCCGGCTTAATTTTCCAATTTTTTTCACTAATACCATCCATCGAATTACCGACCTTATCTCTGTTAACCGTTTTGTTAATATATGTGACCCATCCGACGCTTTTAACACATCAATTTCCTAAGAGGTATATCGATCGAACTCAGAAAGGATGTTTTGTTCATGTCAATTATTTGTACCAAAAGTCTTGTTGTATGTAGGGTGGGTTGAGAGAGACGCTTGTGGGTTGAGAGGCACGCAAGGGTAGATGAAGGAATTGTTGTGTTTTTTTTTATCTGTTATCTTCTTCCCACCAACCTCATTTCTTCCAAAGACGCATTAGCTGCCAATTTGATTGAAGACTTAAGAACCTGTGAGTGGAAGGAGTGTGAATTGATGAAACAGCTGTGAGAGGCACGTTTTCAGAAACACTCTCCAACACTCGCAACACAAAGTTTGAAGTATGCATACATGTGTAGATATACACACGTATATAATACATTTAATGAGTATACATATACACGTATGCTTATATATCTATGTATGTACAAGAAATTATACACACACACACACACACACACACATATATATATATATATGTATATATACAAGGCAGCATTTATAAACATCTTGACTACATGCCAACAATCAATTGTGTACACATTGCATGTAAAAGGAATATATATATATATATATATATATATATATATATATATATATATATATATATATGCTTACCCACAACAATCATGTGTGTATATAAACGTGCGCGCGTGGGTGAAGGCATACACTACGTTACATTTTATTTTTAATTTTTTTTTCGATTTTCTATCGGTTTTATATATATATATATATATATATATATAGAGAGAGAGAGAGAGAGAGAGAGAGCGGGGAGGAAGAGAGAATTGACAACCTATCCTCAGCAAAATCGCTTTTAAACTAGGAGCTCGGGTTTTAAAATAATGCATTTGACTCAGGCACAAAATCTTTCTGTTTTGGTGTATTCACGCTCATGTGAATTCTAACCTGTTATCTCTACGTTTTCAAACTTGCACGAATGGTCTACGCGTTCCCGTATCACGTCACCCATACATAATAAAATGTATAAAATAAAACAAAAATTCTTTGAGCTCAGAATCAATCCAGCGCTCAATAACAGCAGGAGTACTCACGCCTAAGATAATGACCGATGCTCGAAAGTACCCGTACTCACATTACAATCACAAAGATTTTCAACAGTTTTAAAACTGCCTACAACCACAGATGGGACATACCTTTCGCCAAAATGAAAAGCTTTCTAAAAAGCTAAACACTAAATCCTTGCTAATCATTTTCCACAAAATATTTCAACAAGAGAATTTGCTGCCTAAATACGCAATATATATATAGCCGGCTGTAGTTGAGGGCGACTCAAATGCTCCTTTTTCAATAGCTACAACAGATATATATATATATATACGCTTAACGGCTACCGAGATTTATATAAATATATATATATATACTGAGAGTTATATATATATATATATATATATATATATATATATATATATATATATATATATATATATATATATATATATATATATATATATATATATATATATATCGGTAGCCGTTAAGCGGATATATGTAAACAAAACAAATATGATACGTAAGCATTTAAATTTCTTTCTCTCGCACTAGATTCCTCGTGGCTGTGTGGTAGAATCTTGAATTGGCGTCTGAGTCAGCCGGGTTTCGATCCCAGCTTCGCGAATCTAGCGTTCCTAGCCACACTGAAGAGTTGCGATACAACGAAACAGTCTGTCTGTGAATGACAATGTATATATTTGATGGACTCCCCCATCGATGTTGTCATTCAGGAACCAAACACTTAGGTTAAAGATATGAACTGTTGGACTAACTACCTACGCAAGAGATTTCTTTCTAGTGGTGAAGGTTTTTGTAGAACCAGCCACACTTCATCGATATGCCGATAACAAAAGAATGGCATACCAATGTGCAACAGACTCTTCGGAACAACACTCCTCAGCTTTTGAATTCATAGTTTTTTTCTTCTCCTAGGCTGGTCGCCTAATCAAAGCTCGAGAAGCCAATCTCCCCAACAACTTACCCACAACAGGTATATATATATATATATATATATAAAGAGGTCAAAATATATAAAATCCCGTCCTCAATCATTTTCCCTATAATTGGAAATAATCGGCATGCTAGTACAGATAATGATTAGATTTAAGTGAAGGAGGAGTGGTAAAGTCAGTAGGAAGCGATAAGCAAGGTCAAAATTCTGCCCACTTATGCTAAATTCAAATGCAATCGGTACTAAAAAGAGATTTTTTTCTGCTTTCTATTATTCCTTGCAACTAGAATTTGATGCGTGTGTAGGTGGGTGAGTGAAGAATTTTTTTCCCTCTTCATCAGCTCTAGATGGTGTGCTGAAACTTAGCGTAAAACTTCAAATGTCACATCCATCAAGCAGATGGTCAAGGTCTACAGTTTATCCTTTCCGCAACAAATAAGTGGTCTCATTTTGATACAAATCTGAATACAAAATGAGGGGAAAAGATGAGAAATAGAGAGAAGTAATTGAAAGAAAGAAAGAAAGAAAGAAAGAAAGAAAGAAAGAAAGAAAGAAAGAATGGCAGTGTTCAGAAAGAGTGGAGGAAACGAAAACCATGTTGATCTAATCTTATATGTTAATGTTGCATTATTAAATGATGACTCAATGTTGATAATTGTCACCTTCTGACTCGTACATTGTTCTGCTTTGACATGCACATTTTGGGATGAGAAAAGTGTGTTGAATGTCGCTCAAATTATATTTTGCTGCAACTCAGACTTGGATGGCTGACCTCACGAAATTATTTTATTTTTGCCTTTCGAAAAGAAGGGCAATATTTACCTATTGTTTTTAAATCACCTGAGATAACCACGCACATTATTTTTAGAGATAATTTTTATTGGGGAAGAAAAAGTATTTTAGTATACTTTATTCATTTAAAGATAACATGTTCATATGAAGATTTCAACCTACACAGGGCAGATTAAGATATTTGAAGTAATTTTTCCTTTAAATTTCAAAGGAATAACACATCTATCACAGGATAAAGTGGAGCAAGCCAAGGAAAGGTGTAGCGCCCTTCTCTACGCCTCGGTGTAATAGCTATTGAAAAGGAAACGTTCGGGTCGCCCTCACTACGGTCGCCAACATCAAAGGGAAAATTGATCATATGCAGCAAATGAAATCGTTAATTACACAATGTGCAAATGAAACAAACTGGCTGCAAAGGAGTTCAAGATTAGGCATGATTGGGTGGGAGAAGTAATCCTCAGGGAATTGCGCAAGAGATTAGAATTTGACCATACTAACACATGATATATGCACAAACTAAGATCTTTCCTGTAGAATGGGATGCCCAAACGGCTTACAAACGGATCATCCAAAAATAGCCAGAAGAATAGACCTTGAATTAATTGATAGGAAAAAAAGACTTTCTCATCTTATGGATTTTGCTGTTTTCGGTAAAACAGTGTGAAAATGAAAATGAAAAAATGGAAAATATAAGGATCTTTCCAGAGAAATTTTAAAAACTGAGGAAGATAAGAGTAATGGTGATAATAAGGATTAATCGATTTGTCTCAAACTGTAATCATTTTTTTTTTACTTAAAATCCAATTCAAATATAACGTGATTTAAAAGGAATAAATCGAATCAACTGAAATATGAAGGAATATAATTGCTAAATTTGGGGGATTGTTGGATTTGTGTGTGTTTGTGTGTGTGTGTGTGTGTTGATCTTTTTTCTTAAGAAATTTTATTAAACTCAGCAGTAAATACGAATCAATTCTCAAACATCCATCACTCTCCCTCTCTCTCTCTCTCTCTCTCTCTCTCTCTCTCTCTCTCTCTCTCACACACACGCACACACACACACACACACACACAAATGTACGAGTACATGAATTCCTATGAGTATGTGTGTGGGTGTGCATGCAATCTAGATATGAGCTAAAATAATTCAATTTATAAATATATTATTTTCACACAAAAATCTCCTTTTAAAAGTATTATTCTTATTCTTTTTCATCAGTGAATATTAGTTTTAAAATTTTCCGGGTAATTTAACTTTACTTATAAGTTCGAAGATATTTCTTTAGTTCTTTTTCAATTCTTCATATTGAAAAAGATGCCTTTCATTTTTCTAGTCAACAGTAATAAAATCCAGTATCAATGATATTTCCAATATTATCAGCGGTAGCAAATTATATCGGTTGTAACTGAACGCTATCCTCTTTAAAGTCACTTATTGGTTCATGTATCAAAATTCATTGATTTTTTTTCAAATCATTGCATTAGACAAAATCCTCTGGGAGATTCATACAAGTTTTTGAAAGCTGAAACGTGTGGACTTCCCGCTTGTACGAAAATACCGATTTTCATTATTTTTACTTCTCCAACAGCTCCCTTAATCAAATACCCATATCATCTGCATTGCGATATGTGATAGATCAGTTGATATGCTTATAAACAAAATCTACAGCTCTATTTGCATCGGTTAGTTGGTAAGGTTCACTTCTATGATTATTCAAAAAAAAAAAAAGAAAAAAAAAGAAATACATCAAATAAATTGAAAGAGAAAAAGAGATAAACTCTCGCTCAGCTAAATTGACTTTCTCCATTAGAAAAACCGAAAAGACCAATCAAATCAGTCTTTTGATTGATTTTGGGACCGATGTGGATATCCAAAAGGATTTTTATAGAGTTGGCTGATACAGTAGTCTACTTTATCTAGTCTAAACTTTACGTTTGACGTCATAGTAAGTCAATAATTTATCGACCAGTAAACTAAAGCTATTGGTTTTCTGTCATTGGAAATATCAAACTTTAAACAGTGACGTACAGGTCGATATTCTGTCATAATTTTAAAAATTTAAGAATGTTCTGTGATTATTTTTAAAATGATACAGGGTACAGAAGGAAAATATGGAGTAATTTATTAAATGTTTTTTTGTCTGATTAGTCCAAATTTTAGGGGGAAAAAACGCTTTAAATTCAAGTTTTCATGATTATCTCTATTATTCAAGCAATTTTTCATTAAAATTCAGCCCAATATAAGTGAGCAAGAAAAGAAACGAGAAAGAATCTATGATTTGCTTCACGCCGAAACCAAACCAAGTAAAATTTTCGAAATAATTGGAGTTTCTTTATGGCCTCCATCAAGCCCAGACCTTAACCTCTTGGATTACACTATATGGGGCTTTTTAAAAAACAAAACAAATGCAACTTCCCATCGAAATATTGGTTCGCTTAAGGCTGTTACTAAGGAGGATTAGAATAAAATGTCTGAAGAATTTATTTTAAAGGCACGCAAATCGTTTCGAAGGTGTGTTGATACAATAATTGAAAAAAATAGTAGCAATATTTAGTAAATTTACTGTTTTGTGTCTATCTTTTTTTGTTGTTGTTGTTTATTTCTTTAGATTAAAATTAATCTTGTTTTATAATAGTGACGTTTATTATTATAAAGAATATTTCTAATTTTGCTTCTGCATCTTGTAGAATTTGTTATTCAATAGCTTAATTCTACGTATATCGCTAGTATTAATCCTCAATTTATTTGAAAGTGCGTAGGAATGGACTTTTCTTGATAATCGCGATAGGCTTACAAATTTTAGGTATTTGATTTTTTTATATCTTTCTCAGTAATTACAAAGCTTTAAAAATACGTCTAAACAAGTTATAGGGGAGTGTCCTCGTGGTATAATGGTTAAAGCGATGGACTGCGGAATCGTAGTAAGCGAGTTAGTACTCCAGTCGCGCTATTATGTTCACTTTCGGGCAAATACCCCTGGGAAAGGTATGAACCCCCTTATCCTTCCAGCTATGGGTTAAATAGTACCCCTACTGTTCTTCTAGGAGAATAGCTTTGGCATTAAATAACCTACAAAGGTTGATATGCCATTAAAGCAAGGCAAAAAAAAATAAACAAGTTATAACTGATTACTGTGAGATTAGACTGTCGACAGAAGGTTCATACTTTGGGTTCAGTAACTACAGTAAAAACAGGCACATCTATGGTTCAAGCCCTGTCTTGTACATCAGAGAAAGACACGAATCTCCAAAATAATTACTGTGTTAATTACGCAAAGTAACATAGACATTTGTTACGTTTAACCGCTAGGAAGAGAGGGGAGGGCTACAGAGTCCCTCAGTAAAAAAAAACATTTTCTTTAAAAAAAGAAAAATCATTCAATTGAGATCAGCTTCATCAATAAATCAACCATTGATCTTCAAATGAATGACATCAATGATTATCATTTTGTCTTCTTCAAAAAGGAAAATGGGAACTGCTCACTGTATAAGAAACGACAAGTGGCACTTGACCATGATGAACAATGTCATTTTTTTTTTTGGTCGCTCCCAATACTCCAGTTGAGATTGATTTTACGAATGTCTAGATTTGTTCACTCCAACGTTTAAAGGTTAATACTGACAAGTCGTTGTCATTTCTTTCTCACCACATCAGCGGGAAGTCAATCAATCTTATTATATAAAAAAATCTGTCACTTTCTTTTTTTTAACCTGTTGGCTTTTTGTCAATGAACGCACTAAAGCAAATAGATATATGAAATTAATAGACTCATGGCGTGATTCGAAGGTCGAACCTAAAGGAAGACATGCAAGTGACGAATCCATTACAATACGATTCTATTAGTGAAATAAACTTGGAAAGATTTTTTTAATGTTTTTCGTTTGAATTGATCACCACTATTTTTTCAAATGACGTACGTGGTGCCTTCAATAAGTTTCCAGACTTTTTGTACCGGCATTTAAAATTGTCGTAGACACTTAAAAATTCACTATGTTATTGCTATACATCTTATGATATGACTGACCAATTTTTAGGATTTCAGATTCAAATAAACAGCTACAGCAGCAATTGGAATACACCCTACTAAAGCCTGATTGTCACAGCTGGTGAATTTCAAAAATGCAATCTGGACGTGAGGACACTTTAGAAGAACGATATGCAATAAAATTCTGTTTTAAACTTGGAAAAAATGATGCCACAGAAATGTATGGAATGCTTCAGACTGCTTTTCAAGCATCTTGCATGAATCGAGCATCAGTTTTTGAGTGGCATAAGAGATTCAAGGAAGGCAGAGAGTCTGTGAGGGATGATGAGAGGTGTGGGAGGAGTAAGGAAGTCAATACACCAGAGTTGATTAGCCAAAGGGTTACGGTTAGGGTTAGGGTTACTATGTTGAGGTTTTAAGGGTGTTCAGGAAGAGATTTCTAGGGAAGAGGCTAGCACTCTTCATATCGGGTCAGTGGCATTTCTACCAGGAAAATGAACCAGTCCACAACTCCATCTTTGTCACAGACCATTTGACCAAGATAGGCATCAAGACACTTCTGCAGCCTCTCTATAGTCCAGACCTTGTTCCCAGTGACTTTTGATTATTCCCTTAGCTCACAGGCTGTCGTTTTGAGACAATTGAAGAGATGAAAGAGTCTGTGACGAAGGTCATTGACTCGCTCTCACAAGAGAATTTCCATGGGGCCTTCCAGAAGTTGTTGGAACGGTAAAACAAGTACATTGCAGCCGGAGGAGATTACTTCGAAGGGGACTAGAGTTTCATGTGTGTCCTATCAATAAAAGTGCCCATACAAAAAAAAGTCTGGAAACTTATTTAATGATCCTCATATTTAAAAGAACGAAAACTAAATTTGATATATTTTCTAACTTTCATTAAATCTTTACAAACTACCGTCGCTTTAAATTGTCACTAATTTGATAGTTTCTTCAGTTAAATATTTATTTATTTATTACCGAGATATCAGCTTCATAGAAATAAAATAAAATAGAATGCAATATTATTTTCTATTCTTATTTCATTGAAGCAATATTAAGATGAGAGAAGAAAACTTTTTATAAATTGTATACATCACAATTTTTTATCTGTTTCCCCAAATTTCTTTCTTGCCCAATCGGCTGGGGCTGTAGAATACACCGATTGCTTCTCTGTACAGGGGTATGACCCCACCCCCAACGAGTGTCCTGAATATAGCACTAAACAATCTGATGAGGAGGATCCAGTAATGCAGGAGCTTTGGGGAATGCGGAGTACCCCTTCATTGCTATTGCTCTCAGATCCAATCTGGCTCGGAGTGGTAACACCTGATAGGGTCTTATCTATGGGTCAAAAAGAAATAAACCTTATGTTAAAAGGAATTGCTTGAAATAGAACTGTTTTGACATTGAAACTATGTACTTATGCTAAACTGAATTTTTTTAAAAATAGAACTGTTTTGGCATTAAAACTGTGTACTAGAACTGTTTTGACATTAAAACTGCGTACTTATGCGAGACTGAATTGTTTGAAATAGAACTGTTTTGACATTTAACTGTGTATAAACAAAAATCTGTACTATTACTAAACTGAATTGTTTTAACTTTTATCAAAATTCGGTGTTAAATGACCACCAAAAGGGTTGATACGCCGTAAAACAAAAAACAACCAATCAACCAACCACCCAACCAAATGTCTTTTTTTTTTTTTTTTTGAGAAGTTGTTCTTTAGAATTGGGGAATTTTAAAAACTACTTCAATTTGATTTTTTTTTTCCAATCAAAGTTCTATTTAAATTTTACATTAGATATGTGTGTAAACAAAATGTGTACTTATACTAAACTGAATTAGCTGAATTAGAACTGCTCGACTAAACTGAATAGCTTGAAATAGAAATGTTTTTCACAATTAAACTGAATTGTTTGAAATTGAACTATTTTCATAAAAATGAATTTGGCGTTAAATAACCTATATAGGTTGATATACCATAAAAACCAACCAACCAAACCATCACTTTAATTTTGGGAGCTTATTATATTTCAACACAGTCGATTACTTTACGTAATTAATATAATTAATCAGAGATCGAAAAAAATAAAAATAAAAACGACAAAACGTCCCCCAGATGTTTTACCCAAGAGCTATACAAATAAGACACACATAAATAATCCTGTCATTTTTACGGGTACTATGCTAATAGAATATAATCTCTAACTGCTTTTAGATTTTTTAATTAGGACAAATTCAATTTTGTATTTTCGAAATTAAAAAAAAAAGAATTCATTCAGTTTTTGAACCCGACTGATAAGAATATCTGACACAGAATGTAACTTATTTAAAACTAAATGCAATAACTCCTAAAGAAAACGCCAGGTTACTAGAAGATTTTCAAAATATTGTATCAGACACAGGAAAGATAGAAAAAACAGATCAGACAAGATTTAAACAGACGCTTCAAATTTTTATTTTTTAATGATATTTTTTTAAATTTACAGACGGGCGAATTTTTATTTTCTTTTTTTCCATTTTTAAGTATCTTTTTCTTTTAATTTATTTCTTGTTGTTTGACTCTAATCCTAGTTTAAATGAGGTTCAAATATTATTGTTCTGGCTTTCTCTTTTCTTTTGCTTTCTTTTCATTATTTGTTTTTGCAGATATTCTCTCTTCTCTTTTATTGTAATCTCTTTATCTTCCTTCATTTGTTTCGCTTCTTTTTAGTCGAATTTTCAAAACATAATCTTTCTCTTTCCATTATTTTCACTTTTCATTTGTTTCTCTTTTTATTTGTTTCTCTTTTTATTTCTTTTTCTTTTCTTTTTATTTCTTTCTCTTTTTATTTCTTTTCTTTTTCTTTTCTTTTTCTATCTTTCTCTTTTTCTTTTCTTTTTTCTTTTCTTTTTCTATCTTTTTATTTCTTTCCCTTTTTATTTCTTTTTCTTTTCTTTTTATTTCTTTCTCTTTTTATTTCTTTTCTTTTTCTTTTCTTTTTCTATCTTTTTATTTCTTTCTCTTTTTCTTTTCTTTTTTCTTTTCTTTTTCTATCTTTTTATTTCTTTCCCTTTTTATTTCTTTTTCTTTTCTTTTTATTTCTTTCTCTTTTTATTTCTTTTCTTTTTCTTTTCTTTTTCTATCTTTTTATTTCTATCTCTTTTTCTTTTCTTTTTTCTTTTCTTTTTCTATCTTTTTATTTCTTTCCCTTTTTATTTCTTTTTCTTTTCTTTTTATTTCTTTCTCTTTTTATTTCTTTTCTTTTTCTTTTCTTTTTCTGTCTTTTTATTTCTTTCTCTTTTTCTTTTCTTTTTTCTTTTCTTTTTCTATCTTTTTATTTCTTTCCCTTTTTCTTTTCTTTTTTCTTTTCTTTTTATTTCTTTCTCTTTTTATTTCTTTTTCTTTTCTTTTTCTTTTCTTTTTCTATCTTTTTATTTCTTTCTCTTTTTCGTTTCTTTTTTCTTTTCTTTTTCTATCTTTTTATTTCTTTCCCTTTTTCTTTTCTTTTTCTTTTCTTTTTATTTCTTTCTCTTTTTATTTCTTTCTCTTTTTCTTTTCTTTTTTCTTTTCTTTTTTCTTTTCTTTTTCTATCTTTTTATTTCTTTCCCTTTTTATTTCTTTTTCTTTTCTTTTTATTTCTTTCTCTTTTTATTTCTTTTCTTTTTCTTTTCTTTTTCTATCTTTTTATTTCTTTCTCTTTTTCTTTTCTTTTTTCTTTTCTTTTTCTATCTTTTTATTTCTTTCCCTTTTTATTTCTTTTTCTTTTCTTTTTATTTCTTTCTCTTTTCACTTCTTTTTCTTTTCTTTTTTCTTTTTATTTCTTTTCTTTTCTTTTTCTATCTTCTTTATTTCTTTCTCTTTTAATTCTTTTTCTTTTTTTTTCTATATTTCTATTTATTTTTCTTTTCTTTCTTTTTCTTTTCTTTTTTCTTTTTATTTCTTTTTCTTTTCTTTTTTCTATCTTTTTATTTCTTTTTATTTTTATTTCTTTTTTCTTTCATTTCTTTTAATTTCTTTTTCTTTTCTTTTTTTCTATCTTTTTCTTTTTTCTTTTTATTTCTTTTTCTTTTTAATTCTTTCTCTTTTCATTCCTTTTTCTTTTCTTTTTTAACTTTTTATTACTTTCTCTTTTCATTCCTTTCTTATTTTAATTCTTTCTCTTTTCCTATCTATCTCTTTTTGTTAATTTTTCTTTTGATTTCTTTCTTTTTCTTTCTTTCTATTTTCTTTCTTTCTCTTTTCCTTCCCCTCTTTTTATTTTTTTTTTCAATTTCTTTCTATTTTCATTTCCATCTCTTTTTATTCCTTTCTCTTTTTATCATATTTACCCCCCCGCTCGGACAGGATATGACACAAGGTCAATTTTTAAGCGGAGTTTAACAGGTTTCAATTCAGAGTTTTCCTTCTCCTAGACTAGTTTCCTCACCAAGGCTGAAGAACCTAGTCCGTCCTACAATTTACCCATAGCTGGAGGGAGAATAACACTGGTTTACAAAGAAACTGAGGCAAGCACAAAAAATACCCGTTTTTTACCTAATTTGAGGGTGCTGAATTCAAATTTTAAAATCCGTTTTTACTCATCACCTCTAGTTTTTTTTAGATATGCATAGTGTGCATTTTGTGCATATACGGTACGTAAAGGTGTATATGAATTCAGGGTTAATTCTAATATTGTGAGACTTATGGCTTATTTTTTAGTTATTATGCACTAAATGTAAGTGATAGCATTACATTGTATGTATATATATATATCAAGACGGATTTTGACAGTTAAGGCAGCAGATCTCAGTCCACACTCTGGTGGTCATTGGAAGAGGTTGTCTCGCAGGCGGCACAGGAGGTTGGTGTCCCTCAACTATCGTGTTACATATCTTTTGGGTTACTAAATATTAGTATTACATTTTCAAATGCACATCTAGTTTTACTTTGTTATATTTTCAGATTCTCCAATGGCTTCAAGCACGTCAAAATGTCGAGGATGCAAGGACAATTCTTTTTGCTACGTGTGTGGGGACTTTACAACAGTTGCACAGCGTCCAACCATCACTTCCCTCCTCAGAACCGTCTACTTTCACTATTTTGACTGTAAAAATGATGATCTGGACAGGTCTTGGGCTCCACAAATCTGTTGTAAACCCTGCTACAATGGACTAACTGCACGGTTTAATGGCATGAAAGCGGCTTTCAACTTTGCAGTCCCGATGGTCTGGAGAGAGCCGCGAAACCACGCAGATGATTATTATTTTTGTTTAACTAATCTAACTGGTTTCAATGCATCTTCTAGAAAAAAGATCAAATATCCCAACCTTCGATCTGCTATGAGACACGTTCCCCATTCAGATGGTCTTCCTGTACCCACACCTCAAGGAAATAAGGATCTTCTTTCCTCATCAGATGAAGAAATGCCTTCAAGAGAGGATTCTGCCGAGTCAATATATTTGGAAGATATTGAGTCTACATATTCAGGAACAAGTGGCAATGAGCCACACTGGATCACGCAAGAATACCTGAATGATCTTGCTCGTGATTTGTATCTGTCAAAACAGCAGTCAGAGTTCTTGTCTTCTCGGCTTAAACAGTGGAACCTAGTCCAGGAAGATGTAAGGATCACCAGTTTCAGGAATCGGAACAAATATGGTCATTGGTCTTCTTATGGGTATGCAAACGGGCTTCACAAAGTACTGTTGTTTTTCCTGTCTCTGGGATAGTCGAGCTGTATCCCAGCATTACAAGCAGAAAGACTGGGGGTCTAGAAGCACTTTTGTTCCTGGCGAACACAGCGTCAAGGAAAATCCTCTGGTAGACATGAATAAGGTGCTTCTTCCTCCTCTTCACATCAAGCTTGGTTTGATGAAGAATTTTGTGAAGGCGTTGCACAAAAATGGTACTGCCTTCCAACACTTGTCTACTGTGTTTCCAGGTCTTAGAGCTGCTAAGCTCAAAGAGAGCATCTTTATCGGACCTCAGATCCGAGAAGTGCAAAGGATACTGATTTTGAGGAGCTTAAGTTAAAGGAACTGAGAGCATGGAAAGCATTCAAGTCAGTCTGTAGTGGCGTCCTTAGTAACACAGATTACCAAGCCTGTATATATATATATATATATATATATATATGTGTGTGTGTGTGTGTGTGTGTGTGTGTGTGTGTGTGTGTGTGTGTGTGTGTAATATGAATGTAATATATATATACATATATATATATATATATATATATAGCTTCTAGGATTTCTCATCGTAGCTTATCAATTTTGTGTGTTTGAAAAGATCTAAGAATTATATAGACAAAATGTGTGAAAGACTGTTGCCAAACTATATATATATATATATATATATATATATATATATATATATAAACATGTTTGTTTAAATAATAAAGACACATTTTGTCGATATGATTTTATTAAGATGCTTTAAATTTTCCTTATAAGTATCTTGGTTTCAGATTGGAATTGATTGATGAATTTGCCAAAATTGTCCCTATCGATTAAGGACCTTTCAAAGGCCATCACTAAAGGTTGTTTGCATGTAAAAAGTGTGTTTTTAAAGAGTTTTTAAAAGTTTTTTTATAACATTACAAAATTACGTAAACGCAAACTTGTATAAAACTAATGTGTTGATGACATCGAACGAATTAAAAAACAGAACGCTATCCACAGAAAAAAGAATATTTTCAAGAAAAATAGAATATTTTAAAAGATAGATAGATACATAAGGGCATCTGAAAACATTGTCACTATTTTCAAAATCAATTATATTGATGCTGTATAATTCCATAATAAATATGCAACTATACACATATTGACGCAATGAAGACGAGCGACACAGTCCTTTTAGAAAAATATGTACCTCTCAGTTTATTTGCTAAGGTTGTGTGTGAGAGGGAGTTGGAGACTGAACAAAGACTGCTACATATTGACCTCACCAGCCCCTACGGACATAGCCGAGTGTCGTTCTTGTTCTCCAGGACGGCTGCTCAACCGGAGGCCCGGGGGCTCAGCTTTCTGCGCGCTTTCTCTACCATATCTTGTCACCAACTCATCTGATCTCCAACTCAATCGGGAGTCCCAAAGGCCCCTTCTGCCAGGTGGTGGCTTTCTCTGCCACATCTTGCCTCCGACTTCTCTGACTCCAACTCTGACTTCCTGTCTCACCGAGTTATATAATAGTTCAATCGCCCACTCAATCTTTGGAATGGCATGTTTGATCGTCATCAAGCGGAAATAACAGTCATGCAGTTCACTGGTCACTCTCTTCCGGTGCATCAGTATATGAGTGTACCATGGGATTTTACCTAGTCCCATATCGTCAGTCAAGCCCGCCTACGCGATTCCTTCAGAATAACTACCATCGGAATGTGTCACTTCCTTCTGGTGCATCTCTTTGGAATGGCATGCTTGGCCGGGTCGAAGGTCAATATACAACATTGAGTCAAAGTTTGTTTTTTTTTGTTTTGTTTTTATATGTAGGGGTGCTAGGTTTTGTAGTCGTAGCTGATAAAATTCTTATGCTTGAAAAGATCTTTATAAAATTATATAGACAAAATGTGTCTTTATTATTTAATCAAACATGCTTAAATGAAAGACAGCTGCCCAACTAAACACACATATATATATATATATATAGTGAGAGAGAGAGAGAGAGAAAGAGAGAGAGAGAGAGAGAGAGAGAAAGGAAGAAGAGATATTTTCTTAAATAATAAAGGTAAGGTATGTAAATCAAAAAATAATAATCTAATCAAATTGTAAATATTTGATATATTTGTATGGCTTCAAATTGTCAAAATGAAACTCCTATGGGACTTTAACATACACACGGATAACCTAATCTTGGCCAGAAGACCAGACCTAATAATAATCAACAAAAAAAAAAGAGAATTTGCCAAATTGTCGACTTTGCTGTCCCAGCTGACCACAGAATAAAACTGAAAGAATCTGAAAAGAAGGGTAAATACCTCGACCTTGTTCGGGAATTGAAAAAAAATATGGAACATGAAAGTGACAATCATACCAATTGTGATTGGTGCTTTTGGTACAGTAACTAAAGGATTATTAAAGGAACTGGAAGACTTGGAAGTTAGAGGACGAGTGGAGACCATCCAAACTACAGCATTATTGCTAACGGCCAGAATACTGAGAAGAGTCCTGGAGACTTGAGGAGACTTGCTGTCACTCAATCTCCAGTGAAAGACCATCAGCTTACGCTGATGTGAAAAACTCTAATGAGTAATAATAATAATAATGCAATAAATACAAAAACATTGTTATCATAGCAATGAATTTTCTCATTAATCAACACTGAGGTCAGGCTGCTAATATATTGCAAAAAAATATTCCGATTCGATTGGATCAAACGCAAGAAAATAA
>OY757920.1:14048982-14061482 GCA_963585895.1 Sepioteuthis lessoniana | reverse complement strand
GCTTTTTTTTTGTTTTTGTTTTTGTTTTTGTTTTTTGTTTTTTCGTGTTTTATTTTTTTAATATCAGGGCGAAGAGGGCTAATATATACATGAGAAGGTGGACGAGGACATTTGCCGCTTATTGGCCGGGTAAAAACGGTGATGACGGCAGGTGAAAAAGACAGAAAAGTACGGTGTAGTTAGGGGAGACAATCGTTTAATTGCGTGCTCTACTGTTTTCAAACATCCACCTTCTACTGACATTTGTACTTCCTCGATAATTTCTTTTATTGTCGTGAAATGTAATGAACCCCATAAGTGTTGTTTAATTGCTAACCATCTTTTCTACTTCTTTTTCCGTCATTGGCCTAGTGAGTAGAGTTTTCGCCAATTGTCCGGGACACCTGGGTTCAATCCCAGGTCGCGTCATACCAAAGACTTTAAAAATGGTACTTCATACCTCCTTGTTTACAACTCAGCAATATAAGGTACGTATCAAGGGTAAAGTGGAGCAATTCAGAGAAAGGAGTAGCGCCCTCCCTCGGTGTTGTAGCTATTGGAAAGGGAGCCTTCGGCTACTGTTGCAAACTTTACTTACTTATAAAAAATATCAACGAGTAAAAAACTGAGCCAGATGTATAAAATACAAGAAAATAAAAGCCATGAAATGGTTTCAAAATGGATGTCATTTCGTGTTACCAATAGAAATATAGCCCCGTCGGCAGGACTTAAAATACGCTGTGTGCATTTAACAATCCCTCCGAACTGAGAGGATGAGACACAAGGTCAATTTTTTGGCGGAGTTAAACAGGTTTGAGTTCAGAGTCTTCCTTCTCCTAGACTGGCTCCCTAACTCTGGCCCGGGATGGTAACAACTGATAGAATCCTATCTATGGGTCAAATAGAATTAAACTGTGTACTTATGCTAAACTGAATTATTTGAACTTGAACTGTTTTTGACATTGTAACAGCGTACTTATGCTAAACTGAATAGTTTTGAATAGAAATGTTTTTTTTTTTATGTTGAAACTGTGTACTGATGCTAAATTAAATTGTTTGGAATAAGATTCTTTTTACATTTAACTCTGTATTGCCAAGTCGGTTGGGGCTGTAGAATACACCGACTGCTTCTCTGCGGAGGGATAAAAACCCCTCCCAACGAGTGTCCTGTATATGACACTAAACAATCTGATAGAGAGGCTCTGGTAATGCTGGAGCTTTGGGAAATGCAGAGTACCCCTTCATCGCCATTACTCGCAGGTCCAATTTGGCCTGGAGTGGTAGCACCTGGTAGGGTCTTATCTATGGGTCGAATAGAACTAAACTGTGTACTAATACTAAACTGAATTGTTTGAACTAGAACTGTTTTTCGCCTTGAAACTGCGTACTTATAGTAAACTGCATCATTTGAAAAATAACTTTTTTCAAATATAGCTAAACTGTGTACTTATGCTAAACGGAATAGTTTGAAATAGAACTGTTTTGACATTTAATTGTTTGTAAAAAAAAAGCTATTCTTATGCTAAACTAAATTGTTCGAAATTTAATTCGGCGTTTAATTAAACTATTTTTACATTTCAAGCCATTGTATTAGGTTTCAAATAATTTTAAAAATTATTTTTCCTTCTCCAGTGATATTAACCAGTCATGTGCTGTCTTGTGTAGACAAGAAGGCATAAATTTATATGCCTGTGAATAGTGAAACACGACAGACTTGTGTGGGCGCCTCAGGTAGTGTAATGGTTAGCAAGCTAGACTAGCAAACCTTACACGAGTGAATTCGAGTCTCATTGGGTACCCCATTCATTCAGACTTGTGCTACATCGAAGAAAAGAGCTGACTTCCTCTCAGCAGAGTAGAGCGTATGCACTACTCTCAGGAACGTGCTGGACTGGGACACACTTCGATCGGCCGCGCTGGTCGGTACACGGATCTGGTCGGGTGTGTCCTGGTTCCAGTGGCAGTCGGTCGAGGTCCGCCTTAATCGGCATTCTCAAGCTTCTGGAAGCCGTCCTCCCAGGCTCTAACCCCCCATGGAGGGGGCTAGGTTTATCGCCTCTTTTTAGGAGAATGGTAACGGAGGCCGAGGCATTTTTGGAGCTACCGGGCGTGTCTTGGCTACGGCCCTGCGCCCGGACCCATCTAAGAAAGACTTGTGCCACACGCACCCGGTTGGTGGGACGTACGACAAATGCCAACACACTTGTGTGAGCACCTCAGGTTGTGTAATGTTTAGCAAGCTAGACTAGTCTCATTGGATGCCCCACTCATACGGTCTTCAGTTATATCTAAGCAAAGAGCTTTGTAAATTATCACGAAATACTTGCGTATTGACCGTGTTGTTCTGCTCTGCAAGATTCGGTTCGTGTATCGCTAATTTGTTGGTCGAGGCCGCCTGACATGGGTTCCTGGGAAGCCCAGCATTCGTGTCAAACGGCTAAGACCGACACTCCTTGGGCCTCAGGAGGTCTTCCTCATAGGCTTCACCAGCTTCGGCATCGCTTGGTTTATCGTATGACGCCTGAGGCGTCCCTTTTTTAGGGCAATGCGAACAGGTCCAAGGCATTTTTGGAAGCGCTGGGTGGGTCTGGGCTATGGCCCTCTGCTCGGTTCCCACATTAAAGAAAGCCTTGTACCACACTTTAGCACGGTGGGAAGTCAAACAAATACCACGACCGACTTGCGTATCGACAAGTGGAGCTACAACCCAACACATTCCATAAAAATGTACAGCTTCATCTGAGAACAAAAATGTACAGCTTCATCTGAGAACAAAAATGTACAGCTTCATCTGAGAACAAAAATGTACAGCTTCATCTGAGAACAAAAATGTACAGCTTCATCTGAGAATAAAAATGTACAGCTTCATCTGAGAACAAAAATGTACAGCTTCATCTGAGAACAAAAATGTACAGCTTCATCTGAGAATAAAAATGTACAGCTTCATCTGAGAATAAAAATGTACAGCTTCTGAGAATTTAAATTACGAAACTAAGAACGGAAGTGTGGGTGACACCAAAATAAGGACGAAATGGAAATATACCAACAAACAGAATAGAAAACAGTATTGAATACTAATTTCAATTAAGAAAAAAAGGAAGGAAGTATTGTTAACAAATCAACTGAAAATAGTCTTATATCTAATTGGTTTTACTCTGCCAATAACAAAATATTAGGCGCCATAAATTCTACCGAATATTTAATTAACCAATTTTTCTTTAAGATAACCAGATAAATCTTATTTGAAATTGCCTTCTTTATAATACAATAACCAGTTTATTTGCATGAAAAGAGTGTTATATTTTAGGTATTATAAAAGTTGTTACATTCATCCCAGCCAAATATTGTACATGGTTTGATTGATGAGGTAGTAAATAGTAATGGTTATCGTTGTAGGAAATGGACACGGCGACACGAGTTCAAATCCTGGACGAGACTGATTTCATTTCACATTGCACTAATACCCTTAGGAAAGGTATGAATCCAATTATTCTCCCTCCAGCTATGGGTAAAATAGTAGGGCAGACTAGGTTCTTCAGACTTGGTGAGGCAACTAGTCTAGTAGAAAGAAAATTCTGAATACAAACCTGTTAAACTCCGCTTAAAGAATTGACCTTGTGTCATATCTTACCCGAGCGGAGAGGTTGGTAAATATGTATGCAGGAGGTGCCCATGGTGTTATGGTTATCGTCGTTGGAAATGGACACGGCGACACGAGTTCCAATCCTGAACGAGACTGATTTCATATCCCATTGCACTAATACCCTTGGGAAAGGTATGAATCTAATTATTCTCCCTCCAGCTATGGGTAAAATAGTAGGGCAGACTAGGTTCTTCAGCCTTGGTGAGGCAACTAGTCTAGGAGAAGGAAAACTCTGAATACAAACCTGTTAAACTCCACTTAAAAATTGACCTTGTGTCATATCATGCCCGAGTGGAGGGGTTGGGTAAATATAGATAAAGTAGTAAGCTTGGCACCTACTCATTATTGATGATTTTTCAGACGAATCCACCACCATGCAGTTGTTATAAAATATCATCTTTTAAACATGTTGGTAATTTCACCACAACTACACCTCACTGTAGCCCAATCGGCTGGAGATGTAGAATTCACCGACTGTATCTCTGCATATGAGTAAGACCCCCCACTCCAACCGGACATTGGCATGATGTTTAGAGTGTACACCAATGGTCCGGGAGACCTGGGTTCAATCCCAGGTCGAATCATACCAAAGACCCAAAAATGGTACTTGATGCCTCCTTACTTAACACTCTAGCATTATAAAGTACGGATCAAGGATAAAGTATAGCAATCCAGGGAAAGGAGTAGCACCCTTCCCTACACCTTGGTGGAGTAACTATCGAAAAGGTCGCCTTCTGGTCACCCTCGACTACGGTGGCCAACTTTACTTTTATATACATGGGCTTAATGACAATGTTTTCACTTTTCACTTCCGGTTGTTATTGACTTGTGGAAATCCAGATTTGTTATATGGAATTTTCAGATGGTTTCATGTTTTCTCTTTTGCATCTCGATAATGTAGAGTACCCCTTCATTGCCATTACTCAACGCTTCACTCTAAGAGTGGTTGAAACTTTTAGAGCCTTATTTATAGATCAATATATATGCTTAAAATTATTAGTGTTTGATAGGAATACTTGAAACCATATATTTTTACATCTTGCATCTTTTTGGCATCTCGAAATCTCTTGAATACGTTAAAGAATCCAGAAATCGACCAGAAACTACGACAGATGAATAAAAAGAGCATTAACAAGAGACGTTTACGAATGGAAACGGAGAAAATGTCTGGAAGTTGATTGTGGAAAATATTCTCCTACTGATAAACAACTTGCTTATAAGATTGCCCAGTCGGCTGGGGCTGTAGAATACACTGACTGTAAGACCCCCCACCAACGAGTGTCCTAGATATGGCACTAAACTACCGGATGGTGAGGCTCCAGTAATGCTGGAGCTTTCGGGAATACGGAGTACCTTTTCATTGCTATCGCTTCCGGGTACACTCTATCCTGGAGTGGTACGATCTGATAGGGTCCTATCTATGGATCAAATAGAACAGTTTGGGATTTAAACTGAGAGCTAACAAATGACTGATGTTAAATTGAATTGTTTGAAATAGAACTGTTTTATCACTTAACTGTGTGTAAATAAATAACTGAAGTTTAATTCAATTATTAGTGACTTATAGTTATATTTGGAATCATTTAACTATGTTGACTTATGCTAATTTGAATTGTTTGAAGTTAAACTGTTTGATCATTTAACTGTGTACAAACAAATGACTGAAGTTTAATTGAATTATTAGTAATACCTAATTACACTTGGAATCATTAATCTATATTGACTTATGCTTATTTGAATTGCTTGAAATAGAATTGTTTGATCATTTAACTGTGTGTAAATAAATGACTGATGTTTGATCGAATTCTTAGTAATAGATAGTAATAATTGGAACCATTTAAGTAAATTGGTTGTCAAAAATAGAACTGTTTGATCATTTAACTGTGTGTATCTACAAAATGTGTTTACAAATCATATATTTAATACATATGTAAAAACAGGATTTGGCATAAAATAACCGACAATGGATGATATACTATAAAACCAAACCAAACCAAACCTACACCTCACTGTTATTATGTCGTATATGGTGCCTTCAATAAGTTTCCAGGCTTTTTTGTCATTTAAAATTGTCGTAGACTCTTGAATATTCAGTATGTTATTGCTATACATCTTATGAGATGACTGACCAACCAATTTTTATGATTTCAGCTTCAAATCAACAGCTACAGCAGCAATTGGAATACACCCTACTGAAGCCTGATTGTCACAGATGGTGAATTTCAAAAATGCAATCTGTACACTTTAGAAGAACGATATGCAATAAAAGTCTGTTTTAAACTTGGAAAAAATGATGCCACAGAAACGAATGGAATGCTTCAGACTGCTTTTCGACCATCTTGCATGAATTGAGCATCAGTTTTTGAGTGGAAAAATAGATTCAAGTTAGCCAGGGAGTTTGTGAGGGATGATGAGAGGTGAGGGAGGGGTAAGGAAGTCAATACACCAGAGTTGATTGGCCAAAGGGGTAGGGTTAGGGTTAGGGTTACTATGTTGAGGTTTTAAGGGGGTTCAGATTGAGATTCCGTCGGAAGAGGCCAGCACTCTTCAAATTGGGTTAGTGGCATTTCCACCAGGACAATGCACCAGTCCTCAACTCCATCCTTGTCACAGACTATTTGATCAAGATGGGCATCAAGACAGTTCCTCAGCCTCCCTATAGTCCAGACCTTGCTCCCTGTGACTTTTGGTTATTTCCTAAGCTCACAGGCGGTCGTATTGAGGAGATGAAAGAGGCTGTAACGAAGGTCAGTGACACGCTCACACAAGAGGACTTCCATGGAGCCTTCCAGAAGTTGATGTAACATTACAACAAGTGCATTGCAGCTGGAGGAGAATACTTGGAAGGGGACTAGAGTTTCATGTGTGTAGTATCAATAAAAGTACCCATATGAAAAAAGTCTGTAAACTTATTTAATGATCCTCGTAGTCCAATCAAAATAAGGAACTATTGTTGGTTTAGCGAGATTTCTGAGCTTAGTTCTTTTCTCGGTTTAACGAGCAATTCATATTTGTTCTAATTCTGTATAGATCATTCGTCTCCATTAAAAATTAATGAATATAAATTATACTTATACTTTTTCAAAATCCATGATTCAACTCAAAACTCTTAATAAAATGCTGCTGTGTTGGCTGCGCTTACAATAGCCTGGGTGTATCCTCTACAGAAGGGTAAGACCCAACCAATAAAATGTCATCCTTAGCATGACACTTAAATTCATCTGATGGAGAGACACCAATTCTCGAACACTGCTGAGTATAGAGTACCCCTTTCATTACCATCACACCTAGATCTACTCATATCTGGAGTGGTAGTTTGAAAGTTATTCATATGCGATAAGACTGTAGTAAAAAAGAAGTACCTCTTAAGAAACAATCACTGAAAAATTTAAATTGGCCGACCGGAGTTGAAGGGTAACCCGAAGACTCCCTTTTTAATAGTTACTATTTACCAACCCCTCCGCTCGGGCAGGATATGACACAAGGTCAATTTTTAAGCGGAGTTTAACAGGTTTTGAATTCAGAGTTTTCCTTCTCCTAGACTAGTTGCCTCACCAAGGCTGAAGAACCTAGTCCGTCCTACTATTTACCCATAGCTGGAGGGAGAATAAGGGGGTTCATACCTTTCCCAAGGGTATTTGCCTGAAAGTGAACGTAATAGCGCGACTGGAGTACGAACTCGCGTACTACGATTCCGCAGTTCATCGCTTTAACCATTACACTACGAGGACACTCCCTTTTTAATAGTTACTACACCAAGATGAAGGGAGGGCACAACTCTTTTCCCTGGATTGCTCCGCTTTACCCTTGATCCGTAGCTTATAATGCTGAGCGTTAAACAAGGCGGCATCAAGTACCATTTTTTGAGGTTTTGGTATGACTCTACCTGGAAATGAACGTCGGTCTCCCAGGGCATTGGTGAATACTCAGACTATTATGCCAATGAGCAGGTAAAATTACAAGTATCAACGTGACATGCTGTTAAAATCAATCTTCATAACATTGTCTGTGTGTGTGTGTGTGTGTGTGAGTGTGTGTGTGTGTGTTTACCAAACCTAGACAGTTTTAAATCCTTCTCACATCTTAATTCTATTTGTTCTGTAGTGGTTGCGTCATGCATCCAATTTGTAGACGCAGTTTATTAAAAAAGCGAAGAATAAGACGATGGTCAATTGTTGATAAATTACACTATGTAGAAAAAAAAATCACTTATATTTAAAAGGAATTTCGAAACGAAATTGGAATGGATGTATATTTTGAATCAAAATGGCATTAGTCTCCATGACAGAAGTCTGCGCAGGGCTTTTGCTAAGAGAAGTCCCTAAATGCGAAGAAATTGGATAAAGAATGGTTGGGTTTAGCAGAACAGACAAAGAAGACCTAAAAACTGGTTGGTCAGTCGGCTGGGACTGTAGAATACACTGACGGCACCTCTGCAGAGGGGTAAGACCACCACCAACGACTGTCTTGGATATGACACTAAACAGTCTGACGGTGAGGTTCCAGTAATGCTGGAGCCTTGGGGAATACAGAGTACCCCTTCATTGCCATTGCTCCCAGGTCCACTCCGGCCCGGCATGGTAGCACCTGATAGGACCCTATCTATGGGTTAAATAGAATTAACGGCATACTTGTGCTAAACTGAATATCTTGAAATAGAAATGTTTTTTGACAATTGAACCGTGCTTACATTTGAACTGCGTACTTATGCTTAACTGAATTGTTTTAAATAGAACTGATTATCTACATAAAAATGGATTTGGCGTTAAATAACCTACAAAGGTTGATATGCCATAAAACCCGCCAAACCAACTAAACCAAACCTAAAAACTGGAGAGAAAAAATACCAGACACAAAATACAAATGACTATAACCCCCCCTCTCTCTCTCTCTCTCTCTCCTTCTCTCTTTCTCTCTCTCTCTCTCACACACACACACACACACACACACCTTTCCACGTACTGCTGATAAAATAAACAGGTGTCTTTCTCCCTCACTCAACTTCTCTATGTACTTAGCACCTTCTTCCTCGAAGCACTTTCCTATTTGAGTTTGGAACACGTAGATATTTGGTAACCTCTCAGTAGCTGTCATATAATCTTGTAGTCTTACGTTAAACTTTGCGAGTCGCATCACATTTCCAGTGCTTGATTAAGACTCCGTTAAGTTCTCCTGAGGCTCTGAACGAACCAGAACAACCTTTATGCAAATTAAAGCAAAGGTTATCTTTCACCTGCCTTGCTCGAAATATTACAATACCTTCCAAAGTCAGATACTTAAAAAGTATCTTGATTTGAGATTGAATCTACATAAAAATACATGTTTGTCATTTTCTTATTATTATCTAAGTGCACGGGTCATACATACTTATTCTTTTATTAAAAAGTCAAATAACAAATTACCAATTCTGTGGAGGTCCCCGTGGTGTAATGGTTATCGTCGTAGGACGATAACCATTACACCACAGACACAGCGACACGAGTTCAAATCATGAACGAGACTGACTGCATTTCACATAGCACTAATAACCTTGGGAAAGGTATGAATCCGATTATTCTCCCTCCAGCTATCGGGTAAATAGTATGACTGGGTTCTTCAGCCTTGGTGAGGCAACTAGTCTAGCAGAAGGAAAACTCTGAATTCAAACCTGTTAAACTTTGCTTAAAAATTGACCTTGTGTCATATCCTGCCCGAGCGGAGGGGTTGGTAAATATGATAAATTATCAATTCTGTTCGCAAAGGTTAGAATCTGTTAAAACTATTTTGTTTTTATCGAAATTTTCAAAATTACCTGAACAATCAGAATTTTTCACGTTGCAATTTGAACAAAAATAAGCAAATGTAAAATTTATTCGGCTATTTTTCTAACAACCGCTGTAAACACGATTTTCACTTATCTTGACTTGTTTTCTTCGTGGATTATTTAATTCCAAAGTTATGCTTGCAGAAGAATTGTGGCGGTACTATTTAACCTGTAGCTGCTGAGATAAGGGGGTTCATGCCTTTTTCAAAGGTATTAGTCCGGGAGTGGACGTAATGGCACGACATGAGTTCGAACCCGTATGTTTCGAAGCCGCAGTCTAACATGTGAGCTGTCATATCATTTTATTTCGATTATTTTCAAAGGAAGTCAAATAGAAAACGATGGAACAGAATTAAAATGAACCCCTAAAAGTGTGAAGCAACTGTTGGAGTTATTTACTTAGGGTTTAGTTTGGTTGGGTTGTTTGAGTTTTATGGCATATCAACCTTTGTGGGTTATTTAACGCCAAACTCTGTCTATATAAATATAAATTCAACCAAAGATTTCTAAACGAATACTTAGTAGGCGAAATTTCCTATAAGCAGGATTTCATTTGTTTGCGCATTAACCAGTTTTAATTCATCAAATTTTTTTGGTACAATATTTACTTAGGGGTGTAAAAAAAGTAAAGTTGGCGACCGTAGACGAGGGCGACCAGAAGGCTCCCTTTTCAATAGCTACTACACCGAGGTGTAGGGAAGGGCGCTACTCGTTTCCCTAGATTGCTACACTTTACCCACGATACGTACCTTATATTGCTGAGTGTTAAGGAGGTATCAAGTACCATTTTAAAAGTCTTTGGTATGACACGATCAGGGATTGAACCCATGTCTTCCGGACCATTGGCGAGCACTCTACCCACCAGACCAATGAGCCAAAGACTTTACTAACGGCAACGTAAAAACTCTCTTTATAGGAATGACGGATAGGGCATTCTAAGAAATTATAGGAACATGTTAAGGGATTTGTGTTCTTATTAAAGTCTGGGAATCAATAGAGTATATTGTATTTTTGCCGTTTGAACCTTTTACCAGCTATAAACACTATAAATGATTAATTGGTTGGTATTTTGTTTTACGGCACATCAACTCTTTTCGGGTCATCTTACGCCGAATTAAACTTTCAAACAATTCAGTTTAGTATAAGGATAGGTTTTGCTTACAAACAGTTAAAAGTCAAAACAGTTCGGTTAAATATCAAAACAGTTCAGTTAAATGTCAAAACATTTCTATTTCAAGCAATTCAGTTTAGTAATAGTACACAGTTTAGTTCTGTTTGACCCATAGATAGAACCCTATCAGGTGCTACCACGACAGACCAAAATGGACCTGGAAGCGATAGCGATAAAGGGGTACCCTGCATTCCCCAAAGCTCCAGCGCTACAAGAAACTCATCATCAGATTGTTTAGTATCATGATTAGGATACCCGTTGGGGGAGTCCTACTTCTCTGCAGAGACTCAATCGGTGTATTCTGCAGCCCCAGCCGACTGGGGCACTTGTTGGGGGGAAGTTTATACCTCAGCAAAGATGCAGTCAGTGTATTCTAAAGCCCCAGCCGACAGTGCCACTCGTTTAGTAGGTCTTACCCCTCTGCAGAGATGCAATCGGTGTATTCTACAGCCCCAGCCGACTGGCCACTCGTTTGGTAGGTCTTACCCCTCTGCAGATATGCAATCGGTGTATTCTACAGCCCCAGCCGACTGGGTCACTCGTTTAGTAGGTCTTACCCCTCTGCAGTTATGCAATCGGTGTATTCCCCAGCACCAGCCGACTGGGCCACTCGTTGGGGTAGTCTTACCTCTCTACAGAGATGCAGTCGGTGTATTCTACAGCACCATCCAACTTGGCAATGCTGTAAATGAGTTACTATTTGGCCCGCAATTCATAAACTATACGACGCTACTAGAATATGATTAACTTCACTTTTCCTTTCCAGCACTAGACAATCAAGAACACCCAATCATTGCATTTGATAATGTAATCTCTAATCTAACCTGATGACCGAAAAACAGCGATGATTTTGCAACTGCAGAACTTAATTTAATATTATATAACAAGGTCTGACAGACTTTAATCTGGAATAATGAGATTTGTCAAAACAAGTTTACAATTCAGTATCAAATTAGATGGTATAGTTGGCAAAGAGCCACAGAGTTGTCTCCCCTTTATATTCATTTCCTTCTAAAAATTTCAGAACGCACTCTTACGCTAAAGTTTGATTAACAAATCCATCACTTATGATAAATGTCAGATAATGACATCAGAATATCAAATTATAAATTATTATTTTGTCTGTATTAAAACTATATCACCTAATTACAGTATCAGCTTTGTATATATATATATATATATATTCATTTACAAACCAAAAAAAATTCAACTATATGAAAATGTACAAATATGAAAAACGCAAGGTATTCATAAAACCATCTTCTGAAGACCATTAGTTTCTTTATATATATATATATATATATATATATATATATATATATCTTCACCGGAGGAAGACACAGAATACTTCGACATTGTAGCAGGAGTACTACAAGGAGACACACTAGCCCCATACCTCTTTATCATTTGTGTAGACTACGTGTTTAGAACTTCGATTGATAAGATCAGAGAAAACGGCTTCGAGCTGAAAAAGAAAAGAGCAGAAGGTACCCCGCAAAAACAATGACTGACGCCGACTACGCCAATGACATAGCGATACTGGCAAATACACCCAACCAAGCCGAAACACTCCTGCATAGTTTGGAACGAGAAGCCATAGGCATTGGCCTCTATGTCAATGCACACAAAATGGAATATATGTGTTATGATCAAACAGGCGACATCTCCACACTAGACGGAACCCCTCTGAAACTAGTCAACACATTCACCTACCTAGGAAGTAGCGTCTCATCGACCGAAAAAGACATTGACGCACGACTAACGAAGGCATTGACAGCTATCGATAGGCTTTCAATCATGTGGAAATCAGACCTGACCGATAAAATGAAACGCAGTTTCTTCCAGGCAGCGGTCGTGTCGATACTGCTATATGGATGCACCACTTGGACGCTAACTAAACGGCT
>OY757920.1:13916178-14043678 GCA_963585895.1 Sepioteuthis lessoniana | reverse complement strand
CAATACGTTACTAGCAGTTTGAATTTGGAGTTTTCCTTCCAAGAAAACCATTCTGCTCAAATTTCTACCCATAGCTGGAAAAAGAAAAGGGGAATTAATGTTTTTCTTTTTCATGGACATTAGCTCTCCGAAAAACGCAGCCACGCCCAAGATTTGAACTTGTATCGCCTTGTAGTCCATTTCCTACAACGATAACAGTTGGATATACATATATATATATACATATATATATATATATATACACCAATCCCTCGGCTCGAGCAGAATATGACACAAGGTCAATTTTTAAGCGAAGTTTAACTGGTTTGAATTCAGAGTTTTCCTTCTCCTAGACTAGTTGCCTCACCAAGGCTGAAGAACCCAGTCTGTCCTAACATTTACCCATAGCTGGAGGGTAAATAATTGGATTCATACCTTTCCCAAGGGTATTAGTGCCATGTGAAATGCAATCAGTCTCGTCCAGGAATTGAACTCGAGTCGCCGTGTCCATTTCCTTCGACGATAACCATTATATTCCATATATATATATATATATATATACACGAGTATCTTGGAGCTTTGGAGAATGTGGAGTACCCCTTCATTGCCATTGCTCACACATCCACTCTGACCGAGAGTGATAGATAGGGTCCTATCTATGGGTCAACTAGAACTGTTTGACATTTAAATAGAGTGCAAACAAATGACATATTGAATTGAGTTGTTAGAAATAGAACTGTTTTTACATTTAACTGTGTGTACAGAAATGACGGATTTTAATTAGATTGTTAGTGTTAAACAGCAATTCTTGTTACCACCTCCCTATGTGCTGACAAGGATTAATATCAAATAGAATATTTAGTGTCAGATAGCAATAATTGAAACCAATTAACTGTAGAAACACTAGCAATACTAGTGTGCAAATAGATTAGTTCTGACTCATTTAAAAATGTAATTACCTAAAAACTGTGTGCAAACAAATGACTGATGTTAAATTGTCATTGTTATATAGCAATACTTGAAATTATTTGACTGTGTGCCAAAAAATCAGCTGAGGCTCATTTAAAAATGTTATCAACAAAATGTGTTCACAAATTATATATATTTAATTTATGTGTATATAAGAGGATTTGGCATTGAATAACCTACAATGGTTGATATGCCATAAAACCCAACCAAACCAAATCCTATATATTTGATATATATGTATAAAGTGAATTTGGCATTAAATAACCTACAATGGTTGATATGCCACAAAACCCAACCAAACCAAATCATATATATTCAATATATATTTATAAAGAGGATTTGGCATTAAACAACCAACAATGGTTGATATGCCATAAAACCCAACCAAACCAAATCATATATATTTAATATATATGTATAAAGAGGATTTGGCATTAAATAACCTACAATGGTCGATACGCTGTAATAGCCAAATAAAATCAAACCCTATATATTTGATATACATATATAAAGGGAATTTGGCATTGAATACCCTACAATGGATGATATCCCAACCAACCAACCAACCACTGAAGAGAGTTGAACAAATAAAAAGAGTCTTATTTGTTTGTAAAATAGTTAAGATAAAACTGTTCATCTTCAAGTCTAGCAGTTTGGATTCCCTTTAAACACACACACACATACACAGAGTCGTCTGAGAGAGAGAAAGGGGAGAGGGAGATCGTAAGTGCTGGAAGTTAGTATCTTAAAACTATCTTGAAGTACTTTGATGAGATTTATCCTTCCAACTTACCAATCTAAGTGGAGTCTTATGAAGGAAAAAATTCCAGTAATCTTTCATCTCGAAACATAATGGAAAGTTGTTTGGTAATGCTGCAGATTTACAAGTCTGGACAGATTTTGAAAGACGCCGTGACTTTCTAATGGAAACCCTTCAAATCGACCAGAATCCGAACATTGTCAACTTAAAAAAAATTGTTTGAAAAAATGTTGTACCGTCTAGAGGTAAAATTTATATCAAGTATTTGATGTGTAATGATCTAATTTTCAATCAAATTCTCATTTTCATCATTCCAACATTTGTTCGGTCTCAATTTTCAAGACGGTTGTCCTTAAAGAGTCGGGCGGAGGCATCTTGGATATCAACGTCCTGGTCGTTTACCAACTTGTTATACTTACCTAGTCAGCAAATTGAATGTTGTTATTTGAGTGTAAAGTTTACTTGTTAGAACAGATGCTGATCAATGGCTATGTTAGTTTTTTGTTTGGTTTTGGTTTTGGGTTTTTTTTTATTTCAGCAAGTTTAATTTCCAACAGGTCAGTTTTAATTACATATAATTTTACCTTCCCTATAGATTTTTGATTAGATTCAGAGCAGAACTTCATGGTGGCCATTCTGTTATCTTCTCTCCGATAAATCTTTCAAGATCAAAGAAATCACGGATAAGCTTAGATGCATGAGTCGGAGCTTAAATACATACTTCACTCTGAAACTAGGAGACTGGGACTTGTGATATGCAAAGAAAGTCTAATCCATAAAATTGCAGCAATTAGCACTGGTCCAGTAATGGTTTGGTCGACCATATTTACCAAACCCTCCGCTCGGGCAGGATATGACACAAGGTCAATTTTAAGCGGAGTTTAACAGGTTTGAATTCAGAGTTTTCCTTCTCCTAGACTAGTTGCCTTACCAAGGCTGAAGAACCTAGTCTGCCCTACTATTTACCCATAGCTAGAGGGAGAATAGTTAGGGTATTGGTGCTATGTGAAATGCAATTAGCCTGGTCCAAGAATTGAATTCGTGTCGCAGTGTCCATTTCCTACGACGATAACCATTACACCACGTGCACCTCCATGGTTTGGTCGACAATTCCAGCAAATATCATCACACGACCGCGTCCTTCTAGCCTTCTTTAGCCACAAGTACATCAGAAACCCTTTTGTCAACTTTAAAAAAGGCTTATTTAAAAGATTTGTACCGTCAAGAGGTAATATTTATTTTAAGTATAAGTTATATATATATATATATATATATATATATATATATATATATATATATATAAGAAACGGTTGCTATGACATCAACGGCCGAAAGTAAACGCGTTTTTAAATCACAAACTTCACTAAAATGAAGATGAACCAACGTTCAATGTAATGTGTGCTTTTAGTTGATCTGGTGTATATATAGATATATATTTCTTTTTAAATACCCAAAAGCTGCTTGGTAGCGCCAAGAGTGGCAGTACCGCCTTGAGCTACCGAAACTGTGTTATCACCCTGCTTGGTGGCTGATGAGGACAGAGTATTGCACGTGCTTTTACACGTTGTATGATAAAAAATAAAAAATATAAAAAAATAAAAATAAATAAAAGTATATATATAAGTAATACTAAAGTTGGCGACCGTAGTCGAGGGCGACCCGTAGGCTCCCTCTTCAATAGCTACTATACTAAAGTGTAAGAGAGGGCGCTACTCCTTTCCGTGTATTGCTCCACTTTACCCTTGATACGTCCCTTATAATGTTCAGTGTTAAGGAAGGAGGTATCAAGTACCATTTTTTGAGTCTTTGGTATGACTCGACCTGGGATCGAACCACAGTCTCGCGAGCCATTGGTGTATACTCAACCCAATCTATCATTAAAAGGGAGCGCTTGTAGTGTAATGGTTACCGTCGTAGGAAATGGACACGGAGATAACTTGTGTAATGATTTAATTTTCAATCAAATTCTCATTTTTATCATCATATTTACCAACCCCTCCGCTCGGGCAGGATATGACACAAGGTCAGTTTTTTTTAAGCGGAGTTTAACAGGTTTGAATTCAGACTTTTCCTTCTCCTAGACTAGTTGCCTCACCAAGGCTGAAGAACCTAGTCTGTCCTACTATTTACCCATAGCTGGATGGAGAATAATTGGATTCATACCTTTCCCAAGGGTATTAGAGCCAAGTGAAATGCAATCAGTGTCATCCAGGATTTGAACTCGTGTCGCCGTGTCCATTTCCTACGACGATAACCATTACACCACGGGCACCTCCATTCTCATTTTTATCATTCCAACATTTGTTCGGTCTCAGTTTTGAAGATGGTTGTCCTCAAAGAGTCGTAAGGTGCCATCTTGGATATCTACGTCATGGCCGTTTACTAATTGGCTATAATTTCCTAGTCAGCAAATTGAGTGTAAGGTTTACTGGTTAGATGACGATGCAATGAATTCTTGGAAATACCGTAACCGTCGAATCCTAAATATCTTGCCTTTCTCAATAAGACTGAGGATTCTCGATGAGGAATCGTGAGCAAGGGTGTCCTTCCTTAGGTTTTGGTTTAATTTTTACTCTTCTAAAATCAATAGCTATTGTAGACCCAGAGGGAAGAAGCTATTTCTTTGCGATCTGGATTTCTAACTCTTGTGACCATTTACAGACTGGCAAGACATTATATCACTTCTTAATGTTACAGGTCGTCTTAGACGCAATAAACTGACGGCTTATAAACTGACGAGATCTGTTTGATGTAATCTTGGTCGCAAGCAAGCGATTTCTTTAACATTTTGGTTCACGTGGTAATTGACTGGCATTATGTTGCCACGGTCTATTTCAAAGGGACTATGGTCGATTTTCAAGTAGTACAATGGATTTAGATAAAAGACTAAAGACTTTTTTTCCGCTACAATTTGCTTAATATAAGTTAATAAAAATATAAGTTAGTAAAATGCCAACTTACACGATATGCGAACGTTTTTGGAATGACTAGTGACAAAGACACGTGCTGAAACGAATTACGTTTCTCATACTGCAATCTGGGAACAAAATGATCGTTCCAAATAATTCAAGGGTAAATGAAATCTTTCAGCTGCGGAAAGGGACGATGTGTAGAAGAAAGGTGTGCTAAAAATTATATTTTGAAGTTGAGCGAAAAATTCATTGACTCCATTTCCAAACAGATGTTAAGATTTTCTATTTTCTTTGGATTTTAGAAGAATTATAATAACGGCTACTAGAAGAGCCAGGATGTTTGTTGTGATTTGAAATTATAATTTATACGATTCGGCTTGATTTTGTAACCCTGAAAAATAAGCGTCAAAAATGAAATATCAAACCTCATTATTTATAACCCTACGGCTGTCATCTCAGCTATGCCTATAATTCTTTCAGAAGTCTTGTAATAAGAATTTTGACTATGACTGCATACAGACTTGCAACACTATGAAAGAAAGAAAGAAAGAGAAGAAAGAAAGAAAGAAAGAAAGAAAGAAAGAAAGAAAGAAAGAAAGAAAGAAAGAAAGAAAGAATTAATAAAAGAAACCACATCAAAGACATCCTACCGGCCACGAATTTGGGCGAACAACCAACTTGGTAACATAAAATCGATAGAATGTCAATGTATTTGGCTAAAAATGGGAGTTAAAAATAAAATGGAAAAATAACAACATATTTTAAACGCCACTGAACTTGATTTTTATTTTACATCCTAAGTGTTTTTTGTTTTTTTTTTTTGTTGCTTTTTGTTTTTTGTTTTTTTGTTTTTTTGTTTGTTTTTTTTTTGTCTTTTTTTTTATTTTTTGTTTTTTTTCCCCTTCCTAATCAAACTAAATCTGAAGATCTTAGCCAAAAATAAAATAATAACTTCAAACTTAACTTCTGTAACAGGAAAATTTTTGAAACGGAAAATATTTCGTAAATTTATGAAGAATTCCTGACAGCGAAGAAATGACTTTGAATACAAACTTGAATTATATTTCCCGAGAATTATGATATTTGAGTGACTGCATCAATAAGTCTGTAGCCTTAAAATGTTAAAAGTGTTTATTATTCACAAAATCTATTTACATTTCAATATAATCTTCTTTGCTGTCAATGAACTTGATTCAATACCAAATAATAATCCCATGCATCAAATATCCTACAGAAAAAATCAGCTCAACATTAAGTCAAAAGCTACGAGTCAAGCTACGGAATAATTGATCTATCCTTATATGCGAACAATATGAGTTGTGACTATCTATAAATTACAATGTCTCTTTGCTGTTATTAGATTTATTCTTTTCTATGCTTAGTAAATTTTCATCTTTGGTTCGAGAATAGATATTTTCACAACTATTACATGTAACTTCATTTTCCTTCATAAAAACAGTTGAAAATTTGAATATTTTAACTTAGCCTTACAATATTAAAGAGGAAATTACTTTTATTCTAAAAGTGTTGCCCAGTTGGCTGGGGCTGTAGAATACATCGACTGTCTCTTCGCAGAGGGATAAGACCCCCCACCACCACCCACGAGTATCCTGGATATGACACTAAACAATTCTAATGGCGAGGCTCTAATAACGCTGGAGCTTACGGGGGAATGCGGAGTACCCCTTCATTGCCATCGCTCCCAGATCCACTCTGGCACGAAGTGGTAAAACCTGATAGAGTCCTATCTATTGGTCAAATAAAACTGTTTGATCATTTAACTGTGTGCAAAAAATGACTTATGCTAATTTGAATTGTTTGAAATAGAACTGTTTGATTATCTAACTGTGTAAACAAATGACTGATGTTTGGTTGAATTGTTAGTGATACATAACAATACTTGGAACCATTTAACTTTGTTGACAAGCTAAACTGAATTGTTAGAAATAGAACCGTTTGATCATTTAACTGTGAGTAAACAAGTGACTGATATTTGATTGAATTATTAGTGATAACTAACAATACTTGGAACCATTTAACTTTGTTGATAAGCTAAATTGAATTGTTAGAAATAGAACTATTTGATAATTTAACTATGTGTATCTACAAAATGTGTTTACAAATCATATATTTAATGTTTTCGTAAAAACAGGATTTGGCCTTAAATAACCAACAGTGTTTGATATGCCATAAAACCAAACCAAATCAAATCCAAACTAAAAGTGTTTAAGCCTTTTGGTTTTTTACTCTGAGTGGGTATAATTTAATCACAAATTCAGTGTATTTTTTTTTCATTGACATAATTCTAATATTGTTACATATTGACCCTTGACCCAGTCGTCAATCAGAGATGCACCTGTGTCAGAGGAACACGTGATCTAATAGGAAGTTGGCGTTATGAAAAAATATGTGCAGATGCCCGTAACAGTTGAATCACTTGGAGACAGTGAAGGCCAGAGTGAGAGCCAGTTTGCAGTTAGTGAGAGCGCCCCGCTGGGGGGGGGGCTGCCTCCAATTAAGTCATTTGGAGACAGTAAGGACTAGAGTCAGAACCAGTTTGCAGTCAGTGAGAGCGCTGCCCTCAGTTGCGCGGTTTCCAGTTGAGAGTTGGAGACAGTGAAGACCAGAGTCAAAGCCAGCTTGCAGTCAGGGATAATACCCGTTGCGGGGGGCTGTTGCTCTCAGCAGCCTCCGGTTGAGCAACCCTGGCTGAGAAGCAGAAGTGCTAAGTGGGTCTTGAAGATAACACAGCGTGCTATGGTCAAGAGAAGAAGTTAGGGGTCAATATGGTAATCTGTCTTGCCTCCCTACGTCTGTCTGTCTCACACAACACAGAAGCTTCAACCCCTTCCGAAAGAATAAAAAGACGTGTATATATATATATATATATATATATATATATATATAAAGAAGTGTTCTTCTTTCTTCGCTTATCATGGTATACAACAATATACATTTTCAGCTGTGTTTTTGTTCATTAAACCGAGAAAAATATGTCTATTCAATTATATTATTATGTAAATCTTACTTAACTTGAGCCCTAAAAACAACCAAATCTGAAACCTCTCCACTTCAATGAGTTTTATAGACTTGAGAACTTTCAGAATATGCCGGGCGCAGTCCTCATGGTGTAATGGTTAAAGCGATAGACTGCGGAATGATAGTGAGTTCGAACTCCAGTCTCGCTGTTACGTTCATTTTCGGGCAAATACCCTTGGTAAAGGTATGAACCCCCTTATCCTCCCAGCTATGGGTTAAATAGTACCACTACTGTTCTTCTAGGAGAATGGCTTTGGCATTAAATAACCTACAAAGGTTGATATGCCATTAAACAAAGAAACCAAACCAAACCAATATTTCGTAGTTTCTGAAGAACTTAAAATTAGTAAAGATTTAAGTACTTAAAATGAGTGTGATTTAAATATATGAAAATAGACGTTATTACTAACATGTATATAGAATGTTTACCAATAGTGCGGGAGACCCGAGGTTCAATCCCAGATCGAGTCATACCAAAGACTTAAAAAATGGTACTTGATGCCGCCTTGGTTATCATTCAGCATTATAAAGTAAGGATCAAGGGTAAAGTGGGGCAATCCAAGAAATTGAGTAGCGCCCTCTCCTACACATCGGTGTGGTAGCTATCGACTAAGGTCGCCAACTTTACTTTACGCGATAATCCCAGATTTATATGTTGGCAATAATAACCGATATTTCGTAAAGATTTAAGTGCTTTAAATAAGTGTGATTAAAATATATGAAAATAAATATTATCGCTACCATGTATATCTATGATTATCGTATAATCCCAGATACAAATGTTAGCAATAACCTATATTTCGTAAAGGTTTTTACCAGTCAAACCGTATGGAGAGGATTTAAGAGTCTGAAACACGTGTAGCGCGCAAGTGCATAAAATTATCATAGTAAAAAAAGCTTAATACCAAACATGGCCTAGAGGATAAAGTGTTCGCCAATGGTCCGATGTTACTTGATGCTACCTTGCTTAACGCTCAGCAATATTAGGCACGTATCAAAGGTAAAGTGGAGCAATCCAGGGAAAGGAGTAGCACCCTCCCCTACATGAACCCCCTTATCCTCCCGGCTATGGGTTGAATAGTACCACTATTGTTCTTCTAGTACACTGGCATTAAATAACCTACAAAGGTTCATATGCCAAGAAACCAAACTAGAAAATTCTATTCAAGTAAAGGAAAAATTGTTGTTAACCAAACTTTTATATCAGCTTTCCAGTTTTATAAAGGAGGTTTAAAAAGAGAAAATTGCTCAACCATTCATCTAACTAATAGAAAATTTATCTATCTGCCAATAGGTTTATTATCATATTGCGTGATTATTATACGATCCTCATTGTTAGAACATCCTTTGTGGCGTCAGTCGTTCGTACGACAAGCTATAAGTAGTAACTCGAAGAAAATCTGCCGATTTCTACGTTTTAGATGTACTGAAACAAAGACCGAATGAATAACAATAAACAGATATCAGACTGAACAAATGATAAACTCTATACTATTTGTAACTGCATATCTGATAATAAAGCATTTTCAACAAAACTAATGTTGAAAGAACAATTTTTAGCCAAGATACGTGGATCATTAAATAAGTTTCCAGACTTTTTTCGTATGGGCATTGTTATTGATAGAAGACACATGAAACTCTAGTCCCCTTCAAACTAATCTCTTCTAGCTGCAATGCACTTGTTGTACCGTTACAACAACTTCTGGAAGCCTTCATGGAAGTCCTCTTGTGTGAGCGTGTCAATGACCTTCGTCACAGCCTCTTTCATATCCTCAATTGTCTCATAACGACAGCCTCTGAGCTTCGAGAATAACCTAAGACCATAGGGAGCAAGGTCTGGGCTATAGGGAGGGTGAGGAACTGTCTTGATGATCATCTTGCTCAAAAGTCTGTGACAAGGATGGATTTGTGGACTGGCGCATTGTCCTAGTGAAAATGTCACTGACCCGATTTGAAGAGTGCTGGCCTCTTCCGATGGAAGCTCTTCCTGAACTCCCTTAAAACCTCAACATAGTATTCCTTGTTGACTGTCAGTCCAGTGGGAACTCAATGCATGTAGATCATGCCAATACTGTCAAAAAAGGGATCATCAAAAGTTTGTGGGTTGATTTGCACTGTCTGGCCTTCTTGGGTCTGGGAGCGCCAGCATGCTTCCACTGGGAACTCTGTCTCTTGGTCTCTGGGTCATAGTAGTAGATCCAGCTTTCATTGCATGGCATTTTTTCCAAGTTTAAAACAGAATTTTATTGCATATCGTTCTTTTAAAGTCCAGATTACATTTTGGAAATTCACCAGCTGTGACAATCAGGCTTTAGTAGGGTGTATTCCAAATGCTGCTGTAGCTGTTGATTTGAACCTGAAATCATAAAAATTGGTCAGTCATCTCATAAGATGTATAGTAATAACATAGTAAATTTTCAAGAGTCTACTACGATTTTAAATGCCTGTACAAAACTTGTTGAATGCATCACGTACAAAACTTGTACGCGTGCAGTTGATTTATTGAAAGTTAAAGCCTTGACCAACCAAAAAAATGTGCTTTTTAAAAGCGAAATTCTCAAGAATCTTCAACTTGTCCTAAAGGAAATACTTTCTTTTTTCATCAAGATTTCTTTGACGGTACATTATCAATTATCATTTATTGTGACTTAATTTCAGCAGTCTATTGTCCTAGTGGGTAGAGCGTTCGCCAATGGTCTGGAAGACCAGAGTTCAATCCCAGGCCGAGTCATAACAAAGACTTTTAAAATGTTACTTGATACCTCTTTGCTTAACACTCAGCAATATAAGGTACGTATCAAGGGTAAAGTTGAACAATCCAGGGCAAGGAGTACCCCCCTACAACTCGGTGTGGTAGCTATTGAAAAGAGAGCCTTCTGGTCGCCCTCGACCAAGAGAGACAACTTTACTACTTATGTCACAACTCCAAGATTATAATATCATATTCAAATTCACATTCCTGTCTTTGAGAACTTGCCGTTTTATCGCAATAAGTGTGGATCTGAAATAAAGAATAAACCTTCAACGAGGTGCCCGTAGTGTAATGGTTATCGTCGCAGGAATTGGACACAGCGACGCGAGTTCAGTTCCTGGACGAGACTGATTGCATTTCACATAGCACTAATACCCTTGGGAAAGGTATGAATCCAATTATTCTCCCTAAATAGTAGGGCAGACTAGGTTCTTCAACCTTGGTGAGGTAACTAGTCTAGGAGAAGGAAAACTCCGAATTCAAACCTGTGTCATATCCTGACCTTGTGTCATATCCTGCCCGAGTGGAGGGGTTGGGTAAATATGATAAATCTTCAACGAGACTCGAACAATACTTGAGATCGACAGTGGATGAAAATAAAGAATAAATCTATATGGCTAGATTTGAATGATTTCTACCGATTTTCTCCATAGATAGGGCCTAACCAGTCGGCTGGGGCTGTAGAATACACAAACTGTATCTCTGCAGAAGGGTAAGACCAACCCAACGAGTGTCCGAGATATAGACGCTAAACAATCTAATTGTGAGGCTCCTGTAATGCTGAAGCTTTGGGGAATGCGGGGTACTCCTTCATTACTCTTGATCCCAGATCCACTATGGCCAAGAGTAAGAGCAGCTGATAAGGGTCCTATCCATGGGTCAAATAGAACTGTTTGATATTTAAACTGAGTACAAACAAATGACTTATCTATACTGAATTGTTTAAAAAAGACGGATTTGATCATTTAACTGTGTGTAAATTAATGACTGATCCTTAATTGAAATGTTAGTGATACATAGCAATTCTTGGAACCTTTATCTTTAACTTATGATAAATTGAATCGTTAGAAATAGAACTGTTTGATCATTGAACTGTGTGTAAACAAATGTTTGATGTTGAATTGAGTTGTTAGTGATCTTGGAAATATTCAACTTTGTTGACTTATGTTTACAAACCATATATATCTAATATACATGAATAAACTGGATTTGGTATTAAGTAACCTACAATGGTTGATATGCCTTAAAAACAGACCAAACCTTAGGTTGGGCAGATGCCAAGGAAAATGAGCTTTCATCTTAATTTTTTGCGATAAAGACCAATTGAGATTAGGATTATATAAATAAAGTAAATAAAGTTGGCGACCGTAGTCGAGGGCGACCAGAAGGCTCCCTTTTCAATAGCTACTACACCGAAGTGTAGGGCAGGGCGGTACTCCTTTACCTGGATTGCTCCATTTTACCCTTGATACGTACCTTATATTGCGGAGGGTTAAGCAAGGAGGTATCAAGTACCATTTTAAAAGTCTTTGATATAACGTGACCTGGGATTGAACCCAGGTCTCCCGGACCATTGGCGAACACTCTACCCATGGTAAAAAATTAACAATTCTTTCTTCTGAAAGTAAAAACATTTTTATGGCCAACAATAAAATGCAAATATCTGACAAAATCTTTTTAAATATCAGGAAAAGTAAACATTTTATCGTGAAGATTAACTTCCACAATATTATACCGATATGGTTCTTCTGGTGAATACACTGCTTCTTTGGCAAATGAAAACTGGTGAGAGTAAATCTTTCGCACTTCAGTCAGCTGCTGTAAGACCTGTCTGGTACTCAGTGATGTTATGACAGAAAAGCATTGAATAATACAAACAATTATGACCTTTACCGTTTTCTGTGCGTGTTCAATTATCTCCAATCACAATTATTATAAAACAATATCAGAATTAAAGCAATTATTAAAAAAATACATTCTAAAGTATTTAAAAACAAGAATTAATAGTTGTTTTTTTTTTTTCGTTTTTTAACGCAATGTTTGCCGTTTTGCCATAATGTTGTTTAATTCGATCAAATTTGATTTCATATTTGAGCATTTTCAATCGATATAAATTAGATGTTTATTGATTTATAATCAAAGAGTTTTATACGATTATTTGTAGCGGCAATAGTCATTGGAAGAGTAGTTTAGTAACTATGACTCTTAGTACATTTAGTTGAATATTGAATAAAACAATTTAAATACAAGAATACAAACCGGGACGTCAATATTGAAATATTTCAACGCAGACATTTCTTTTCTAATAAATGTGTTAATAATTTTATATTAATTGTCGCCCTTCTTTTTTTTTTTTTTTTAGCCCAGTCGTCTGGGGCTGTAGAATACATCGAGTGGATCAGAGCAAAGGGGTAAAACCCCACCCCCAACGAGTGTCCTGGATACGACATTAAACAATCTGATGGTGAAGTTCCAGTAATGCTGGAGCTTTGGGGAATGTGGAGTACCTCTTCATTGCCATTGCTCCCTGGTCCCCTCTGGCCCGGAGTGATAGTACCTGTCAGAGTCCAATCTATGAGTCAAATAAAACAGTTTTACATTTAAACTGTGTGCATGTTGGTTGGTTGGTTGGGTTTTATGGCATATCAACCTTTGTAGGTTATTTAACACCAAATTCTATCTCTCTCTATATATATATACATGTTCAACCAACGATTTCTGAACGAATACTTATGTAGGTAAAATTTTCTATGAGCAGGATTTCATTTGTTTGCACATGATTAACCAGTTTTAATTCGCCATATTTTTTCGTACAACCCTGTCTCTCGCAAGAAGAAACTATTTACTTTGAAAAACTGCTTTCTGATGACAGCGAAAGCTCTGCATTCTATAAGAATGTGTTTAACCATGCAAGTTGTCTGACAGGTCAAACACTGTGGTTGTGGTTCCTGTTTCAGTATGAAAGAATGAATAAGCCTTGTATAAAAAATTCGCAATCGGGATATAACGACTAACCTTAGGACAGGTATGAATCAAATTATTCTCCCTCCAGCTATGGGTAAATAGTAGGGCAGACTAGGTTCTTCAGCCTTGGTGAGGCAACTAGTCTAGGAGAAGGAATACTCTGAATTCAAAACTGTTAAACTCCACTTAAAAATTGACCTTGTGTCATATCCTGCCCGTGCGGAGGGGTTGATAAATATGATAACGACTAAAAAAAAGAACTGTTTGATCATTTAACTGTGTGTAAACAAATAAAGAATGTTTAACTGAATTGTTAGCAATATGTAACGATACTTGAAAATTTTAACTTAGACTTATGCTAAATTGAATTGTTTGAAATAGAACTGTTTGTTCATTTAACTATGTGGAAACAAATCTTAGGTGTTTAATTGAATTATTCAAGATCTTGAAACTATTTATCTTCGTTGACTGATGTTTAAAACTCATATATATAAAATATCCAAGAATAAACGGGATTTGGCATGAAATAAACTATAAGGGTTGATACGCCATAAAATCAAATGAAACCAAACATTCTTTTTCTTCTTCGTTTTTAGCTGCCATTTTCGACACTTGATTAAACAAATATCTGGATTATATTTTGGCAATTACAGACCACTTCACTAAAGGTTATGCAAATTAGAGCGTCAAGCCTAACATTTTTAAAATATATTTAAGGATTTGCAGAATTTGTTTAGATGTGGCACAAGGACATATGAAAGGGGCACCCAATGAGACTCGAACTCACTCGTGTAGGTTTGCTAGTCGAGCTTACTAACCATTATACCACCAAGGACTTTCACTATTCATTTATTTTTCTTGAATTATGAGTAAAGTTGGCGACCGCGACCAAAAGGCTCCTTCATCAATAGCTACTACACCGAGGTGTAGGGGAGGGTGCTACTCCATTCCCAGAATAGCTACAATTTACCCTTACAGCGCTAAGTGCTAAGCAAGGGGGCATCAAATACTATTTTTTAATCTTTGGTATGACTCGACCTAGGATTGATCTCTTGTCTCCAGGGTCACTGGCGAACACTCTACTTAATGAGGCCAAAGGACCTGTTGAATTATTGAGGTAACAGTTTTCTTCATTTTCGATTACATCATCCCATCAAGCAGTATAAAATTGTTTACATGTGACGCTGATCTATCTGATGGTGAGGATCCAGCTTTGGAGATTTGAGGAATGTGGGGTACTCCTTCATTGCCATTGCTCTCAGGTCCACTCTGATCCAGAGTGGTTGCACCCAATAGGGTCCAATCTATGGATCATACAGAACAAACTATGTGCAAACAAATGACTAATGTTAAATTGTGACATTTATATAGCAATACTTGAAACCATTTAACTGTGTGCAAAAAAGAGCTCAGGTTTGTTTAAGAATGTTATCTACAAAATGTGTTTACAAATCATATATATATTTATTATATATGTCTAAAAAGTATTTTGCATCAAATAACCTACAATGTTTTATATGCCATAAAACCCAACCAAACCAAATCCTATAAATCTAATATATATGTATAAAGAGGATTTGCCATTAAATAACCTACAATGTTTGATATGCCATAAAACCTAACCAAATCATATATATTTAATATATATGTATAAAGAGGATTTGGCATTAAATAACCTATAATGGTTGATCTGCCATAAAACCTAACCAAATCATATATATTTAATATGTATATATATATATATATATGTATGAAGAGAATTTGCCATTAAATAACTTACAATAGTTGATATGCCATAAAAACCGACCAAATTAAATCATATTTGATAAATATGTATCAAGAGAATTTGACATTAAATAACCTACAATGGTTGATATGCCATATAACCCTACCAATGAGGGTGTCCTCGTGGTGTAATGGTTAAAGCGATGGACTGCGGAATCGTAGTACGCGAGTTCGTACTCCAGTCGCGCTAATACGTTCACTTTCGGGCAAATACCCTTGGGAACGGTATGAACCCCCTTATATTCCCAGCTATAGGTTAACTAGTACCACTACTGTTCTTCTAGGAGAATGGCTTTGGTATTAAATAACCTAAAAAGAGTTGATATGCCATTAAACAAAGAAACCAAACCAAACCAAACCTACCAAAGCAAATCATATATATCTAATATATATGTATAAAGAGGATTTGGCATTAAATAACCTACAAGGCTTGATATGCCATAAAACCCACCCTAACCAAATCCTATATATTTGATATATATGTATAAAGAGGATTTGGCATTAAATAACCTACAATGATTGATATGCCATAAAACCCAACCAAACTAAATCATATATATTTAATATAAATTTATAAACAGGATGTGGCATTAAATAACCTACAATGGTTGATATGCCATATAACCCAACCAAATCATATATATTTAATATATATGTATAAAGAGGATTTGGCATTAAATAACCTACAATGATTGATATGCCATAAAACCCAACCAAACCAAATCATATACATTTAATATATATGTATAAAGAAAATTTGCCATTAAATAACCAACAATTGTTGATATGCTATAGAACCAAAACAAACCAAACATAACTACGTTTTTTCAAATCGCTCCATAATTATTGTCCGCGCTGTCAATGGAGCTTGCAATACGCAGTCTGTATTCTCTGCATAGCATTAAGACTCCCCTCAGAAATGGTTCTCTGTGTATGTCACTATAAGTAAAGACAAGACATTAAGAAATCGCGTTCATTGTAAGTTCAAATTTACATATTTGTTTTGTTGTTTCTAAAAAGTTTTTCTTGCACACAGTTCAATCAAATACGGATAACTTTTCAATATATTTGTCTTATAGATGTGACTTTAACAAGTTTATTTGTTTGTTTTGTTTTTTGTTGTTTTTTTTTTTTTTTTTTTTTGGTTGGTTTTTATGGTTTATCAACCCTTGTAAGTTATTTAATGCTAAATCTCTTTTTTTTACGAATGAACAGTTCTATTTCAAACAGTTCAGTTTAGCATAAGAACACAGTTCAATTAAGAAAAATCAAACAAAACAAGATTTCCCTACGAGGGAATGCTTCCAAATGCGTTTAAATTAAATAGTTATTGTTAGATCATTAGATTTGAATGGATTTAGTTGTTTGAGGATGTTAGCAAAGATAGCAACCATTACAAATAGCACAATTGTGCCCAAGAGAAATAAAGATCTTTTTTTCACAGCAGAGTTCCTTAAGATGACTCTATGAACAAGTTTGATTATTTTTTTTACGGAATGTTATGAAATTTATTGAAATTAATACTATAATTGCTTTCATTTATTTAAGTAATTAATGGAGAAACATACAATACTTAAAAAAACATTTTACGAGGGGCACATAATAAGTTTCCAGACTTTTTTCGTACGGTCATTTAAAATTGTTGTAGACTTAAAAATTCATTATGTTATTGCTATTCATCTTATAACATGACTGACCAATTTTTATGATTTCAGGTTAAAAAAAAAACAACTACAGCAGCAATTGGAATACACCCTACTAAAGCCGGATTGTCACAGCTGGTGAATTTCAAAAATGCAATCTGACACTTTAGAAGAACGATATGCAATAAAATTCTGTTTTAAACTTGGAAAACAATGATGCCACAGACACGTATGAAATGCTTCAGACTGCTTTTGGATCATCTTGCATGAACTGAGCATCAGCTTTTGAGTGGCATAAGAGGGAGTCTGTGAGGGATGATGAGACGTGTGGGAGGTATAAGGAAGTCAATACACCAGAGTTGATTGGCCAAAGGGTTAGGGTTAGGGTTACTATGTTGAGGTTTTAAGTGAGTTCAGGAAGAGATTCCATCGGAAGAGGTCAGCACTCTTCAAATCGGGTCTGTGGCATTTCCAGCAAGACAATGCACCAGTTCACAACTCCATCCTTGTCACAGACTATTTGACCAAGATTGGCATCAAGACAGTTCCCCACCCTCCCTATAGTCCAGACCTTGCTCCCTGTGACTTTTGGTTATTCCCTATGCTCAGAGGCTGTCGTTATGAGACAATTGAGGAGATGAAAGAGGCTGTGATGAAGGTCATTGACACGCTCACACAAGAGGACCTCCATGGAGCCTTCCAGAGATTGTTGGAACGGTACAACAAGGGCATTGCAGCCGGAGGAGATTACTTTGAAGGAGACTAGAATTTCATGTGTGTACTATCAATAAAAGTGCCCATACGAAAAAAGTCTGGAAACTTATCTTATGCACCTCGTACATCAAAACAATATCTAATATTACACTAAAAAGGACAACATATACAGAGAGTTTTGATACATTTTGAGATTTTTTTTAATTCTTTTTTTTATTTGGCAATTTCTGTAAAATATGCAACATAATCAAATGAAATGTCAGTATCATTCACCATTATCTGCAAGTAAATTCTTTCACTACAAATAATTATTATTTTGATTTTAATATTATATACTAAAACTGATAGTTTTTTTCCTTGTAGTTTAATTTCATGTTTAGATGAATTGGAATTTTTGATAATTTTAATTTTTTCAACCCTGTCAGTATTCAACAGAATTTTCGGGCTTTTTTAGAAAAATCGCTTATCTCAATGAAAAATAATTTTATAATCTAATTATTTAAAAAAAAACATCAGAAATTTATGTCGGTTGGTTGGTTGGGTTTTATGGCATATCAAACTTTGTAGGCTATTTAACGCCAGATCCGTTTTTATACAAATAATCAGTTCTATTTCAAACAATTCAGTTTAGTATGAGTTCACAGTTTAATCGTCATGAACATTTCTATTTAAAGCTATTCAGTTTAGTCAAACAGCTCTAATTCAAACAATTCAGTTTAGTATAAGTATAGTTTTTGTCCACACACAGTTAGATATCAAAACAGTTATATTTCAAATAATCTAGTTTAGCATGATTAAGCAGGTTACATGTCAAAACGATTCTATTTCAAGCAGTTCAGTTTAGCACAAGTACGCTGCTTAAATATCAAAACAGTCTTATTTCAAGTAGTTCACTTCAGCTTAAGTACACCGTTTAGTTCTATTTGACCCATAGATAGCACCCTATCAGGTGCTTTCACTCCGGGCTAGAATTGACCAAGGAGCGATGGCAATGAAGGGGTACTCCGTATTCCCCAAAGCTCCAACATTACTGGAACCTCACCATCAGATTGTTTGGTGTCATATCCAGGACACTCGTTGGTAGGGGTCTTACCCCAGCAGAGATGCAGCTGGTGTATTCTACAGCCCCAGCTTACTAAGCAAACTGTAAGAAGTACAGTAATGGTTATCTTCGTAGGAATTGGACACGACGATACGAGTTCAAATCCTGGACGAGACTGATTGCATTTCACATAGCACTAATACCCTTGGGAAAGGTATGAATCCAATTATTTCTCCCTCCAGCTATGGGTAAATAGTAGGACAGATTAGGTTCTTCAGCCTTGGTGAGGCAACTAGTCTAGGAGAAGGAAAACTCTGAATTCAAACCTGTTAAACTCCGCTTAAAAACTGACCTTGTGTCATATCCTGCCCGAGCGGAGGGGTTGGGTAAATATTAACATATATGCTTCGTGTAGACCAGTGAATAATCGCAATGAAGGGCTACTCGGCATTCTCTAGAAGCGGAGTCGCACCATCAGATGTATTTTAGTATTATATCCAGGAAACACCTGTTTTAAATGGGTTTTACTCCTTTGCAGGCGTTAAAGTCAGTGTATTCTAACCCTTACTGATTGGAGAAGTTTTAATAAAGAGGCAAAAATACTTGTAAAATCTTACCAAAATAAATCTCATCTCTTTACTATTTAGATTTCTGTTAATTGTTTCGACATGTCAAGTCATTTCAATTGATTGACAAAAATATACTTATGTTTTAATTACTTACACTTTGCAGGCGTTATTTCTCAGATCTTTCATCTCAGCATCTTATTTTATCATCCAATCGTTAATAAAGAAAATACTTAATGTTTTGCAGGAAGTTTTAATTAGCGATTTTGTTGACAAAATCAAATATCTGAAAGAATGAAAGGAAAAAGCAAAGAATGGGAAGATAATTATGACAGTGACATGGATAAAGTCTTAAAAATAAAAACAAAAATGCTGTAAGTAAAAAAAAAAACGAAAAATAAAGGAAAAACAATATAAAGTTGAACGACGAAAAAACAAGGAAGAAATGGAGACTAAAAATGAGCCGCCATGAAACAAAAGGAGGATTTTTTTTTTAATTAGAAATGCGAAGAACGTACAAGATAGAACGTAGCTAACAAGCGTCGAAAAGAAAAGAAAAATTAGAAATTAAAGGACAGGGGAACAAATAAATAAATAAATAAATAAATAAATAAAAGATAGATAAAAACAGAATGAGAAAAAAGTTGACAAAAAAAATTCAGTATGTTATTGCTATACATCTTATAACATGACTGACCAATTTTTATGATTTCAGGTTCAAATGAACAGCTACAGCAGCAATTGGAATACACCCTACTAAATCCTGATTGTCACAGCTGGTGAATTTCAAAAATGCAATCTGGATGTGATGGCACTTTAGAAGAACGATATGCAATAAAATTCTGTTTTAAACTTGGAAAAAATGCCACAGAAACGTATGCAATGCTTCAGACTGCTTTTGGAGCATCTTACATGAATTGAGCATCAGTTTTTGAGTGGCATAAGAGATTCAAGGAAGGCACGGCGTCTGGGAGGGATGATGAGAGGTGTGGGAGGAGTAAAGTCAGAACACCAGAGTTAATTGGCCAAAGGGTTAGGGTTAGGGTTACTATGTTGAGGTTTAAAGGGAGTTCAGGAAGAGATTCCATCAGAAGAGGCCAGCACACTTTTTTCATATAGGCATTTAAACTTGTCGTAGACTCTTGAAAATTCATTATGTATTGCTATACATCTTATAAGATAACTGACCAATTTTTATGATTTCAGGTTCAAATCAACAGCTACAGCAGCAATTGGAATACACCCTATTAAATTCTGATTGTTACAGCTGGTGAATTTCAAAAATGCCATCTGGACTTTAGAAGAACGATATGCAATAAAATTCTTTTTTAAAAAATGCCATGCGATGAAAGCTGGATCTACTGCGATGACCCAGAGACCAAAAGACAGCGTTCCCAGTGGAAGCATGCTGGCTCTCTCAGACCCAAGAATACCTGACAGAGCAAATCTACCCACAAACTTTTGATGATCCCTTTTTTTGACAGCATTGGCATGATCTATTTGCACTAGGTTCCCACTGGACTGACAGTCAACAAGAAATACTAGGTTTGAAGGGAGTTCAGGAAGAGATTCCGTCGGAAGAGGCCAGCACTCTTCAAATCGGGTCAGTGGCATTTTCACCAGGTGTTGTATACTCACATGCATATACATCTACATATAGATATGTATATACATACAGAATACACATTGACGCCATGAATAAAGACGAGGGAAGACTTCTTTAAAAAAAATATACCTCTCACTTTATTTGAAAGGGTTGTGAGTGTGTGAGAGGTAGTTGGAGACTGAATAAAGACTGCAACATATTGACCTCACCAGCCCCTCCGGGCATAGCCGTGTATCGTTCTCGTTCTCGTGATGCTCAACCGGAGGCCCGGGGCTCAGCTTTCTGCTGGGTGCGGACTTTCTCTACCGCATCTTGTCACCAACGGGTCTCCAAACTCCATTGGGGGTCCCGAGTTATTTAATAGTTCAGTCGCCCACTCAATCTTTGGAAAAGCACGTTTGATCGTCATCAAGCGGAAATAACTGTCATGCAGTTCAGAGGTCACTCTCTTCCGGTGCATCAGTCCATGAGTGTATTTTTACCTTGTCCCATTTCGTCAGCCAAATCCGCCTACGCGATTTCTTCTCATAACAGCCATCAGAATGCGTCACTTCCTTCCGGTACATCACTTTGGAATGGCATGTTTGGCCGGGTCGAAGGTCAATATACAACACAGGAAAATCCACCAGTCCACAACTCCATCCTTGTCACAGACTATTTGACCAAGATGGGCATCAAGACAGTTCCTCAGCCTCCCTATGGTCCAAACCTTGCTCCCTGTGATTTTGCTTATTCCCTCACCTAAGAGGCTGTCGTTATGAGACAATTGATGAGATGAAAGGGGCTGTGACGATGGTCAGTGACACGCTCACACAAGTGGACTTCCATGGGGGCTTCCAGAAGTTGTTGTGACGGTACAACATGTGCATTGCAGCCGGAGGAGATTAGTTCGAAGGGGACTAGAGTTTCATGTGTGTACTATCAATAAAAGTGCCCATACGAAAAAAAAGTCTGGAAACTTGTTTAATGATCCTCGTACGTCGCCATATATGCCTGAAGTATAAAAAAAATTGACTTGCATTGCGGTGCATGTTGTTATGCATTGCGCTGCTTGACGTCACCAGTCGACACTATTCTTAGCCAGAATGCCACTTGATGCACTTCATAGTTAATTCGCTTCTCGGCCTTTCGGCTGCGAAGGCGGCCATTGATCAACAAGTATAGCACTGGACCTCGCTGTCCAGTTCAAGCTATAATTAGGCATCCGTGCCTGGACTCATGTTTGGGTCCATGTCCAGCTAGGCTCACCAGGCTCACATCGCACTAAGTGAGCCGATGACCAGCAAAGTCTGGCAGGGTTCGAGCCTCGACTCGAGGTGACTTTCCCTTCACGTAATCCCCACTTTAACCCGACCTTCGGGTCATTGACCTTATGTCATGTCCTGTCTGGTGGGAGGTAGAGACGAATACCACTTCTTAGTTAGCTCATTTGTTTTCTATGACTTTGTATTTAAAAAGCATTTTGGGTAATTTTCTCGATGGTTTATAAAAAAACATAGTACACATACAAGATTTCGTTTTCATAGGAGGAAAACGGCTGTTGAAATTGTTGGGCTGTTTTGAGATTATTAGAAATGAATTTATTGTAAAACTATAAGAGTACAAATGATCATCATCATCATCATCATCATGTCGTGCCGCTTGCACGGATATCCCTTAGCCTCTCTCGCCACTTCTCCCTATCATTCATCGCCTCTGGCAGGTCTTCAGGGTTACATCCTGTGTCCTCACATAGCTCCTGTATGTTAGTTCGAGCTGGTCGTCCTGCTTTTGCTTGGCCATATGTGGAGGTCCATTGGAGTTCATCACTTATGAGCTCGTCCTTGCTTCTCCAGCAGTGTCCTGCGTGTCTGGTTCGTCTAACTTGTATAGCTTTCGTGATGGGGCAAGTTGGTGTCTCGTGGGGTGTTGTCGCCAGGACTTGTTCAATATTGCTCTCAACATTCTTGTGTAATTGCCGTCTAGTTTCTTCTCCAGTCGTTTAGTTAGCGCCTATGTAGTGCATCCATATAGCAGTATCGATACAACCGCTGCCTGGAAGAAACTGCGTTTCATTTTATCGGTCAGGTCTGATTTCCATATGATCGAGAGCCTATCGATAGCCGTCCATGCTTTCGTCAGTCGTGTGTCGATGTCTTTTTCGGTTGATGAGACGCTACTTCCTAGGTAGGTGAATTTGTCTACTAGTTTCAGAGAGGTTTCGTCTAGTGTGGCAATGTAGCCCGTTTGGTTGTAACACATATATTCAGTTTTGTGTGCATTGACATGGAGGCCAATGCCTGCTGCGGCTCGTTCCAAACTATGCAGTAGTGTCTCTGCTTGATTAGGCGTATTCACCAGTAACGCCAAGTCATTAGCGTAGTCGGCGTCTGTGATTGTTTTTGCGGGGTACCTTTTGCTTCTTTTCTTAGTCAGCTCGAAGCCATTTGTACAAATGATATTGGTATCTAAAAAATAGTAAACAGTTACTTAAAGACTAATCCCGCTCTGAGAGATTTTCAAAAATCTGAAATGATGAAAATCTTGAAAAAGTTAACCCCTCAATGAAGATAAATGTTTAACCAAACCCTTTGCCTCAAGTAAGAAGAGACACAAGGTCAGTGTTTAAAAAGAGAAAAACTGGATTGAATTCAGGGTTTTCCTTCTCCAAGACAAGTTGCCTTACTAAGACTAAAGACTCAGTCTATCCTACTGCTTACCCATAGAGGAGGGGAACATATAGATTCCTACCTTTTTTAACGAATCGAAATGTAAGCAAACTCGTCCAAGATATCTTCTCCAGCCTCCGATTCCATTTCCTACCCCTTTCCAAACAATTACGCTGGCTGCGTTTTTGATCGATGAACATAGTCAATCATTGATGAGATATCTGAGGTCACTGGTTTGCTTTAGAGTTCATGCAAAGGGATATTAACGGGAAAATTGGAAACGAAACGTGCTCTGTTAGCTTTTGGAGAATTATTTTTTTTTAATCTTTTGAATGTGTACGACGAGTTGAGATGGTTGGTTGATTGGTTATTTTTATCGCATATCAACCATTCTAGGTTATTTAACGCCAAATCCATTTTTATGAAAATAGTTCTATTTCAAACAATTCAGTTTAGCATAAGTAAGCAGTTTAAATGTTAGTACAGTTTAATTGTGAAAAACATTTCTATTTCAAGCTATTCAGTTTTGTCAAGCAGTTCTAATTCAGCTAATTCTGTTTAATATAAGAACAGATTTTGTTTACACCCAGTTAAATGTCAAAACAGTTCTATATTAAACAATTCAGTTTAGTATAAATACAGTTTCAATGTCAAAAAACAGTTCCATTTCAAATAATTCAGTCTAGCATAAGCACACAGTTTAAATGTAAGTACGGTTTAATTGTCAAAAACATTTCTATTTCAAGCTATTCAGTGTAATCAATCCATTCAGTTTAGTATATTTTTAATGACAAAACAGCTCTATTTCAAACAATTCAGTTTAGCATAATTACAGTTTAATTGTCAAAAACATTCAATTTCCAGCAATTCAATTTAGTTAAACAGTTCTAATTCAAACAATTCAGTTTTTGTTTGCACACAGTTAAATATCGAAACAGTTCTATTTTAAACAATTTAGTTCAGCATACAAATACAGTTCTATTTCAAACAGTTCAGTTTAGCATAAGTACGCAGTTTAAATGTCAAAACAGTTCTATTTCAAGCAATTCAATTCAACATAACTAAACAGTTTAGTTCTATTTGACCCATAAATAGGACTAACACTACTATCAGATGCTACCACTGCGGGCCAGAGTGGACCTGGGAGCGATGAAAATAAAGGGGTGCTCTGCATTCCTCAAAGCTCCAGCATTACTGGAGCCTGACCATCAAATAAAAAAATATTTAATATCATATCCAGGACACTCGTCGGGGGGTATCCCTCAGCAGAGATGCAGTCAGTGAATTGTACATCTCCAGCCGACTGGGCAATAGTTGGGTTGGCTTTTATGGCATATCAACCATTGCCAGTTATTTAATGCCACATTCTCTTTATACATATATATTAAATTTATATGACTTGTAAACATATTTTGTTGATAACATTCTTAAACACTCCTGGACTCTTTTTGCATGCATTTAAATGGTTTCAAGTATTGCTGTATAACAGTCATTTATTTGCACATATAATTTATTCTATTTGACCCACGGATAGGACCCTATCAGGTGTTAACACCCCAGGTCAGTGTGAATCTGGGAGCAATGGCAAAATCTCCAAGGCTGGAGCCTTGCCATCAGATATCATTATTAGGAACGCTCACTGAGGCGTTCATACTCCTCTGAATAGATGCATTCGTTGTAATCTACAGCACAAGCCGATCGGGCGCCTCGGGTCGTGTAATGGTTCGCATCCTAGACTAGCAAACCTACACAAGTGAGTTCGAGTCTCATTAGGTGACCCATTCATACGACCTTGTGCCGCGTCTAAGCAAAAAGCTTAGTAAATTAATACAGCACCAGCCGATCGGGCAAGTACCTGTTAGAGTGAAATAAAAATCTTTGAATATTTAACATGTTCCAAAAAAAATAACTGATGTTAAATTCGACTGCTTGCTTATATAGCAATACTTGAAACTTTTTAACTGTCTGCGACCGAATGTGTAATGTTGAATAAAATTATTGATGTTAATGTTTAAGCTGCGTGTGCAAACAAATGAGCTCTGGCTTGCAGAAAATGTTACCTGCAAACTATTTGTTTACAAATCATATATATTTGATATGTATGTAAAAAGAAGATTTGGCATTAAATAACCTACAAGGGTTGATATGCAATAAAACCCAATCAAACCAAATCATATATATCTAATATGTATGTATAAAGAGGATTTGCCATTAAATAACCTACAATGGTTGATATGCCATAAAACCCAACCAAACCAAATCATATATATCTAATATGTATGTATAAAGAGGATTTGCCATTAAATAACCTACAATGGTTGATATGCCATAAAACCCAACCAAACCAAATCATATATATTTAATATGTATGTATAAAGAGGATTTGACATTAAATAACCTACAAGGGTTGATATGCCATAAAACCCAACCAAACCAAATCCTATATATTTAATATACATGTATAAAGAGGATTTGGCATTAAATAACCTATAATGGTTGATATGCCATAAAACCCAACCAAACCAAATCCTATATATTTAATATATATGTATAAAGAGGATGTGGCATTAAATAACCTACAAGGCTTGATATGCCATAAAACCCAACCAAACCAAATTATATATATTTAATATAATTGTAAAAAGAAGATTTGGCATTAAATAACCTACAAGAGTTGATATGCCATAAATCCAACCAACCAACCAACCAACCTATTCTGTTCATTTTTTAGACAAGGTCTATATTATAATCTTTTTTAGTTAATTAAAAATTTACACATAACGATTACAAACGGTGATTGTTACAATAAAAGAATAAAACCACATAAAATAATAGAATTCATATCATTAAGGACACATAGCGTAACGGTTATAACGTTGGTTCTCTAAGCTTCTAAGGAGAAAATCATCTGGAGGTTGCTGGTTCAATCTTGACTGCAGGCGGGTAACAATACAGGAATACTTAACACTTGTAACCGGTTATGGCTAACGGAATCAGAACAGGCGACCCCGGTGGATTCAATAAAGGACGTAGTTCGAAGTTCCGTGTAGGTTCTCGAGTTCGACAAACATCTGAGGAAGACCGGAGAACATATCGGCCGAAACGTTGTGGAAATAACAATAAAGATGAAGACAATAGTCCGAAAACCCTCAATGATAAAAATCAAGCTTCGTCTTTGAAATTTAGACGACTAGAATAATAGAAGTTTGCTAATTACATTTTTCTAAGTCGATTGATGAGGGAGCCCGTATTACTTAGCACATTGTAATTTTTTAAAATTAAGATAGCTATTTTTAAGCCCACAGTCAAGTCATGCCGAAAGCAACGCTTCCGGCTAACTTACGAAAGTGAATCGGCGATGAGCCAACTCACTTTTTAGATGAGTGACCACTTAAGAAGCGATTTATACTGTAAGCAACCTGAGGCCAGTGTGTGATATCTAAGCAAAGATTAGTAAATAAAAGCATTGCTACTTTTAGATGTGATCCAATTTACCAACCCCTCCGCTCGGGCAGGGTATGACACAAGGTCAATTTTTAAACGAAGTTTAACAGGTTTGAATTCAGAGTTTCCCTTCTCCTAGACTAGTTGCCTCACCAAGGCTGAAGAATTCAGTCTGTCCTACTATTTACCCATAGCTGGAGGGGAAATAATTGGATTCATACCTTTCCCAAAGGTATTAGTGCTATGTGAAATGCAATCAGCCTTAGATGTGATAACACGTCAAAGTGTTAGTGTAACAAACGAAAGTCTATGGTCAACTTTCCTGAAAAGTGAGGTTTGTATCTACTTCCCACAAGAATGGGCTTGACACAAGGTCTTTTTATAGTGGGGATTTAGGGGTAGGACTGTCGGGCGCGAGCTGAAGCTCCTGTCAAGCTGGTTAATGACGAACATAGTGTACAATACAAACCTTTGCCAGGCTTCCCGGCATGAAGCCAGGTGACATTACTGGTCATAGCTTAAACCAAACCCGAAGGTCTAGTACTAATCATGTCATTGATTCTTCGCCCACCCGAAGGTGGCCCAGCCGAAGTTGAAGGCCATTCGGCCTCCAATATATATATATATATATGTGTGTGTGTGTGTGTGTGTGTGTGTGTGTGTGTGTGTGTGTGTGTGTGTGTGTGTATATATCACTTGAATATAACGAAGTTCTCTGTAAATGGTTTGATTTGGTTTGGTTTGGCTTAGTTTTATATATATATATCCTTTATATATATATATATATATATATATATATATCACTTGAATTTATATGATTTGGTTTGGCCTTGTTTTATGGCATACCAACCCTTGTAGATTATCTAATGCTAAATCCTCTACATACATATATTCTTTTTTTTTTTTTTCACCATACAACGTGTGAAAGCTCGTGCGATACTCTGTCCTCATCAGCCAATAACCAGAGTGATAACACAGTTTCGGAAGCTCAAGGCTCATATCAACCCCTATAGATCATCTAATGCTAAATCCTCTTCATACATATATATTAGATATATATGATTTGTAAACACATTTTGTTGATAACGTTTTTTAACGAGCCTAAGCTCTTTCTTTTGCACGTAGTTAAAAATTTCCAATTATTGCTATGTATCACTGACAGTTCAATTAAACATCAATTAAATTTTAATTTCGGTTAGAAATGTATTAAATTTATTTTTAAAATTTTTTTTTAATCTTTTATTTTTTAATTACATTTTGACCTAAATTACAGATTTTTTATTGAATTAGATTTAAACTTTAATTAATAACCTTACGTAATGATACAGTAATAGATACATTAAACTAAAACAAATATTTCATTTATTTAAAATAATTTAAAATTTCAAAACTATTTAGAAACCATTAATCAGTTACACTTTTTATGAGTAGTACGTATGTATTATATGCTTTTTCACAATTTTCTATCTAACATTTTAATTTATTTATTCATTTTCATTAATTCTCAATTTAACTTTTTTGTTAATTATCTATAGTTTAAATTTAGCCCTATGTCTACACCTAGAATACTATATATATATATATATATATATATATATATATTCTTTAAGAAACAACAACAAAACCGGTCACATAGGATAATAAATTTATTTCCATCCTGTTACGCAATTTTGAAATTTCCAAATTCACGATAAAAATGAACAGGACTTCTTCAGATCTTTTAGATAAAAAAATTAAATTAAAATTAAAAACAAAATTAAAATTAAAAACGGAAGTGGGCTTAATGGGGAGATAACTCTTCACCCCTCTTCTATCCCCTCCCACTTTTCTGTGTCTATTCTAGTTTTTTTTTTTTTTTTGTGAGCGTTTTTGCGCTCAGTGTTTTTGTATCAATGTTTGCATAAAATGGCCATTTTTTTTTGGAGGTGCCCGTGGTGTAATGGTTATTGTCGAAAGAATTGGACACAGCGACACGAGTTCAAATCCTGGACTGATTGCATTTCACATAGCACTAATTCCCTTGGGAAAGGTATGAATCCAATTATTCTCCCGCCAGCCATGGGTAAATAGTAGGGCAGACTGGGTTCTTCTTGGTGAGGCACCTAGTCTTGGAGAAGGAAAACTCTGAATTCAAACCTGTAAAACTCCGCTTAAAAAAATTGACCTAGTGTCATATCCAGCCCGAGCGGAGGGGTTGGGTAAATATGATAAAATGGGCATTTTCCCGAAATTTTCGTATAACTACTTCATTGCCGTTCTGTGCACAACACACACACACACACGCACATTTATTTATATGTAACAGTGTGATTCTTTGTTTATGCACAATATATACGCATGAAATAGACTTGTGTACTTTAGAACATTGCATAAAGGCCAAATATCTAGATACGTATATCTTAAAAAACAATGTGGGAATCCTTGCTTTCATGTTGAGATTAGTATAATCCTTCAAGTCTTTTAATCATTTATTTATTCAGGAATCTATTATTATGTATATACACTTATGTACTTATATATATATATATATATATATATATATATATATATATATATATATATATATATATTTGTATGGGTATATATATATATATATATATATATATATATATATGTGTGTGTGTGTGTGTGTGTGTGTGTGTGTGTGTGTGTGTGTATAGGTAGGTGAATATATATATATATATATACAAATATATATATATATACACCTACATATATATATCTATATGCATACATCTACGAATGCATATATATCCATGTATATATAACTCTACCTCTCTGTCTCTCTCTCTCTATATATATATATATATATATTATATATATATATACGAGTGTATGTATATATTTGTATACCTACGTAAATATATATGCACATACACGTACGTATACGTATAAGTGCATATAAATACATATATATATATATATATATATATATATATATAAACTGACGTATATATATATATATATGTGTGTGTGTATGTGTGTGTGTGTGTGTGTGTTCGTGCGTGTGTGTTTGTGTGTATACACTTACGTATGAATACATATATATATATATATATATATATATATATATATACACTGTATATATATATATGCACTGCATATATATATATATATATATATATATATATATATATATATAAACCTACGTATATATGTATATATTCATGTACGTATATTCTATTTACCAACCACTCCGCTCGGGCAGGATATGACACAAGGTCAATTTTTTTAAGCGGAGTTTAACAGGTTTGAATTGAGAGTTTTCCTTCTCCTAGACTAGTTGCCTCACCAAGGCTGAAGAACCTAGTCTGTCCTACTATTTACCCATAGCTGGAGGAAGAATAATTGGATTCATACCTTTCCCAAGGGTATTAGTGCTATGTGAAATGCAATCAGTCTCGTACGTATATACATATATATATATATATATATATATATATATATATATATATATATATATATATATATATGTATATACATATATATATATGTGTCTGTGCGCGCACACACACACACACACACACACACACACACATGTATATATGTATAATTTTATCAAAATGAAAATTTGTTTTTCATTTCTTTTTCTACATCCACCCTTGTTTATTGAAATCATTCTCTATCAGCAACATCCTTTCCCCACTTCTAATATCGTTGTATCTACACATACGGACGTATATATTTCCCCCCGCACCCCCGCATTGATATCAGCTTCCCTATCTCTCTACCTACCTATCTGTCTGTCTATTTATCAGCCGCCGACGCCGACGCCACCGCCACCGCCGCTACTTTTTGCTGGCATTGTTATTACCACTGATACAGTCACTGTTGTGCGGTACTAATCAATACCAATGCACCATTCATGATGGCTGCCACGTCTAAATATCATCATTACCATTATTATTGTCACTAGTATAGCAATTACTAATAAATATAGCAGTAGCAGTACTCCCTGCAACCCAAATTAACGAAAAATTAACCCAAGCAATGCTTCTGTTTGTTACAGTGTTTAGTAGTTGTTGTAGTAGTAGTAGTAGTAGGAGTAGTTGTAGTTTTTTAGCTTTTTAGTTTTCTTCTTATAAGAATAGAGGGATGTTTAGTCAGGTAATACAATTTGTTCTATTTTAAACAATAAAATCATTATAATTACTATACTTTTAGCTAGTGTCGTTTTGAATCTTTTTTTTAAATAATATCTGTTATTTTAACAAACAATAGAAACGTAACGGAAATATAAATATTATGAATATATATATATATATATATATATATGTGTGTGTGTGTGTGTGTGTGTGTGTGTGTGTGTGTGTGTGTGTGTGTGTGTGTGCTAATTCTGGCACTTATTGAAGAGTCATGTAGAAGGTAATAAATACAAAAATAGGATTTTTTTCAAACATCCAGGACTTTTTCTTTCTATTTCTAAGACTATTTTTCCATTCGCGTTCTAAAATCAGTCAGATACGACGATTTGCCTAAGAGTAAAATGCGTTTGCGTTTGGTGTGAACTGTTCGATTCTCCGTGGTATTATCCATATTACCATAGTAGAAATCGGTGGAAGTTTTCAAATATGCAGAAAAAATTAACGATTAATGATACATTTAAAGCACTGGAAATTTTTTAATCTCATTAAAAATTACGATATCTTTTAAATTCTTGGGAATATTAAAATTGTTATCACTAAATACTGTTTTTAGATTTGGTTTGGTTCGGGGTTTGTTTTTTGTTTTTTTTTTTTCGTTTAATGGCATATCAACCTTCTAAGGTTATTTAATGCCAAAGCCATCCTTCTAGAAGAACAGTCGTGGTACTATTTAACCCGTAGCTGGTGGGGGGGGGGAATAAGAGGGTTCATACTTTCCCAAAAGTATTTGTCTAAAAGTGAACGTAATGGTGCAACTGGAATTCAGACTAACAATTCCGCAGTCCGTCGCTTTAACCATTACACCACGGGGACAACCCCAAATTCGGTTTTTAAAAATCAAAACTTTTAACTAGAATTTATAAAGGAGAACACTAATTAACATAAATGTTAATGCAATTATAATAAACGATTTAATTAATGCAAGGATACAATTATTTAACTTTCTTCTGATCTTGCAATAGATACAAACATTGACTGTAAATTCGTCACCTATTTAGTGAGAAGCGATTATTCCAACCCGTACCAATTTCTTTCTTTTTTTCTTTTTCTTTTTTTTTTTTTTTTTATCTGTATAAAGCAAATTTCCAGGAATAGAAATCTGTTATTAAAAACCGAATATCTAATTCGAAAAGGCAGAAACTGACGACAAAAATAAACTTCTTGAATATCGAGAAAAACACTAGCAATGATACCAACTTAAACTTGTCGTTATTAGTAGTCGTAAAATAATTGGCGGTAATTTCCCTTGTCACTCATTATTGTCATTAATGTTTTTAAAAAAAAATGATAATAAAATTTTTTCAGAATACTAGCATGGTCTTCCACTGATTCGTCGGTATTTTAGGCACATCAACAGTTGATTATTATATAAAAATCAGGATTTTTGCAATCACAAACTTCAAATCCAGACTTTTTTGAAATTGAACTCTTTCTAATGTCACTGCAGTCAGTCAGGAATTTCACCTTAACGATTTGGTGCATTGGCTGTAAAATGTGTAGGTTTTTTTTTTTGTTTTTTTTTTTTTTTTTTGCTTTGTTTTTCTGGGGTTTTTTTTTTGCATCATTATGAACATGATGATAATTGAGGTTGATTGATTATGATATAGATGACGAGGGAATAATTGAAACTCGACGACAATGATAATATCGGTGATAGCAGTGACTTCAATAGTTAAAATCACTGCCGTTATAATAATGAAAATTTTAATAAGAACAATTTTATCTTGACTACGACGACGACGACAACGATGATGATGATGATGATGATGATGTGGCTTATCGTTGTATTGCTTGTTGCATCGGAATATTGGAGATAAGTATACTCCTCTTGATCACTGTGATTACATAGATGATGATGATGATGATGATGATGGTGGTGGTGGTGGTGGTGATGGCAGTGGTGGTGGTGGTGCTATTTAAAGGTTGTGAACATTAGAGTCAAGAATAGAAACGAAGCCTCTGGTGGTGTAATGGTTAGCAAGCTCGACTAGCAAACCTACACGAGTGAGTTCGAGTCTCATTGGGTGCCCCTTTCATATGGCCTTGTGCCACATCTAAGCAAAAAGCTTAGTAAATTACCACCTACTAAAGCAATTAGATAAGAAAGGTGTACAAAATACTGGATAAAAATTAAAAGCTCGAAATAAGTTGGGCTCCGTTTATAAGTCTACGAATAAGAAAATAAATGCTATATGTGTGAATATTGTGGTTGTATTTCAACATCGACGATAAGCATTTTTGAAACTGGATGTTTGCAATTAAATATATGGGTATATTTTTTTAAAAAAAAGATTCAAGTGTGTGTGTGTGTGTGCATATTTATTACAGATAATTAGTCCATTGTGTATGTCGGTATTTCTGTGTTTGCTAGTGCGCACTTCAGTGATGGAGAGAGAGAGAGAGAGAGAGAGAGAGAGAGAGAGAGAGAGAGAAAGAGAGAAGAGTAAACAATTGAAATGTCTGAATAGATGTTTGATTTGTAAAAGCTGGTCTGCTTCTGTACACGTGGGTCTGAATGAAAGGTATATATCTCTATTAAAAAAAATTTACCTTTCCGAACGTGTACGTGTGTAAAGATCAACATTTCTGTGGTTATTCAAATGTTGTTATTGTTGTGGTTGCTGTGGTTGTTCGCAGAACTGTGTATTCATGAGTGAACGACAGAGAGAGAGAGAGAGAGAGAGAGAGAGAGGGAGAGAGAGAGAGAAATATGAAAAGAGTGATAGACAGTGGTGTTGTATACATGTATGTTCACCAGTATTATTTTGTAAGTCTGTGTGATGATAATTATCAATATGAAAGCCGATGTGTCTCCTAGCGAAAGATTTTTTGGGTTTTTTTTGGGGGGGGGGTTAAGATAATGGCTAAAAAGAATGAGGGAACATACACGAATGCTATCTATGAGTCTGAAACGCTTGAGCGTGTGTATCTGTATGCAAATGTATTCATCGTTTGTTCAATTCACCTACGCAATATCAGAATCAATACTAAAACTAAACGACGACGATGACGACGACGACGACGATGATGATGATGATGATGATGATGATGATGATGATGATATCACTCGTAAAAGCAAAAAGCGATTCTCTGAAACTTTAGCCCAACGCGGTAGAATTTTGGCTCTTGTTTACTGTTGCATGATATCGACGATATGATGGATAGCGGGGAAAGTGTGGGGCTGATAAAGATTGAGGGTCACTGCGCTAGTCTGGGTCGAACGGGGCAAAAACTAACAGTCCTTCTATCATATCATAAAACAGTCTTGCTAACTTTAAGGTATCTAACACAGATTAAATCAACAATTAAATCAAAACATTTTTTTTTAATTAGATTAGATTCTTTTTTTTTAAATCCGGTTATCAAATAATTAGTTGAAAAATCCTTATATCGTATCATATCTTATCATATTAGCGTAAAGGATCTTGCAAGTACTGTACTCAAAATATTGAGCTTTATTGGGAGTACTTATAGCAGTAGAAATAGTAGGAAAAAAAACTGGTTTTAGATCTAACATTTGTGCTGATCAGGTGATCGGAAAAACGACTGATATAATTCCATCCATAATAACTGTAACGTTTTTTCTATTAACCAATGCTAATTCAATACTAAATTAATATCAGTAATTATACAGACATTACTGTGATAATAATTCATATTTATAATCATTCAATTTTGTGCGTATGTTACTATGATAAAACACGGCACACCATTGCAAATTTGTCTACTTTACATAAAACTGTTTGGCTATCTGTAAAGGAGAGAGAACCAAGCTCTTCCCAATAATTAATACAGATAATCATTGTTCTGATTCCCACCCATGGGTCAAATAGATATGTTTGAAAATCATTCATATTAGATAGGAACGCATGAAATAATCCGGAACAAGTTGACATGCCGTTAAAACCAATCATAACTGCATTATTTTTTTTTTAATGTAGCTACTAAACTTCGATGCAAAAAAAGATCGAATTGAAGCGATTTGGAAAAGCGAACTCAAAACCTGTGATTAGTGAGATTAAATTGAATCACATTCGGAGAAGACAAGCAACCAATTGAAGTTGCCCAGAAGATTAGTCTTTCAAATACTCGGTTTATAAAATAGCGACATTTGCACGAAGTAACAGGCGTTTTTGTTTATTTGTTTGTTTGTTTGTTTGTTTGTTTGTTTGCTTGCTTGTTTTTTAGGGGGGAGGAGCAGCTATAACGCTCACATTTGCATAAAAAGAGAAAAATTATTGACGGACAACTTAATAAAAGCATAATTATTTAATTCAACCGAAATAAAACATTACCAGAAAAAAGACCAGCAAAAGATTGTTACTCTCTAACACTTCCGGCCAAGCTATAACTGAAAGTCTTTCTCTCACTGAAAACCGTCTGACTGATTGTCGTCTGACTGTTTGTCCTTATGACTAATTTTCTTCGACTAATATCCACCCTAACAGTACGGTGCTTCTATTTATATTATCTGGTGTCCCGCCACCGCCGTCCTCTGGTGACCGGTGTTCAATCGGTGGTGTCTCCCTTTATTCCTTTACGACGGGTTTAATTTATCAAAGTATCGATGCATGAGTGTCATATCCTTGCCAAATTGATTTGACTAATTAGAAGGTTAAGAAGACGCTTGATATGTCCAAGATGACGGACATTGATTAGTTTTTCATAAAGGTCATTTTGCAAGATAATATTCAGGAGCACCAAGACTCACTGTTAATGAGTAGTGAGATGTACAATGCCAACTCCATCACTGCTAACAAAATCATAACGGATATATACCGATGAAGCTTTTTAGGGGTTTTTAAAATTCTATCAAAGTCATATTTTATCAAAAGGAAACAGCAATAAGTATGTTTTATGATATAAAATTACAACCAGAAAGCAGATAAAAGCAGTATATCTATCTACTTCTAAAATCTGTCAGAATCTTAATGTAATTAATACGGAAGAAATTAGAGTTCGATTTCAAATTTAGTCAAATAATTTTGCCAATTAAAGAATACAATATTTTTGTTCGTAATAAAATTATCAAAATTTGTCTGAACTTGAGAATATTTTATGGCAAATTCCTGTTATATATATATATATATATATATATATATATATATATGTATATATATATATATTTCTTCATTTCCTTTCGTTATCTTCCTGATGATTGGTGTTTGTAAAACTACATGAAACCTAAGGTCGCAGACAAACTTCCATGGCATTAAATTTATATATATATATATATATATATACAGGTGGGTCCACGAAGAGATTTGTCTTTTATTTATTCATTTATCTATTTTGTTCTTACATACATGTATGTTCCCAGCTTGTTGCTTTCGTCAGAGAACATATATGGCACAAGGCCTTGATAATGGGGTACTCAATGAGATTTGAACTCACTCGCGTTTGCTGTTCAAGTCTCATTATTTTGAAATATTTTTATTCTCTCTTTGGACCTATTTTGAAATATTTTTATTCTCTCTTTGGACTTATAAGAAATCTATCTATATATATATATATATATATATATAGTATTGAGCTAATTTAGAGGGTTATTGCAATGCGAAATAAGAATTATTTGAGTCTGATTAATTTCAAAATAAAACTTCATCGTCAGAGACTTTTTTTATGAATGAACCGGATGAAGGAGGTTCAAATTTGTTGTTTTATTTAAACTGGAAACAAATGCCATTTATTTTGAATGGCATTCCCTGTATATATTTCAATAACTTGAATTCTACTCCCAAGCATCTAAATCTTATTCACTTGGTCATTTTTTTATGTTATGTTGTCTTTCTCCTCTCTCAGAGTCAATACATCTATGTACTTCTAAAATCTACGGTACTACATACTCAGAAAATGCACAGCCATGTACAAACTTATTAAATTACAGGAAAAGATCAATTACTTAATGTACATGGACGACATCAAACTGTTTGCACAAAATGAAAAAGAATTGTTAACTCTAATACTCGCAATGGGAATATTCAGGCAGGACGTAGGAGTAGAATTTGGCATAGAAAAATGCGCCATGCTAGTAATGAAAAGCGGGAAACGACATCTGAAGGACGGAATGGAACAACCGAATCAAGATAAAATTAGAACACTCGGAGAAAAGGAAACCTACAAATACTTGGAAATATTGAAAATCGACACAATCAAACAAGTGGAGATGAAAGAAAAAATTAAGAAAGAGTATCTCTGGAGAACCAGAAAGCTACTCCACACAAAACTATATAGCACAAACCTTATAAAAGGGGAAAATAGCTGGGCTGTCCCCCTCGTAAGATACTCGGGACCATTCTTGAAGTGGACCAGTGAAGTACTTAAACAAATCGACCAGAGAACAAGAAAACTAATGACCGTGCATAAGGCATTGCATCCCAGAGATGACGTTGACAGATTATATGTGTCAAGAAAGAAAGGTGGAAGAGGAATTACCGGCATCGAAGACAGCGTTGACGCATCAATACAACGATTCGAAGACTACATTGAAAAGCGCGGAGGAAGACTGATTACAACCACCAAAAGCAATACTGGCAACATGAGGACCAAGAGAATGACAATAACCAGAAAACAAAAATGGGAGGAAGTACAGCTGTCTAGACGTTTAAATCGGCTAACAAGCGACATCTGACACGTGAAAAGGTGGACGAGACTAAAAAAAAAAAATTAAACCTTAAGAGGGAGACTTGATCTATTCTAATAACAGCATAAAGCAACGCCCTAAAGACCAATCATATCAAAGCGAGAATAGATAAGACGCAACAAAACAGCAGATGCAGATTATATGGTGATAGAGACGAAACGATCAATCACATAATAAGCGAATGCGGGAAATTAGCACAGAAAGAATATAAAACAAGGCATGACTGGGTAGAAAAAGTGATCCACAAGAAACTGTGCCAGAAGTTTGACCATACGAACAAATAGCATATACACAACCAAGAATCTGTCCTCGAAAATGACACACACAAACTCCAATGGAATTTTGACATACAAACGGATCACCTAATTTCGGCCAGACGACCAGACCTTATGACAATCAACAAGAAAAAAGAGAACGTACCGAATTGTGGACTTTTCTTTTCCGGCTGACCACAGAGTAAAATTGAAAGAAAATGAAAAGAAAGATAAGTATTTCGACCTTGCCAGGGAATGGAAAAAACTGTGGAACATGAAAGTAACGATTATACCAATTATAATTGGTACTCTTGGCACAGTCACCAAAGGATCGATACAGGGACTGGAGGGCTTGTAAATAAGAGGACGAGAGGAGACCATTACACTACAGTATTATTGAGATCAGCCAGAATACTGAGAAGAGTCTTGGAGAATTGAGGAGACTTGCTGTCACTCAAAATCCAGTGAGAGACAATCGGCTAAGTCTAGTGTGAAAAACTTAAAAAGGAGTAAATAATAATAATAATAATAATAATAAGTACAATAACTAAAGGATTAATAAAAGGCCTGGAGAACTTGGAAGTTGGCAGACGGGTAGAGACTATACAAACAAACAACAGCATTGCTAAGAACGGCCAGAATCCTGAGCGGAGTCCTGGAGATTTGAGGAGACTTGCTGTCACTCAAACACCAGTAAAAAACCATCAGCTAAGACTGGTGTGAAAAACTCTAAAGGAGTTAGATAATAATAATAATAATAATAATAATAATAATAATAATAATACAGAAAAATAGCACAGAAAGAGTATGAAACTAGGCACGACTGGGTTGGCAAGGCGATCCACAGGGAATTGTGCAAGAAATTGAAGTTTGATCATACAAACAAATCGTATATGCACAACCAAGAATCTGTCCTGGAGAATGGCACTAACAAACTCCAATGGGATTTTGATATACAAACGGATCACCTAATCTCGGCCAGACGACCAGACCTTATAATAATCAACAAAAAAGAGAGAACCTGCAGGATTGTGGATTTTTTGTCCCGGTGGACTACAAAATATAATTGAAAGAATGCGAAAAGTGTGATAAGTGTCTGGACCTTGATAAGGAATTGAAAAAACTATGGAACATGAAATTGAGGATTATACCAATTGCAATTGGTACAATTTTGGCACAATCACCAAAGGATTGGTACAAACACTAAAGGACTTAGAAATAACGGAACGGATAGAGACTGTCCAAACTATAGCATAATTAAGATCGGCCAGAATACAGAAAAGAGTCTTGGAGATTTGAGGAGACTTGCTGTCACTCAAACCCCAGTGGAAAACTATCAGCTAATGTTGATAGGAAAAACACTCCAGGAGTCAAATAATAATGAAATAAATTGTGATGAAGCAAAAAATGCATCGAAGTTCCTAAGAAACTTAAAATGTTTCTTTCCACAGCGAACTTCAAATATTTAGCGTAACTTGTTTTAATGTACATTTTTTTGTAAGTAGAGGGATTAATATAGGGAAATTAATTACTATGACCGGAAAATACGCCGAACACCTACACACGAATTATAGGAACACTAGGCAGATTTTTCGACCTTAGGTCTCATCAGCAGTGTATACCGTAATCTCCAGATCGAACCAGCGACTACAGATTGCAGTGCCGAAACTCTACAGCTGAACCACCAGTTGATATCGCACACAGGTGACGCCAAATCAACCAGTCATGGTAATTGCTCAGCCAAATAACCTAAATGTGTCTTGCAAGTTATTTTATTTAATTTTGATTTAAATATTAATAGTAAATATTATCATTGATTTTTTTTTTTTTTTTTGTAATTTGATGAATTTTAATTCTCATGATGTGTAATTTTAATGCATATTATTGATATTTAGTGCGTAAATTCAATGTAGTTTTTAATTCAAACATTATATTCAAATTGAATTCATAAGCATTTTAAACTATTATTTAAATTTATTAATAAGTTTTATTCGTTTATCTGTTAGACAAGTGTCGTCATTTAATCAATTATTCAAATTCATTTAAATATGGCTGAGTTGTTATTTATTTCTGTTCATTCAGAGTTCAAAATCATGTTATGTTATTGCTAAAACTGGTGTCAATAAGCAGATAATTCAATAAATACTGTTCATCATTTATTTCCATTTTCTTATTTCTAAATATCCGGAATTTGGAATGTAAAATATTTTTACCTGTTAAGACAAATAAACGGTTGTAATTTGACGTAAATACAAAAACAATAAGAGTAATTTTAATGAAGGATTTTTAATATTTAATGAACGAACTTGAAATCGTTTTTAATTCTAATATATCATTCAGAAGTAATTTATAAACATAACTATTTTTAATTATTACTTCTGTACGGCCACCTGCCTCCTATCACGAAAACTATTCAAGTTAGACGAACCAGACATGCAGGACACTGCTGGAGAAGCAGGGACGAACTCATAAGTGATGTACTCTTATGGACCCCCACATATGGCCGAGCAAAAGCAGGACGACCAGCACGAACATACATTCAGCAACTATGTGAGGATATGGGATTTAGTCCAGAAGACCTGCCTGAGGCGATGAACGATAGGGAAAAGTGGCGAGAGAGGGTCAGGGATATCCGTGCTACCAGCAAGACATGATGATGATGATGATGACTTGTATTGTGAGTTTAAATATAGTTTCATTTTTGGTTTTTACAAATATTGTTATTCATACGGGCAATCTATTAAAGTCTAATGCTATTGTAGTTCATTGATTTGGATTGGTTTGGTTTTATGGCATATCAACTATTGTTGGTTATTTAATGCCAAATCCGGTATATTCGTATATTGGCTATCTCAGTATACATGGGACCTATGTGATACCAAATAACTCTACAAATGATGATTTTTTTTGTGCCCGTGGTGTAATGGTTATCGTCGTAGGAAATGGACACGACGACACGAGTTCAAATCCTGGACGAGACTGATTGCATTTCACATAGTACTAATACCATTGGGAAAGGTATGAATCCAATTATTCTCCCTCCAGCTATGGGTAAATAGTGGGGCAAACTGGATTATTCAGCCTTGGTGAGGCAACTAGTCTAGGAGAAGGAAAACTCCGAATTCAAACCTGTTAAACTCCGCTTAAAAAATTTACCTTGTGTCATATCCTGCCCGAGCGGAGGGGTTGGGTAAATATGATAATGTTCTTTTTTGTTTCAGATCTGAAAATAGTATTCTATAACAACTATTAATCGTCGATCACAATGTCTTGGACAAGAGAGGAAAAATATTTTCTTCACTTCTTATTTGGAGACAAGATTATTCAAACCTGTCTCAAAATAGATGCAACCCATTGATATGAAAATGGTTTATCAAAGAGACTAAAAACCAATAAAAAGATTGCGCATCATGGAAGCTTGTATAATAATAATTTTTAAAAAATATTAATTTACTGTCTCTGACGAAAGGGATGCATTTTTACAGGACGTGTTTCAAATGATCGTCATTGCACTTTTCCCTGTAATAAAGCCTTATCATGTTAATGGGTTGCATCTATTTTGAAACCTCCTGTATATGATATGAAATTTATATAATCAAATTTCTAATTTTCATTTTATTAAATATAGTTTTACACACAGTTAATTATTTTAGTTCATCGGCATTTAAATATCTATGTTTTAGTGTAAATGTTTCGTTATTTTACGGGGAGTTCCCGTGGCCGAATGACTAAAGTGTTGGACTGCGGTCTCGAATGTTGTATATATATGATTTGCACACATGTTTTGTTGATAAGGTTCTTAAACAAGCCTGAGATCCTTTTTGCACACAGTAAAATGGTTGGTTGTTTGGGTTTTATGGCATATCAACCTTTGCTGGTTATTCAACTCCAAATCGATTTTTATACCAATAGTCACTTCTATTTCAAACAATTCAGTTTGGCATGAATACACACTGTAATTGTAAATATTTCTATTTCAATCTATTCAGTTTAGTCCAACAGTTCTAATTCAGTTTATTCAGTTTAGTATAAGCACAGATTTTGTTTACACACAGTTAAATGCCAAAACACTTCTATAATAAAAAAAATCAGTTAAGAGTAAGTAGAGTTTCAATGTCATAAACAGTTCTATTTCAAAAAATTCAGTTTAACATTAGCATGCAGTTTAAATGTAAGTACAGTTTAATTGTCAAAAGCATTTCTATTTCAAGCTATTCAGTTTAGTCAAACATATCTAATTCAAACAATTCAGTTTAGCATAGGTATGCAGTTAGTTCTATTTAACCCATAGATAGGGCCCTATCAGGTGCTACCATTCCAGGCCAGAGTGGACCTGGGAGCGATGGCAAAGAAGGGGTGCTCTGCATTCCCCAAAGTTCCAGCATCACTGGATCCTCACCATCAGATTGTTCAGCGTCATAAACAGGGCACTCATTGGGGGTGTCTTACCCCTCTGCTGAGCCCCAGAAAAATATTTTGAGTCACAACTTATTTGGAAACAAAAATCATTCGAAGCTATCTCAAAATAGATGCAACCCATAAATATGATAATGATCTGAGACGAGAAACTCAAAAAAAAAAGATTGTATGTCCTGGAATCTGATATAAACACAATTAAAAAGAAACATTGATTTGATGTCTCTAGCTCAAAACATGCATTTTTTATAAGACGTGTTCCGAACGGCTGCCATTGCGCCTGCCTCGGTAATAAATCATTATCATATTAGATGGGTTGCATCTATTTTAAGACACCCAGTATATTAGATATGTATGATTTTTTTAACGTAAGTCAACAAAATGAAATTGCTCCAAGTTCTTGGTTTTAGCAACGGAAAATGAATGCAGGGAACTAGAGTGGTCAACCGCAAATAAAAGAAATAAACGGATTATACAGACGGTAAGATTCAAATCGACGAAATGAAACAAAATACGAGGTGCGTACGATAAGTTTCCAGATTTTCATTGATAGTACACACAGTAAACTCTATTCCCCTTCCAAGTAATCTTCTCCGGCTGCAATGCACTTGTATTACCGTTCCAACAACTTCTGAAAGGCCCCATGGAAGTCCTCTTGTGTGAGCATGTCAATCACCTTCGTCACAGTCTCTTTCATCTCCTCAATTCTCTCATAATGACAGCCTCTGACCTTAGGGAATGACCTAAAGTCCCAGGGAGCAAGGTCTGGACGTTAGGGAGGCTGAGGAACTGTCTTAATGCCCATCTTGGTCAAATAGTCTATGACAAGGATGGAGTTGAGGACTGGTGCGTTGACTCGATTTGAAAAGTGCTGGCCTCTTTCGGCCGAATCTCTTCCTGAACTCCCTTAAAACCTCATCATATTAACCCTAACCCTAACTCTTTGGCCAATCAACTCTGGTCTATTGACTTCCTTACTCCTCCCACACCTCTCATCACTCGTCACAGACTCCCTGGCTTCCTTGAATCTCATATGCCACTCAAAAACCGATGCTCGGTTCATGCAAGATGGTCGAAAAGCAGTCTGAAGCATTCCATACGTTTCTGTGGTATTTTTTCCAAGTTTAAAACAGAATCTTATTGCATATCGTTCTTCAAAAGTGTCCTCACGTCCAGATTGCATTTTTGAAATTCACCAGCTGTGACAATCAGGTTTTAGTAGGGTGTATTCCAATTGCTGCTGTAGCTGTTCATTTGAACCTGAAATCATAAAAATTGATCAGTCATCTCATAAGATGTATAACAATAACATAGTGAATGTTCAAGAGTCTATGTCAATTTTAAATGCCCATACGAAAAAAGTCTGGAAGCCTATTGAAGGAACCTCGTATAACCATAAAACTCGTTAAACTTCTATTATAATGATGTGGTCCCACTGACAATTTCATTCAACATCAAAGCGAAAACTACGAAAGCAAGAAAAATTTTTAGAAAACGTGAAATAGAATCAAATCCCTATAGTAAAAGTAAAAGCTGAAACGAAAAAAATCCATCAAAAGGCCCAGATGTGTGGTAGGTGACTCGCCTATGACCAGAATAATGGATTTACCCAAAGGATATATTAATCAAGAACTAAGCTGGTAGAGGGAGCAGCAGGTGTAGTAAGCACCTTGCCTGTCTTCGTGTACGTTGAACCAAGGAAACCCTCCTCAGAGACTTGGATACATTTGTGTGGCACCTCATATCTTTGTGTTGAGTTATTTATTTATTGACCGCTAATAATCGGTCATATCAGAATGTAAGGACATCTACCCTTAAGAACAAAAGGGATACAAAAAAGAATCATATAACTACAAAGATCGACACTTCATAAACAAGATGATCACGGAGAATTGTCGACCCAAAAAGAAAAATCTAATTATGGCTTGGATTGACTCCGAAAAAGTTTTTGATGGCGTAGCCAACAAATGAATCCAAAAAGTTCGAAACATTTTTAAGATATTTCCAGTTGTTCCTGAAAAAAAATAGAAAGGTAGTATATTAACTTTAAATTAATTCATAAAAAAGGCGTGCTCGAAATTAATAATCTAAACATTAACAATGGAATCTTCCAAAGAGGTAAACTTGTGACGTTCCCGCCTCGGCCCACAATACGTCAACCTTCTCTTCAACCATTCCACTTTTTTTTTACGGCCGGTGATCAACTAGTGGTTCCGATAGGGGTAACGCACATTTCTTACCACTACTAGAATACAATCAAGGGAGTGGGAGGAAAGAGAACAAAGAACTCAAGTGCACAAGGGAAGCTATGTAACTTCTCTGCATTCCTGATAGCGTATATAGACTAACGCTAGCATGGATTTCTAGCGAAACTTCCACAAAGCAACTGGAATGCCGACTCATCTTGACTCGATCTTCTTTCACTGGTCTGGACCCTATCTCCTGCCGACTGGTCTCTCCGCTCCGGTGTCCGGTGTCGACTGCCTCCGTCCGTCCTCTGTCACCAACCGCCCTTTCTCAGTCCCTTTGTCTCACTCTCTGACTGGCGTCCCCTCACTACTTCCGGTCACGTCGAGATCGCGGGTCCAAAACCCTTTGTCTGGTTTCGCGCCAAAACAGACAGAGGAATCGTCTGCTTGGCGGACCACCTACATAGTGTTACAAACTTTCTCCTCTTCTTTTTCGTATGGCTCTAAAACCTCCCTCCATCGATCTTAAAAATAAGACCTATGGATATAAAAAAAAAGAAAAAGTAAAGTTGGCGACCATAGTTGACGGTGACCCAAAGGCTCGCTTTTTGATAGCTACTACACCAAGGTGTAGAGGAGGGCACTACTCCTTTCCCAGGTGTGACCCACTTTACCCCTTATATTGCTGAGTGTTAAACAAGGAGGAATCAAGTACCATTTTTTGGTATGACTCGACCTGGGATTGAACCCAGATTTCCCGGGCCATTAGGCGAACGCTCTAACCATTATGCCAAAAAAATATATATATAACCATCAATGTATATGGACGATTTAAAGTTATATGCAAAAATGATGAAGCTCTAGAAGGTCCACTAAGCACGGTAAAAAAAAAATTAGTGACGACGTACGGATTCAATTTTCTCAGAAAAAATGTATGATAGTTACAGTATGGAACGATAAAATTGTCGTCCTAGAAAAGACGATATGATTCCATTTCCGTTTAATGAAAACCGGTTTTCTTTTTCTGTTGCAGACCATCTACTAGTTGGCCAGTTGTGTACAAATCCTAAGAGCGATAAGAGCCTTCTATCATGTCTGAAAGTGACACAATGTTCAACGAGCGAGATCGGAGATGCGCCGCTGTACAACACATGTTCTCTACCGATCCAAGTTATGACAGCCAGAACCATCGCTGGATTGCCACGAATAACAGGGACGTGCCCCGGGTGATGAAAATAAAGATTCCGGCTACGATTATGGTCTTTGGTGTGGTTTCAAGTGAGGGCCACATCATGCCACCTCACATCTTTGAAGTCGGCTTGGAAGTCAACACCAAAGTGTACGTGGATGTGCTGAAGAGTGTGGTGATTCCCTGGGGCAATCAGGTGGCCGGTGGCAGACCCTGGGTTTGACAGCAGGACTCGGCGCCGGCCCACAAGTCCATAGAGACCCAGGCTTGGCTTCAGAAGAAGTACTACGACTTTGTACCCTTCTCTCACTGGCCCACCTCCTCCCTCGACCTGAACCCGCTGGACTACTTCATTTGTTCATACGTCGAGGGCATCACCAACATGACCTCCCACAACACCAAAGCCAGCCTGATCGCCGCCATCCGCCGAGTGTTCGCCGAGCTCCCGCCGGTGCTTGTGGAAAAGGCATGCTCCTAGTTCCGGATCCGTATCGAGGCGGTGATTGAGGCTGAAGGCAGCTACATTGAATTGATGTCAGCTCTACTACATAATCAAGTTACCTGAATTGATTTTTTTTGGGAGGGTGTCCTCGTGGTGTAATGGTTAAAGCGATGCACTGCGGAATCGTAGTACGCGAGTTCGTACTCCAGTCGCGCTATTACGTTCACTTTCGGGCAAATACCCTTGGGAAAGGTATGAATCCCCTTATTCTCCCTCCAGCTATGGGTAAATAGTAGGGCAGACTAGGTTCTTCGGCCTTGTTGAGGCAACTAGTCTAGGAGAAGGATAACTCTGAATTCAAACCTGTTAAACTCCGCTTAAAAATTGACCTTGTGTCATATCCTGCCCGAGCGGAGGGGTTGGTAAATAGTACCTGAATTGATTTTTTCAATAAAAGTTTTAAAATAAAGCTGTAGTGTTGTTTTCTTTAGGACGACAATTTTATCGTTCCACCCAGTACATTTACGAAAGGCTCGCTGGTAAAGTATTTTAAAAATTCAGTTGGCGAATAGGAGCCATATTAAGAATAGAACTGAATGCAAAAAAATTATATCAATTAACAGCCTGGCAATACCAGTAATGACATATAGTTTTAAAATAACAAACTGGGCGTTAGATGAAATTTAAAAAATGGATGTTAAAGTTAGGAAACTAATAACCAGCCATTGAATACATCACCCAAGAGCAAATATAGAACGCTTCGGTGTCAAGAAAGAAAACTAAGGAGGTAGTTTAATCCAATTAAAACAACCACTATAGGATTAAAGAAATATTTAGGAACTATAATAGATTAGACGTTACCGTTATTAAGCACTCCAGTTCTTGGATAAAAACCCGGTGAAAGATTGTAAGGAATCGAGGATAAAACTGAAAATCAATAATAATAATAATGATAATCAAAACGAAAATTGATAATACACCGCAGAGTTGTGTAGGTTATGTGGAAAAAGAGATGAAACGGGTAATCCCCTGATAAGCAAATGCAGAAAATTAGCACTTAAAGAGTAAAAGATTCGGAACGATTGGGTGGAGAAAGCGATCCACAGGGAACTGTGCAAGAGATCAAAATTTAATCAGATAGACAAACAATATACGTACAAGTCTGAATCTGTCCAAGAAAATGAGACAAAAAATTCTTTGAGATTTTGCGATTGAAACGATCACCTAATCTCGACCAGAAGAGCAGACCTAGTGACGATTAACAAGAAAAAACAACTTGACATCTTGGGGACTTTGGGGTACCACAGAGTGAAAATAAAAGAAGGCTAAAAGACAGACAAATACTAGGACTTCGCCAGAGAAACCCCCTCCACAAAAAAGCTGTGGAAAATGTGGGTGAATGTGATATCAATTGCAGTTGGCGCGCTTGGAACTGTCCCCAGCGTTTTGAAAAGGATACTGGGTAAATTGGAGATCAAAAGAAAAATCTTGACCAAACCGGCCACACTACTGTTGAGATCAGCTCGAGTACTTTGAAGAGTAGTGGAGACCCCAGGAGGCTTGCTGTCACTTAGACTTCTAAAAGAAACCAATAGTGATAAAAACTTGCAAACAAAATAGTAATAGTAATAATAATAAGGAAAACAACTTTATGGGCATTTTAAACGACTAATAAACAACATCTCTCAAGACTAAACCTGGACATGGCTAAGATATGGAAACTTTCAGAGAGAAACAGAATCACTCCTAATGGCAGCACAAAACAATGTCGTAAGAACCAATCATATCAAAACGTGAATTGATAAGACGCAACAAAATAGCAAATGTAGGCAATGGGGTGACAGAGATGAAACCATCAATCACATAATAAGCGAATGCAGCAAATTAACGCAGAAGGAATATAAGACTAGACACGACTGGTCGGCAACGTGATCCACTGGGAGATGTGCAAGAAATTTAAATTTAAACATACGAACAAATGGTAAATGCACAACGCAGCATCTGTCATAGAAAATAACACACATAAACTCCTATGGGACTTTGACATACAAACGGATCACCTAATCTGGGCCAGAAGACCAGACCTTATAATAATCAACAAAAAAAAGAGAATTTACAAAATTGTCGACTTTGCTGTCCCAGCGGACCACAGAATAAAGCTGAAGGAATAAGAAAAGAAGGATAAGTACCTCGACCTTGCTAGAGAATTGAAAAAGGCTGTGGAACATGAAAGTGACGATTGTGCCCCTAAGACGAGCCCTGGAGACTTGAGGAGACTTGCTGTCACTCAAACTCCAGGGAAAAACCATCGGCTAACACTGATGTGAAAAACTCTCAAGGAGTAAATAATAAAACAGAAACCAGAAATGTACCACATCAATGCGAATAAAGACACATTTTACCTGCCAAGAAAAGATGGAGAGAGAAACATTATTCAACCTGAATTATCCTACAAAACAACAACCACAGGACACCTAACTTACATTTTACAAAGTCACATAGCCCGGATAATAAACTTAGAGAATGAACACGAAAACAGTTTTAAATAAAATCGATTGCCAAAGATTCACTAACTAAAGCAGCCAAGAAAGTATAGAACAAAGCCCAACAGGAAGTAATCAAACCCCTTCCTGAATACTGACAAAAGAAATGTGTACAAGGCTAATACTCAACTCATGTCAAAACAGATAAAAAAAAACCCATTGGTGATTAAAAAGCTCGAGGCTAAAACCTGAAACAGAAGCTTTCATAATGTCAGCCTAGGATCAAAGTTTATAAAGAAAAAGAATTATCAGCCAAGATACGAGGATCATTAAATAAGTTTCCAAACTTTTTTCATATGGGCACTTTTATTGATGGTACACACATGAAAGTCAACTTCGAAGCAATCTCCTCCGGCAGCAATGCACTTGTACCGTTCCAACAACTTCTGGAAGGCCCTATGTAGATCCTCTTATATGAGCGTGTCACTGATCTTCGTCACAGCCTCTTTCATCTCCCCAATTGTCTCATAACGACAGCCTCTGAGCTTAGGGAATAACCAAAAGTCATAGGGAGCAAGGTCTGACTATAGGGAGGGTGAGGAAATGTCTTGATGCCCATCTTGGTCAAATAGTCTGTGACACGGATGGAGTTGTGGACTGGTGCATTGTCCTGCTGGAAATGCCACTGACCCGATTTGAAGAGTGCTGGCCTCTTCCCAAGGAATCTCTCCCTGAACTCCCTTAAAACCTCAACATAGTAACCCTAACTCTAACACTTTGGCCAATCAACTCTGGTGTTCTGACTTCCTTACTCCTCCCACACCTCTCATCATTTCTCACAGACTCCTTGCCTTCCTTGAATCTCTTATGCCACTCAAAAACTGATGCTCGATTCATTCAAGATCCTCCAAAAGCAGTCTGAAGCATTCCATATATTTCTGTGGTAATTTTTCCAAGTTTAAAACGGAATTTTATTGCATATTGTTCTTGTAATGTGTCCTCACGTCCAGATTGCATTTTTGAAATTTACTAGCTGTGACAATCAGGCTTTAGTAGGGTGTATTCAAATTGCTGCTGTAGCTGTAGATTTGAAGCTGAAATCATAACAATTGGTCAGTCATCTCATAAGATGTATAGCAATAACATAGTGAATTTTCAAGAGTCTATGACAATTTTAAATGCCTGTACCAAAAACGTCTGGAAACTTATTGAAAGTTCCACTTCCAGAAAAAAAAGATTGTTGACCCTACATATTGACAAATATAGACTAAATAATGATAAAATTGAAACAATCGATCATATATAACATGATTTTCTATCTTTGCAGTAAATGAATACAAACTGAGATATGACGAAATAAGCACTACCTTCACTAAACCATCTTCAAAAACACTGCAACGTCCCATGTGATGAAGACGAAAAAAAAACTGAATCATCTTGAACCAATCACAGTGACAAAAGATGTTACGATCTTGTGGGATTTTCCAATAAAAACTGACAGAAATATAAATGTCAACAGGCCAGACATTATGGTGAAAGATTTTCGGGATAAAATGTTTCTTGATCGATATGCCGGTTACATCAGATCGAAACTTTGCTCAGAAAGAATTTGAAAAGCTTTCCAAATACAAAGATAAAGGGAAATTGACAGGATGTACTCATTGAAAACAAAAACAATACCAGTAGTTGCTGGAGCACTGGAACTAAGTCTGATGAATTTGACAATAGCACACCTGGGAAATTCAACAACGATTTACAGAACTCTGCTTTCACTTTCACTTTCACTTTTAAGGAAATTTTTGTGATAGACAAATGGAACCCAGATCATTAAATGAATCTGAGTCTAACGTGCTTGAGTTTCATTCGTATATATATATATATATATATATATATATATATATATATATATATATATATATATATATATGTGCGTGTGTGTGTGTGTGTGTGTGTGTGTGTGTGTGTTTGATACCCAAGTTATCATTACTTGCATTACATGGTTACTAGCCGTAGGTGTCCGTGTGAGTCGGTCAGTCATTTCAGGAAAACAAAAAAGTAATTATTATGATAACAATCCAACATCTGTCCTAGAGAATGAGACACACAAACTCCAATGAGATACAAACTGACCACCTAATCTTGGCTAGACGACCAGCAACAAAAAAAAGAGAACTTGCAAAATTGTAGACTTTGTTCCGGCTAACCACAGAGTAAAATCAAAAGAAAGTGAAAAGAAAGATGAATACCAGGACCTTGCTCAGGAATTGAAGTAACTGTGGTACATGAAAGTGACGTTTATACCAATTGTGATTGGTGCTTTTGGTACAGTCACCAAAGGATTGGTAAAATGATTGGTAAAAGGACTAGAGGAGTTGGTATATGAGGACGAGAGGAGACAATCCAAATGACAAGCATTGTTGAGATCGGACAAAATACTGAGAAGAGTCCTGGAGACTTGAAGAGACTTGCTGCCACGCAAACTCTATTGAAAAGCCACCAGCTAGCGCTGATGTGAAAAACTCTCACGGAGTAAATAATAATAATAATAATAATAATAAATGCAAATATGACTAAAGTGTTCAAGCTCTAATATCTCAGGTTCATTCTCTGCGCATCAATATCGAATCTTTAGAACAATTTCACCAAGAGGGAAAAATATATCTAATATCAGGATAAATTACGTGGTGCCTTCAATAAGTTTCCAGACTTTTTTGTACAGGCATTTAAAATTGTCGTAGACTCTTGAAAATTCACTATGTTATTGCTATACATCTTATGAGATGACTGACCAATTTTATGATTTCAGCTTCAAAGGAACAGCTACAGCAGCAATTGGAATGTACCCTACTAAAGCCTGATTGTCACAGCTGGTGAATTTCAAAAATGCAATCTGGACGTAAGGACACTTTAGAAGAACGATATGCAATAAAATTCCGTTTTAAACTTAGAAAAAAAGGCCACAGAAACGTGTGGAATGCTTCAGACTGCTTTTGGAGGATCTTGAATGAATCGAGCATCAGTTTTTGAGTGGCATAAGAGATTCAAGGAAGGCAAGGAGTCTGTGAGAAATGATGAGAGCTGTGGGAGGAGTAAGGAAGTCAAAACACCAGAGTTGATTAGCCAAAGGGTTAGGGCTAGGGTTACTATGTTAAGGTTTTAAGGGAGTTCACGGAGAGATTCCTAGGGAAGAGGCCAGCACTCTTCAAATTGGGTCAATGGCATTTCCACCAGGACAATGCACCAGTCCACAACTCCATCCTTGTCACAAACCAAGATGGACATCCAGACATTTCCTCAGCCTCCCTAACGTCCAGACCTTGCTCCTTGTGATTTTGTTTATTCCCTAAGCTCAGAGGGCTGTCGTTATGAGACAATTGATGAGATGAAAGAGGCTGTGACGAAGGTCATTGACACGCTCACACCAGAGGAATTCCATGGGGGCTTCCAGAAGTTGTTGTGACGGTACAACATGTGCATTGCAGCTGGAGGGTATTACTTCGAAGGGGACTAGAGTTTCATGTGTGTACTATCAATGAAAGTGCCCATACAAAAAAAGTCTGTAAACTTATTTAATGATCCTCGTATGTCGATTATATACTCCAAAGGTTTAGTAGCATACAGGGTCAATCACACAACTCTTTAAGGAAGCAGAAAAGAGTACCAGTTACCTGATTGTTCTGTAGTTAGACCTTACGCGTCACCAGTAAGCTGAAGAGGCACTCTGAACATATTCTATCTACAGCAAGAATAAATGAAAGACTTTTTGCATTACAATTTCCAGATGAGAGTAACTGTGAGGTCAAGTGGTATAGGTTTGAAAAAGGGATTGTGATTGTCAGTCATCCTCTTGTCGGGAACAAATATAGTGGCTAGGTTGGTGGAGGTTAGTTGGTGGTTATTTGGGTGTCTGGGTTTAATGGCATATCAACCTTTGTTAGTTATTTAATACCAAATCCATTTTATACATATAATCAGTTCTATTTCAAACAATTCAGTCAGATTTTAGTAAGCCGATGCCAAACGTAGAAGATTTTTGTTTGGTTCAAGATGTTTATAACTTGCTGAGCCCAGTAAAACTTCGCACATGTTTCACTGAACTTGAATAAATTCTTTACCTTAGTTTATAGGAAGAAGATTCCTTATGAATCCCCTTGGTAACTACTGTGACACTATGGGTGGCATCCGTTTCTCTGTGTGTGGGTGCCAGTCAAGGAAACCCTTTGTCTGTTTTGGCGCGAAACCCACACAAAGGGCTTGCGCGCGAGATCTCCCACGAGACCGGAAGGACGAGGGAAGGAAGGTCCCAAGGATCAGTCGACAGGAGAGGTCAGTCAAGAGAAGGAGACAGTCAGCAGAATGGAGCAGCAAAGACCAGTCGACAGAACAGGTCAGTCAAGAGATGAGAGCAGGACAGAGATGAGACCACTCAACAGAAGTCAGAAACGCGGCTGCTATGACCTGTTGACCTACAGATGCCGGTTTTGACCAACTCATGAAGATAAGTCAGCATTCCTAGAGGCTTATGGGAGTTTCGCGCAAATACACGCCCGCGATAGCCTGCAAATGCGCGGAGAGTGGCACAAAAGTGTCACAGACTTCCCCCCGCTGCGTTTGGAGCTAACCTAAGTCTGATTGTTCGTTCTTTTCTTCAACCACCTCGGTTGTCTATTTTGTGAGTTGGTAAAAAAATGTGAAATACCCCTGGCCGGAGATGAGAAAAACCACTAGACGTTTCTAATGGTCATGAATAATGTGGTTGGTTGAGATAGTGGGGGTCGGCCAGCGGGGTAATGTCAGACTACCCCAAGACTTTGGGAAATGGACATTATCATTGGCACCACGATCCGTTAGACGGGTAAGTTAAAGGTCTTATCGATACAACCATAAAAGCCAGAAAAATTTCACCAAGAAAAAAAAATCCCTTTTCTCTAAACCAAAGAAGGCCCAGTCGATATTACAGACAAGAAAATTCTTCCTTTCCTTGGAAAGATATCGATTAGATAAAATATTCCCCGAAAACACGGTCATCTTCTTGGATGCAAATGTGTAGGGAATCATGTGGAAATGAACAATTCCCTGTGAGGAACAGCTGGGCGGGGTGGGGGTATCATTGGAGAAAGCTCACTCTAATTGATAGAACAATATAGGAGCCAGGGTTGGTGACCTTTATGTGAACTAATCGAAGTAGGCTATGGAAGGTATTTGCTGGATGCACGCTCTGCAGGATCTTGACGAGAATCTGTATTGCAGGAACTGCTAAAAAGGTAGGAACCTGAAATCTATCCCTAAGTCGGTGGATAAAAGCCTCTTAGAATTAATAGGAGGAACCTATTGATTATCTGAGTTGTTAGGTAATCTGAGATAATAGGGACTGATAGTGAAAGATCTGAAACCCTTGGGGGTACCCAGGAACATCATTGATGATGTGCCCCTGCGCATCTTTGTTTTTAGGAAAAGGATCAGCATAAAATATTTATCACAGTCAGAATAAATCATCTAAAACTATTGGGGGTAGATTTATTCCCTTTTACACTGCTGGGTAGATTTCTTTTCTTTGTTGGGTATATTAATTCTATTCTAACCACTTTTAATGAATCAGAGATACTAAGTGGAACAGTTCACTGTTCCTGGTACTAAGGTCATTATTTTCTTTGATTGAAAATAGATTAACCCCGTGAGTTAGATTTGCAGTTATAAATTGGCGCTCATAAAATAGGAATAACAGAACTTGTCTCTCAGACTGATGCCATTGCAATGCATTTGAGTAAATGTTATGCAAAATGATGAATTATCTTTTACCAGAGGTATTGATTCAGAAATTCAAAATATTATCTACAAGTCGCAGTTTTAGTATTCCTGTTCGGAGATAGATAGATAGATAGATAGATATGAATAGACATATGAGATAGATAGATAGATAGATAGATAGATAGATATGAATAGACATATTAGATAGATAGATAGATAGGAATTGACAAGGATAGATAGATAGATAGATAGATATGAATAGACATATTAGATAGATAGATAGATAGATAGATATGAATAGACATATTAGATAGATAGATAGATAGATAGATAGATAGATAGATAGATAGGAATTGACAAGGATAGATAGATAGATAGATAGATAGATATGAATAGACATATTAGATAGATAGATAGATAGATAGATAGATAGATAGATAGATCACTCTGCCGAGTGTTAGAAATCGAAAAATAAAATTCACATCCACACACACACACACACACACACACACATACAAATACACACATATGATAACACGTTTTCGAAAATATGTAAATTTCAACTTCAAAATATACATTAAAATGAGAACTATATTATTGTTACTTATTACCAGCAATTTTATCTTCACAGCGACAACAGATACTGATTCTATAGATAGCATATACAAACTTGATAAAAGTAACATGAAAAAATTCTTATATATTACGTACATATATATATGTGTGTTTTGATATGTAAATTTTAAATATGAATTTAAACATATATATATATATATATGTATATGATATATACATATACCAATATATGTGATATTTTCTTTTCAATTACTAAAAATATAGTCAGGTTGTATATAGAAACAAACATTTCTTGAGCAACTCAGTGTCTCTGCAGCTACCATTCCAATATTTTCCTTTTTATTTACAGACTGCTTCTCTATTTGAGAGAGAAATCGGTAGAAACGTATGAACAAATAAATATATGTGTCTGTGTGTTTGTGCTATCTTCAATGTATAGCAATGCTATTTGCATTCTAACATTAACATATATATATATATATATATATATATATATATATATATATATATAAATCGGTCAATCAACCTGGTATCAGTATAGATTAGTCATTTAGTAAGCTTAGCTTACTTTAGAACAAGGCCTGAGGTATGGAATAACTAGTGAATAGCGAACTAAATTGTTAACTAGCCACGCTTGCTAACCATTAAACTATACGAAGTACCCTGGTCTCAGAATAGAGTAGAGAGATTCCATTATTGTGGCAACATGGTGGTTGAGTCAACAAAAGGAAGGAAGAGTGGTTTGGTTTGGTTTGTTGGATTTTATGGCATATCAACCTTTGTAGGTTATTTAACGCCAAATCCATTTTTATGTAAATAATCAGTTCTATTTCAAACAATTCAGTTTAATTGTCTAAAACAATACTATTTCAAACTATTCAAGCAGTTATATATGATAATTCAGTTTAGTGTAAGTACAGCTTCAATGTCAAAAACAGTTCAATTTCAAATAATTCAGTTCAACATAAGTACACCGTTTAAATGTAAGTACAGTTTAATTGTGAAAAAACATTTCTATTTCTAGCTATTCAGTTTCGTCAAGCAGTTCTAATTCAGCTAATTCAGTTTAGTATAAGTATAGATTTTGTTTACACACAGTTACATGTCAAAACAGTTCTATGTTAAACAATTCAGTTTAGTGTAAATACAGTTTCAATTTTAAAAAAAGTTCTATTTCAAAGAATTCAGTTTAGCATAAGCACGCAGTTTAAATTTAAGAACATTTTAATTGTCAAAAACATTTCTATTTTAAGCTATTCAGTTTAGTCAACCAGTTCAGTTTAGCATAAGTATGCCGTTAGTTCTATTTAACCCATAGATAGGGCCCTATTAGGTGCTACCACGCCGGGCCAGAGTGGATCTGGGAGCAATGGCAATAAAGGAGTGCTCCGTATTCTCCAAGGCCCCTGCATTACTGGGACCTCACCATCTGACTGTTTAGTGTCATATCAGGACACTCGTTAGGAGGGGGGGTTACCCCTCTGCAGAGTTGCAGTCGGCGTATTCTACAGCCCCAGCCGACTGGGCAAAAGAAAGGAAGAACAGTCAGAAAGAACCGGAAAAATCAGAAAAAAATATAGAAAATGAGACAAATTGATGGATTGATTTTAACGGCATGTCAACCCGTCTACGGTTATTTTATGCCAAGAGATTAAGGAACTAAGTTTATTGTATGTTCATATTTTCCTTTGTCAGAGTTTTTAGCGGGGGGAGGCTATCAAATACGAAAATTTTGGAATAGATCTATTCTACTAAAAAATGGGACCCAAATAGATACTACCGCACAAAGTCAAAGTTGGACTGGAAGTAATGCCAATGAAGGGGTACTTTACACTACTCCATATATATATATATATATATATATATATATATCATATACATCGGGCAGGATATGACACAAGGTCAATTTTTTTAAGCGGAGTTTTTACTGGTTTGAGTTTTCCTTCTCCTAGACTAGTTGCCTCACCAAGGCTGAAGAACACGGTCTGTCCTACTATTTACCCATAGCTGGAGGGAGAATAATTGGATTCATACCTTTCCCAAGGGTATTAGTGCTATGTGAAATGCAGTTAGCCTGGTCCAGGATTTGAACTCGTGTCGTCGTGTCCATTTCCTACGACCATAACCATTACACCACGGGCACCTCCTTATATATATATATTTCAATCGCGAACTTGCTAAAACATCTCATTAGAGCATTGAAATGTAGTGCAGCAGTTTGGTTCACAGGTAGCTACACTAACTAAAATGATAGTTGATTATTTTCGATATTCTCCTACTTTAGCAATGTTGCAACAGACCTACCCCCTAAATATGAGCCATGCATATTTTCCTTTGTTCCTAAAACTGAAATCCATCCTGAAGGTTCGTCAATAAGCGGACAGAACAAATTGCTCAAAGCAACCAGCATATGATCTCTCAGAACATAAAGCGAGTCTCAATATATGTACATGAGACCCATGTGACTGCTAATAACACTAAGAATAATGATAATGTTGTGTTCATTTTTGTTTCAGATTTGAGAATAGTATATATACTACAGTGTGGAACGATAAAATTGTCACCCTAGAAAAGACGATAGGATTCCATTTCCGTTTAATGAAAACCGGTTTTCTTTTTCTTTTTTTTTTCTTTTTCTTTTTTTTTTTTTTGTTGCAGACCATCTACTAGTTGGTCAGTTGTGTACAAATCCCAAGAGCGATAGGAGCCTTCTATCATGTCTGAAAGGGACACAATGCACCGCTGTACAACTCATGCCCTCTACCAATCCAAGTTATGACAACAGGACCATTGCCAGTACCCTCAAAATGCAAATCCGGACGGTTCAACGCTTGAGGGTGATGAAAACAAAGTTTCCGGCTATGGTAATGCTCTTTGGTGTGGTTTCAAGTGAGGGCCATATCATGCCACCTCAAATGTTCGAAGTCGGCTTGAAAGTCAACACCAAAGTGTACGTGGATGTGCTGAAGAGTGTGGTGATCCCCTGGTGCAATCAGGTGGCCTGTGGCAGACCCTGGCCGTGGCAGCAGGACTCAGCGCCGGCCCACAAGTCCAAAGAGACCCAGGCTTGGCTTCAGAAGGAGTGCTACGACTTTGTACCCTTCTCTCACTGGCCCCCTCCTCCCTCGACCTGAACCCGCTGGAATACTTCGTTTGTTCATACGTCGAGAACATCACCAGCAGGACCTCCCACAATACCAAAGCCAGCCTGATCACCGCCATCCGCTGAGTATTCGCCGAGTATTCGCCGAGCTCCCGCCGGCGCTTGTGAAAAAGGCACGCTCCCAGTTCCGGATCCGTATCGAGACGATGATTGAGGCTGAAGGCGGCTACATTGAATAGATGTCAGCTCTACTACATAATCAAGTTAGCTGAATTGATTTTTTCAATAAAAGTTTTAAAATAAAGCTGTAGTGTTGTTTTCTTTAGGACGACAATTTTATCGTTCCACCCTGTATAACAATTATTAATCCTCTATCACAATGTTTTGGACAAGAGAGGGAAAATATTTTGTGTCACTACTTATTTGGAGACAAAATCATTCAAAACTGTCTTGAAATAGATACAACCTATTAATAAGATAATGATTTATTGCTGAGACAAGAAACTCAAAAAAAGATTGCATGTCCTGGAGGCTAATATAATAACAATTAAAAAAACATTGATTTGATGTCGCTAGCTCAAAGGATGCATCTTTTTCCTCTCTTGTACAAAGCATTGTGATCGAGAATTAATAGTTGTTATAGTATAGCACTTTCAAATCTGAAACAAAAAAGAACACAACATTATTATTAATAGTAGATTTATTAGCAGTCACATGGGTCCCATAAATATTGAGACACCCGGTATATGAGTGAGTATTGATGTTGTTGCTGTTGTTGATGAGACAAATCATTATCATTTCTTACGTGCCCAATCGATTGAGGCAGTAGAATACACCGACTGCATCTCTGCAGAGGAGTAAGACTTCCCCAATGAGTGTCGTGGATATGCCATGAAGCAATCTGATGATGAGGCGCCAGTAATATTTGGAATTATTTAAGTTTGTTGTTGGTTGTTGGTTTGTTGGGTTAATGGCATATGAACATTGTAGGTTATTTAACGTCAAATCCATTTTTACGTAAATAATTAGTTCAATTTTAAACAATTCAGTTAAGCATGAGTACACAGTTTAATTGTCAAAAACCTTTCTATTTCAAGCTATTCAGTTTATTCAAACAGTTCTAATTCAGCTAATTCAGTTTAGCGTAAGTACAGATTTCGCTTACACAGTAAAATGTCAAAGCAGTTCTATATATGACAATTCAGTTTAGTGTAAGTACAGTTTCAATCTCAAAAACGGTTCAATTTTAAACAATTCAGTTTAGCATAAGCTATTCAGTTTTGTCAAACAATTCAGTTTAGCAGAAGTATGCCGATCTATCTAACCTATAGATAAGGCCCAATCACGTACTGCCACACCAGGTCAGAGTGGATCTGGGAGTGATGGCAATAAAGGGGTACTCCGCATTCCCCAAAGCTCCAGCATTACTTGAGCGTCACCATCAGTTTGTTTAGTGTCATATAACAGGACACTCGTTGGGAGGGGGGATCTTACCCCTCTACAGAGAAGCAGTCGGTGTATTCTACAGCCCCAGCCGATTGGGCAATAAGTTCTTGACTTTTATTTACAAACCGTATATCAACTATATACGAATAAGCTTTGACATTGATTTGGTGGGGGTTGTTTAATAGCATATGAACCTTCTTGGGTTATTTAATTCCAAATCTATCCTTCTAGAATAACATTAGTGGTATTATTTAACCTGTAGCTGGGAGGATAAGGGGGTTCTATACCTTTCCCAAGTGTATTTGCCCCAAAGTGAACGTAATACCGCAACTGGAGTGTGAACTCGCGTACAATAATTCCGCTGCCCAGCACTTTAACCATGAAATCACGAGGAAACCCCACTTTCACCTACATTGGTTGATGTGCCATAAAACAAAACCAATTCTTATTAATCTGTCTCAAGTTCTGTGCTGGTAAGGCTCATACAAAGATGAGAGGTGTTCAACAAATCTAAAATGTGTATATCCTTCTATCAGTCTGTCTGTCTGTCTATCTATCTATCAATCTTCTCATTCTCTTACGTCAGCTTATCAATGACGTCTCTAATTCTTTTGACTTTGTTCTTTTTGTTCATCTTGCAACGGTTGCTTTGATAAACTTTATATTAAATCTATTTTATACTCTTTTTATATCCCATAAAAATATTTGGAGACAACAAAAGAATCCTAAGTCGATTTATTTTGTTTTGTTTAGTTTTTTATAGCATATCAACCATTGTAGGTTTTTTGATGCCATATCCATTTTTATACATATAAACAGTTCTATTTTAAACAATTCAGTTTAGCATAATTATGCAGTTTAAATATCAAAACAGTTCAATTTCAAACAAGTCAGTTTAGCATAAGCACACAGTTTAGTTCTATTTAATTCTTAAATAGGACCTTATCCGGTGCCACCACTCCGGGCCAAAGTGAACCTGGGCGCGATAGGAATAAAGGGATACTCCGCGTTTCCCAAAGCTCCAGCATTACCGGGGCTTCAGCATTATTGTTTAGTGTCATATCTAGGACACTCGTTTGGGGATTCTTACCTCTCTGCGGAGATGCAGTCGGTGTATTCAATAGCCCCACCCGATTAGGCTGAGATGGTTTAGTGTCATATCCGGGACACAATTTGGAAGGGTCTTACCCTTCTGAAAAGATGAATTTGTTTGCACACAGTTAAATCGTTACGCATACATAATATGCTAATGAATAATTTGTTGGTAATTTTATTTTCAATGAGTTAGAACTAATTTGTTTGCACACAAGTATAGCTATTTTTTTCTACCAGTTAGATGGTTTCAATTATTGCCATCTAACACTACTAATTCTATTTGATATTAATCATTTGTTTGCAGACAGTGAAATGGTTACAAATATTGCTATTAAACACTTATTATTCTATTCAAGACCATTCATTTGCACACAGTTAAATGGTTTCAATTATTGCGATCTAACACTATTATTTCTATCAATCATTTGTTTTCACACAGTAAAGTGGTTTCAAGTATTGCTATTTAACACTAATTATTCCATTCAACATCATTCATTTGCACACAATCAAATGATTTCAAACATTGCACTCTTCTATTACTAATTCTATTTTGCATACAGATAATCAGTCTTAAGTATTTCACACAAATAGTTTTATTTGCACACAGTCAAATCGTTCAAAGTATTGCTATGTATCTCAAATTTAATTAAACATCAGTCATTTGTAAACATATAGTTAAAGGATCAATCAATTCTATTTCTTACAATTCGATTTAACGTAAGTCAATTGTTTGCACACAGTTTAAACGTCAAACAATTCTATTTGGCCCATAGATAGATACGAGTCAGAGTGGACCAAGGAGCAATGACAAGCTACTCAGCATTTCCCAAAGCTCCAGCATTAACTGAGTCTCACTATCAGATGCTTTAGTGTCATATCAGGACACTCGATGGACGGGGTAATCTCTCTTTGCAGAGACGCAGTCGGTGTATTCTACAGTCCCAGCTGACTGGACTACCCTTTGAAAGTTTTCAACCAATAAGACGTATATCTTGCCTGACAAACAACGTTCTGGAAGATCTCAGAACTTGGAAATTGATGGATTTTGAATAAGGGGAAGTACAAGCAACTTGTAAATTGCTAAAGGTAAAGAAGCAACCAATCACCTATACGATGTCATTTACAAGAGTGAAAAAATATGAAAATGCTAAGAAATGAGTCAAATTAAACGAAATATGTTTTAAACGAGAAGGAACAATCTCCACTCTCGGTGGTGATCCTCTGAAATTAGTTGACAAATTCATGTACCTCGGTTGCAGTATCTCATCAACTGAAAGTGATGTTAATATACGCCTAGTGAAGTCGTAAACGGCTATTGATCATATGGAAGTCTGATCTATCCGATAAAATAAATAAGAATTTTTCCAAGCTTTGGCTGCGTCAATACAACGGTAAAAATATACCACATGAACGCTGACAAAACACATTGAGAAAAAGTTAGATGGGAACTACACAAAAATACTACGAGCTATAGTGAACAACTCCAGGCAGTAACACCAACGAGACAACAGCTTACTCAATATCAGTCAAATACCATTCATTTGTTTGGTTTGGTTTGGTTTGGTTTCTTTGTTTAATGACATATCAACCTTTGTAGGTTATTTAATGCCAAAGCTATTCTCCTAGAAGAACAGTAGTGGTACTATCTAACCCATAGCTGGGAAGATAAGGGGGTTCAAACCTTTCCCAAGGGTATTTGCCCGAAAGTGAACGTAATAGCGCGACTGGAGTACGAACTCGCTTACTACGATTCCGCAGTCCATCGCTTTAACCATTACACCACGAGGACACCCATGCCCCATTCATTTGTTTACACACAGTTAAATCATTAAACAGTGCTATTTCAAACAATTCAGTTTAGCATAACAGTACAGTTTAAATGTCAAACAGTTCTATTTGGCCCATAGATAGGACTTAATCAGGTGCTAATACTCCGAGCCAAAGTAGACCCGGGAGCGATGGCAATGAAGGGGTACTCCGCATTCCCCAAAACATTATTTGAGCCTCACCATCAGATTATTTAGTGTCATAAACAGGACACTCGTAGGGAGAGACTAACCCCTCGATGTATTCAGTATAAGATTTTTGTTTAGGCGTGGTAGAAAGCCGTATGAATCGGGGCACTCAGTAAGACTTGAACTCAATCGAGAAGGTTTGCAAGTCTAGCTTGTTAACCATTTCTTCACCCGAGGTACCCTCTCACCTGGAGTTGCAGTATGCGTTTTGATCCCATCTAAGAGTCTCATTGGGTGCCCCATTCATTCGGCCTTGTGCCATATCTCTGCAAAATCTTAGCAAATTACAAAGAGTCAAATATAGCTTTGTTTAAAAAATATCCGTATTTGATAAGAATGTGTTCAGATAAAAAAAAAATGCATTTCCCTAACCTTTAGGCATAAAACAACCCTAGACAGTTTTACATGCCATCAAAATCAATCCATCAGTCATGTAGTTGCCAAGTCGGCTTGGGCTTTAGAATACACCGACTGCATCTCTGTAGAGGGGTAAGACCTCCACAAAAAGTGCCCTGGATAAGACACTAAACAATCTGATGCTGAGGCTTCAGTAATGCTGGAACCATGAAGAATGCTGGGTACCCCTTCATTGCCATCACTCCCAGGTCCACTTTGGCCGGGATTGGTAGCTCCTGATAGGCTCCTATCTATGGGTCAAATAAAACTAAAAATGAACTTTTGGTAAACTGAATTGCTTGAAATAGGACTGTTTTGACATTTAAACTGCATACTTATGCTAAACTGAACAGTTTGAAATAGAACAGTTTTTAAATAGAACTAAACTGTGTACTTATACTAAACTGAATTGTTTGAAATAGAACTGTTTTGGACATTTAAACCGTGTACTTAAACTAAAATGAATTGTTTGAAATTTAATTCGGCGTTAAATGACCCAAAAAGGGTTGATGTGCCGTAAAACAAAACAACCAACAAACCAATTAATCATGGGGAGAAAGACATACCTTTGTTTTCCCCTCTAGTTGAATAAAATTGCAATTCTCATCTTCTTTTGGGAAATTGGAAGGTAATTTGTTTACAGCATGAATAACTGACGTGGAGTGAAAGCGTAGAGAGACGTGGGGAGAGAGGATTCACTCGCCTTTGTGGGTGGTGGTGTGGTTATTATCACTGCAATGTCTCTTTGAGAACATAAATGAAACTCAATCTTTATGAACTTCTTATCTGCCTTTCAACACAAGACCTTTTGCTGTCCAAGTTGAAATGATTTACTTATCGGTCATCTGTCAGTTTTAATGAAACATTCTACTTTCCTGATGCCTTCTTTTTTTCTGGTGATACACGAGTCGGTATGATGCCACACACAAAAAAACCCCACTTTCAACACCTTCATCTTATACCATCCGTCACTTAGCAAAGAAAATAGACAAGTTTATATTTTATGCCTTTATTCATCTATGTGTTTGTATATGTATATATATATATATATATATATATATATATATATATATATATATATATATATCATCTTTTTAATGGTCAACTTGGTGTTTTCTTTTTACCCTTCCGATCAATGTGAGACCATTAACCAAGATTTTTAAATACATGCATTTATCAGATAAAGACATTTTCTATGTTCTGTTAGCATTAAGACAATTTAGACATTTAACAGACAACTCTCAAGTATGTAGACATATTTAAACTTACAATGAAAGTTCATTTTAAAGATAAATATTGCCCAGTCATCTGTAGAACACACCGACTGCTTCTCTGCAGAGGGGTAAAACTCCCACCCAACGAGTGTCCTATATATGACACTAAACAATCAGATGGTGAGGTTCCAGTGTTGCTGGAGCTTTGGGAAATGCGGAGTACCCTTTTATTACCATCGCTCCTAGATCCGCTCTGGCTCGGCGTGGTAGCACCTGATATGGCCCTATCTATGAGTTAAATAGAACTAACTGTATACTTATGATAAAACGAACTGTTTGAATAAACTCAATAGCTTAAAATAGAAATGTTTTTGACAATTAAACTGTACTTACATTTAAAATGCGTGCTCATGCTGAACTGAATTATTTCAAACAGAACTGGTTTTTTTGACATTGAAACTGTATTTACACTAAACTGAATTGTTTAATATAGAGCTGTTTTGACATTTAACTGTGTGTAAACAAAATCTGTACTTATACTAAACTGAATTTGCTGAATTAGAACTGTCTGAATAAACTGAATAGTTTGAAATAGTAATCTTTTTGACAATTAAACTGTGTATACATACTAAACTGAATTGTTTGAAACAGAACTGATTATTTACATAAAAATGGATTTGGCGTTAAATAACCTACAAAGATTGATATGCCTTAAAACTCAACCAACCTAACCCTAAAAATATTTTTTTTTAATTCAAGGGGAAAAAAGGACAATTGGGTTCGTTTCAAGAAATGTCCGTGCAAGCAATTTCGATTTATATTTTTGGTAGAATATCTGCATCCGATAGAAAAAATGAATGAATAAGACTTTAAAAAAAAGAGAAAGCAACAAAAAAAAAAATAAATAAATAAACAGGCACACATCCAGAGACATGACTTGTTCATTCCGTTGGTCACATGAATATATGTAAATAATAGGTTCTCTGTTCTCTATAGACGATAATCGGTTTGATGTTGAACTTCCAAATTCAGGTATGCATGCTTATTCGACCTAAAAATAAAATTTAATGGTTGTTTGGGTTTTATGGCGTATCAACCTTTGTAGGTTATTTAACGCCAAATTCTGTCTATATGTACGAGGTTCCTTCAATAAGTTTCCAGACTTTTTTCGTATGGGCACTTTTATTGATAGTACACACATGAAACTCTAGTCCCCTTCGAAGTAATCTCCTCCGGCTGCAATGCGCTGGTTGTACCGTTCCAACAACTTCTGGAAGATCCCATGGAAGTCCTCTTGTGTGAGCATGTCAATGACCTTCGTCAAAGCCTCTTTCATCTCCTCAACTGTCTCATAACGACAGCTTGGGGAATAAGCAAAAGTCACAGGGAGTAAAGTCTGGACTATAGGGAAGCTGAGGAACTGTCTTGATGCCCATCTTGGTCAAATAGTCTGTGACAAGGATGGAGTTGTGGACTGGTGCTTTGTCCTGCTGGAAATGCCACCGACTCGATTTGAAGAGTGCTGGCCTCTTCCCTAGGAATCTCTTCCTGAACTCCCTTAAAACCTCAACATAGTATTCCTTGTTGACTGTCTATCCAGTGGCAACCCAGCGCATGTAGATCATGCCAGTGCTGTCAAAATATGGGATCATCAAAAGTTTGTGGGTGGATTTGCTGTCTGGCCTTCTTGGGTATACACATTAAAAAATATATATACATATAGACAGAATTTGGCGTTAAAGGTTTAACGTAAAGAAAAAAGTAATTTTGCTGGAAAGTTCTACAAAATGTATAGAATTTAACTTCCAAAATTTCGAAAGAAAAACAACAAATTGTCTCCCAAAAATAATTATTTACGAATGCTTAAACGTTTACGAGTTGTTTGTAGTGGACTAAAGTTAATAGTAATTTACGAATTTTTTCGCTTCGATGTAGCACAAGGCCGAATAAAGGGGGCGTCCAATGAGACTCGAACTCACTCGTGTAGGTTTGCTAGTCTAACCTAGCTTAACCATTACACCACCCGAGGTGCCCAATGGACTAATGTTAATAAAACGACACAATTAACATGAGTGTTACAAAATAGTACCGGCTCATTGGGTAGGGTGATCGCCAATGGGCCGGGAGACCTGGGTTCAATCCCAGGTCGTGTCATACGAAAGACTTTAAAAATGATACTTGATACTTCCTTGCTTAGCACTCAGAAATATAAGGTACGTATCAAGGGTAAAGTGGAGCAATCCAATGAAAGGAGTAGCGCCCTCCCCTACACCTCGGTGTAGTAGCTATTGAAAAGGGAGCCTTCCGGTCGCCCTCGACTACGGTAACCAATTTTACTTACTTTTATTTCGGATAGATCTGAAAACACAAATAAAATCGGTCATGTCTTAACTCGCTGTGAGTTGTAGAGAATTATCAGCAGACGCGAGGTGTTGAAAGGTTATCGTACAAATTGACAAGCGTTATTTGATACGAGTCGTCCAACGGTCAAGCAATGGAGATGCTATGAGATTTCGAGACACAGTTGTATCCGGCTTGCTTGTGGAGATAAGTAAACTATTCTGGTACTTGTGTCCCACCAACCTGACGAGTACGGCACAAGGTCTTTTTAAGATGGGTTCGGCGCAGTTTCGAAACTCACACACGCCCGGCGGTTCCAAAAATGTCTGTGGCCCCGTCAGCATTCTCCTAGAAAGAGGTGCCTTTGGCGCCAAGCGAAAAATCCAACCTCTCCGTCGAAAGTTAGAGCCTGGAGGACAGCCGAGTGAGGCTCAAGGATGCTGGTCTCAAGTGCAAGATGCGAAATCTGGACCTCCCCGGCACTCACGTCAGGCAGCCTCGACCGATTATCACCCAGCTAAAGCACACCCGACTTGATCCATGTACCAGACAACATGACTGGCCGAAGTGTGTCCCAACCCAGCGGTTTGATGAATACTTAAAACTGTTCTGAAGTTCTTTTGAAGATATTTTGACAGGTTAACTCTACAAATTCCGAACGAAGATAGAAAACCCGTATTTTTTTCTGGGGGTGGCACAGATGATTGGTCAAAAAATGTGATTGAGTATGTTTTTATGTCAAAATTTGCGCCAAAATTGATTCGTTTTATCTAGAACTTTCTTTGACGAGGAAATTGCACCATTTCCTATAAGTTCTTCAACATGAAGATAGAAAATATATCATTAAAAAAATATATAACACTAAAAAAATGTTGTAGGCGACCAGAAAGCTCCCTTTTCAATAGCTACTATACTGAGGTGTAGGAGAGGGCACTACTCCTTTCCCTGGATTGCTCCATTTTACCCTTGATACGTACCTTATATTGCTGAGTGTTAAGCCAGAAGTACCATTTTAAAAGTTATTGGTATGACGCGACCTGGGATTAAACCCAGGTCTCCAGGACCATTTGGCGAGCACTCAAGCTACAAGACCAATGAGCCGGTTTTATAGTTTAAAATAATATAAACATATAAATATAAATAGTTAAAAATAATAATATAAACAGAATAAACTTTGTTTTAATCGGTAAATCGATTATTACTTACTTCCTGTGAATATTTCCCGGAAAAATATCAATTTCCTGAGATAATAACAGAAACTTAATTGATAATTTTTTTTCTTATGGAGATTTATCTTTTCGGGCAACAATTTGTAATTTTTTGGTCGAATGTATTTGTTTAATTCGTTTTTCTCCTACCAGTTACACTCTGAACATTTGCCACAAAGATTTAATGCTCTGACTATCTGTAGTATATTGAATTCCTTATCAAGATTTGTTCGTTGTCGACAGTTCCGATTGGCTAATTCCAGCCTCAGATTAACATCTATTTTCAATTGTTATCGCTCATATCACTTCGGCTAAAATATCCTGTCACATTGGCCAGTGTGTCTGGTCTGAGATGTCCTGTTTATCGATCGTTACACTCCGGAAAACAGTGGCATGAGGTTCTATAATTATTCTTGCGTGCTGGTTTTTGGTTCTCTTTTAAACTGACGCTGACTTTTCTAAGAACATGTAACTCGGTTTTTCAATCTTTTTTATTTAGATTATTTTTAGTATTTCTAATTGTATACAGTGTTTATTCAATGTTAAAGTTTATTTCAGTCTTATTTATAATGTATTATTCTTAATTTTGTAATTTTTACACACGTTCTCTTTGACTCTAAAAAAGCTTCTTTGTTTCTCCTAAAATGCAATAAGTTCAGCTCAGTGAAATGGACGTTTAGGCTTCCAGAAATTATTTGTAGGTTTTTATTAAAACCTAATTTTAGCGGTATGAGTTTGGTTTTATTTGGGCTTTATGGTATATTAACCCTTGTAGATTATTTAATGCCAAATCCTCTTTATACATATATATGAAATATATATGATTTGGTTTAGTTGGGTTTAATGGCATATCAACCATTGTAGGTTATTTAATGCAAAATCTTCTTTATACATATATATGAAATATATATGATTTGGTTTTGTAGGATTTTGTGGCATATCAACCCTTGTAGGTTATTTAATGCTAAATCGTCTGAATACATATATATCAAATATATATAATATGCTTTGGTTGGATTATTTAATGCAAAATCCTCTTTATACACACACACACACACACACACACACACATATATATATATATATATATATGAGTTGTAAACACATTTAGTCGATATCATTTTTGAACGAGCCAGGGCTCGCTTTTTTGCAGACAGCTAAATGGCTTCAAGTATTGCTATGTAACATCAAAACAGTAACAATTTAACATCAGTCATTTGCTCGTACACATTTGAATATATATATATATATATATATATATATATATATATATATATATATATATATATAAACAAATGAATAACGAAATCATAGGTAAAAGGGGAAACTATTCTAAAACAATAAAACAGCGAGGTTAAAGGTTATTTAATGCAAAATCCTCTTTATACATATATATACGCTGTTTTATTGTTTTAAAATAGATTCCCCTTTTGCCAATGATCTCGTTATTCATTTGTTTATATCAATTTTCATGTACCAAAAACGACCAGCTCGAACATACATACAGCAGCTATGCGATGATACAGGATGTAGCCCTGAAGACCTGTAGGAGGCGATGAACGATAGGGAGAAGTGACGAGAAAGGGCCAGGGATATCCGTGCTTGCGGCACGACATGGTGATGATATATATACATATATATACATATATATATGTGTGTGTGTGTGTGTGTGTGTGTATGTGTGTGTAATTTGTAAGTGAATATTTTTGAGATGATTTCATTTTAAAATGAGGTAGAACTAATCTGTTTACATACTAATATTGATATTGTTTCTACAAAGTTAAATGGTTATGTGACAATACTCCTTCGGCCCCCCGAATACATCAACTTCTTAACCATTTCACTTCTTGGCCAGTGATCATCTAGTGGTTCCGATAGGGGCATCGCACATTTCGTCATGGCTACAAGAAATACAATCAAGGGAGTGGGAGAAAAATAACAAACGAACAAACGAACAATATCAGCTTGGGTTAACTCAAAGTGCAAGAAGAAGAGTTATGTAACACTGAATTCCCCTGTGCATATGTAGACTAACGCAAGCGTGGATTTCTAGCGAAAATTCTACAACCCACGAGGAGTGCTGACTCATCTTGACTGCTCTTCCCTCACTGCGGCTGGACCCTATCTCTCATGCCGACTGGTCACATCTGCTGTCCGGTGTCGACTTCATCTGCAACTGTCCGTTGCCCGTCGCCAACTGACTTCTCTCAGTCCCTTTGTCCAGTTTCTCTCGCGTTCCCTTACTACTCCCGGTCGCGTCGAGATCGCGGGCTCAGGCCTTTGATTGGTTTCGCGCCAAAACAGACAAAGGGATCGTCTATTCGACGGACCACCTACATAGTGTTACAGTTACAGTTATTGCCATCGAACACTAATAATTCTACACAATATTAAACATTTTTTTGCAAACAGTGAAGTGGTTACAAGTATTGCTATTTAACACTAATTATTCTATTCAACATTACTCATTCGTTTGTACACAGTTAAATGGTTCTAAGTATTGTTATGCATCACTATCTCCGTGGTGTAATGGTAAATAGGATCACTATCTCCATTGGGAGGTACCCGTGATGTAATGGTTATCGTCGTAGGAAATCGACACGGTGACACGAGTTCAAATCCTCGATGAGACTGATTGCATTTCACATGGCTCTAGTATCCTTGGGAAAGGTATGAATCCAATTATTCTCCCCCCAGCTATGGGTAAATAGTAGGACAGACTGCTTCTTTAGCCTCGGTGAGGCAACTAGTCTAGGAGAAGGAAAACTCTGAATTCAAACCTGTTAAACTCCGCTCAAAAATTTACCTTGTGTCATATCCTGTCCGTTGAGGGGTTGGTAAATATGGTTATGTATCACTAACAATTCAATCAAATATGGTTATGTATCACTAACAATTCAATCAAATATCAGTCATTTATTTACTCACTGTTAAATGATCAAACAGTTCTATTTCTACCAGTTCAATTTAACATATTTGTTTGCGCACAGTTTAAACGTCACACAGGTCTATTTGACCGATAGGTGCTAACAGGTGATACCACCCCGGGCCAGAGTGGACCTGGGAGCAATGGCAATGAAAGGGTACTCCGCATTATGGGGTTTCAAGGTAATGTATGTTGTTGTTATTATCTGACTCCGTTTTGGGTTATTCTATTCTTACCCACGTTAACTTGCTGGTTTAACTTCTTGGATATGAAAGCTACAAAGGAATTATATGAGAGAAGACAGGAAGAGAAGATAGGAGACGAAGATATCTTTTATATTTTGCCTTTATTTCTGGGTTCAACAACCATTCAGTGGGGGAGGAAATTCTTTCTGAATAGAAATGGAATGGTTGCGACTCCCAGTCAAGATGTTAAAATGTGTTAGTCGTTCTTGGGTATATACGTCCAAATTTAGTATATAAGGCGTTAACAACGTGTTAGACGCTTTTGGGAGCTATCTCTAAATCCGGTGTTTTCAGTTGTAGTCATTAAGTCCGTTGTATGGTGTCTTAATTGTGATTCTGACGAGTTCATTATTTGGTATTTTAGTCGTAGGTCGTTGGTAAAAGAGACGGATGAACGCGTTGTCTAATGACGGACCCATGGTGCCTTCCACCAGTTGCAAGAAAGATTTATGTGTTGTCACTCCACTGGTCACTGCTGAAAGAGCAGAGGCTTCTTTCTTTAATTTTGCTTTATTTACGTTTTACTTATCTTTATTAATTCCTAACTCCGCATTCCCCAGAGCTCCAGCATTGCTGGAGCCTCACACTCAGATTATTTAATGTCATATACAGGACACTCGTTTTAGGGGTCTTACCCCTCAGCAAAAATGCAGACAGTTTATTCTACAGCCTCCGCCCCAGCTGACTGGAAAGTGGAACGGCATGAATTTATTTGACACTTTCATTGAACCAAGCAGCTCATAGAATTTTATCTATATTCATTTTCTAGGGCAGCTCATTATTGGTTACACTTTCCACTATTATAAAGATTTATTTCTAAGCAGACCAGGTGCGGACTTGATTTGGCCGGTGTGGAGAAGGAAAAGCAATCCCAGACAGTGCGTCACCAAAAAGTGACTTTATCATTTTGTCAAATAACTATTTGATCCTCAGTACAAATTCGGGGACCGAACTGTGAAGGTACGAAAAACTTTAGCTAACAGATGAGTTACGTCACTCGCTTCTTGAATGGAGCTTCCCAAGAAATAAAGTAATATTAAACGAAAGTCGACAACTGAAATTATACCAAGTTAACAACTGAAAGAAAATTCAACCGAGAATTCTGTTGAAAAGAACTTTAAAGAAGACTCGCAATTTACTGAACTCTGAAACATTTCTTTCTTCAAAACAAAAAACGAAAAGAAAAATACTCAAATTCAGAGAACTTTGTTTCACGGACTCTTTCTCAGATAAGTTCCCGCAAATTGTACTAAAATTTGCAACACTTTATCTTTTCTATCCCTTTCTTTCTTGTTTCTTTTGTTTAAAATTCCTTTTTAAAAATTTTATTGTCTGTGTTATCTTTTCGAATCGGTATCCGAACTAGAAAGCAGCAGAACTTACTGTTTAAACTAATTGTTTGAAATTACCGTTTAATATTTCACACCAAAACCCCGTAAAAACATTTACCTGGCTTTAGTGTCACTCAGTTCATATCAAATTTTATTCTCCCTTAAACTTTCCTTATATTAAAATTTTTTTCCCTAATTTTCTTTTTCTTTGGAGTTATTTTCTTATGTGTTTGAAGAACTAACTACATAAACAGCGCAGGCATCATCTCCTGCTGATACGAGGATCATTAAATAAGTTTCCAGATTTTTTTCGACTGCCTCTGAGCTTAGAGAATAACCAAAAGTCACTGGGAGCAAGGTCTGGACTGTAGGGAGGCTGAGGAACTGTCTTGATGCCTATCTTGCTCAAATAGTCTGTGACAAGGATGGAGTTGTGGACTGGTGCATTGTCCTGCTGGAAATGCCACTGACCCGATTTGAAGAGTGCTGGCCTCTACCGACGGAATCTCTTCCTGAACTCCCTTAAAACCTCAACATAGTAACCCTAACCCTAACCCTTTGGCCAATCAACTCTGGTGTATTGACTTCCTTACTCCTCCCACACCTCTCATCATACCTCACAGACTCCCTGTCTTCCTTGAATCTCTTATGCCACTCAAAAACTGATGTTCGATCCATGCAAGATGGTCGAAAAGCAGTTTTAAGCATTCCATACGTTTCTGTGGCATCATTTTTTTCCAAGTTTAAAACAGAATTTTATTGCATATTGTTCTTCTAAAGTGTCCTCATGTCTAGATTGCATTTTTGAAATTCACCAGCTGTGACAATCAGGCTTTAGTAGGGTGTATTCCAATTGCTGCTGTAGCTGTTCATTTGAAGCTGAAATCATAAAAATTGGTTGGTATGTCATCTCATAAGATGTATAGCAATAACATAGGTGAATTTTCAAGAGTCTATGACAATTTTAAATGACAAAAAAGTCTGGAAACTTATTGAAGGCACCACGTAAATACTCAACTTAATAATTATAAACTTTTATACTAAAAAAAATTTACTTTTATTTTCTTACTCAGTCTCAACAACTTTGAAATAATTATCATCATCATCATATCGCACTGGTAGCACGGATATCCCTGACCCTCTCTCGCCACTCCTCCCTATCGTTCATCGCCCTAGGTAGGTCTTCAGGACAAAGGATGTTGTCCTGAAGAAATAATTATAAAAGATTGATAATTGATAAATTTCGCATAGAAAATCACTTTTCTCTATAGGTGACTAGCTGAATAAGTAAAAAGTAAAGTTGGCGACCGTTGTCGAGGGCGACCAGAAGACTCCTTTTTCAAAAGCTACTACACCGAGGTGTAGGGGAGGGCGCTACTCCTTTCCCTGGATTGCTCCATTTTACCCTTGATACGTGCCTTATATTGCTAAGTGTTAAGCAAGGAGGTATCAAGTACCACTTTTAAAGTCTTTGGTATGACATGACCTGGGATTGAACCCAGATCTCCCAGACCATTGGCGCACACTCTACCCACTAGACCAATGAGCCGGTTTAAAACGATATTTTCAACTTTTCTTTCTTCACTGTAAAAGTGTTTGTTTGTTGGTTGTTTTTTTTTGTTTTGTTTTGTTTTGTTTTTTTGTCCGGCATACCTCAATGTCTAAGTAACAATCAACTGAGAAGAGTTTGTTATAATTGGGGCAGGTTGAAGTGGTTGAGGGCGAGTCATATTTAAAAACAACCAAAAACTCAATTCTCTGTTCAATTTCATCTGGCCTACTTACCGGTCTACTCAGACGAGGAAATACTTACTGAAATATTAGTAACATGAGCACACACCCATAAAACTCGTCACTTTGGGAATTTTAAGGAAAGGACCGATTCGACTTTTTCATAGTGTGACTTAATGCTTCCTTGGTTAAAAATGAAACCCAAATTTTGTATCTTATTCAAACTTTGAAAATTTAACTCAATTTTCCGTTTGCTTAACTAACTAAATAGATGATGAATAGACTTCAAATGTTCTTTTTGTTGAGAATAAAATCATGATGTCATTTCTATTAGAAAAAGTTTCGTCATTCTATCATTAATTTCTGAGGTCGCTGCGGTATTTGTTGCTCGCCCCACTTAACGGGTAAGTGTGGCCTTTTTTTAGGTGGGTCCGGGCGCAAGGCCTTTTTTTAGGTGGGTCCGGGCGCAGGGCCGGAGCCAACACGCGCCCGGCATTCCCAAAAATGCCTACGGCCCCGTCGGCATTCCCCTTATTAGGGACGCCTCAGGCGCCGGACGATGAATCCAAAACCCCGAAGGGGGTTAAAGCCTGGGAGAAGGCCCCCTGAGGCCGAAGGAAATCTCCAGGTACCGATACACACTCGGCCAGATCCGTGCCGCAGATAACACGACCGGCCAAAGTGCTACCCGGCAACTGGAGAGGTTCAGACCGAGATTGATCTGAGGTCGCTGCAACGTAATTGAACGGCTCATAGAAAACTGAAATGGAAAAAATAGATAGATAGATAGATAGATAGATAGATAAGAAAAAAGTCTCCGAACCCCAGGCCAAAGCATACGTTGTGATTAAAATGACTAGAGAAAAAAAACTTGGGTTCGAAACCTTCTGCGCAGTTGTGGAACCACTGGAAACGGATATGTTTCTGCCTCCCCCAAGACCGGCCAAAGTGAAGGGTACGACCCTCTTTTGAAATGGGGAACTGAAGCAACCGGCGTAGAAGAAAGTCGGATCTAAGTTTTATCCCAAGAGGAAACGCAACCCTTTAATTGAAAGTATTAACCAGTCTTCCTTTTTCTTATCGGACGACTTACGGTAACGAGCCATCTCTAAACCCTAAAAAATACTAAATTGTCTGTATCATTTTTTCTGTATCAACCTTTGCGTTCTCCAAAATACCCCTGAGTTACCACATCAAATGTAAAATATAGCATTTTCTAGCCGCTGGGCCGGAAACACTCCAGCTGATCGTGTTGACAGGTACACCAATCAGGTCAAATGTGTCTTGATTCCGGTGGCAGTCGGTCGAGACCGTCTGACATGGATTCCGGGAAGCTAGTATTCATGTCAGGCGCTCTGACCGGCGCTCCTCGAGCCTCATGGGTCCGTCCCCGCGGGCTCAAACCATCATCGGATGTGCCAGGTTTATCCCCTAACGCCTGAGGCACCCCTTTTTAGGGTACTGCCGACGGGATCCGAAGTATTTTTGGGAATGCCGGACGTGTCTGGGCAACGGTCCTGTGCTCTGACTCACCTTGAAAAAGGCCTTGTGCCACATTCGCCCGTTTGGTGGGGCGCACGACAGATACCTGAGTGACCACGTGGTATATCTATCCTGCTAGTTACTTATACTTATGTCTACGCTACATCGCTCGTTAATCACAACAGTATCGTGTTGAATTGAAACATCTACTAACAATAAGTTTAATCCGTCTTTATCTTTTTATCAGTCAGTAACCTAATTTTAAGTTATATTTTCAAAACTATTCAGCATTATTCAGTATATTGAGAATAAATACGTAAATATCATATTGAATATTGTTGCAAATTAACGCCAAACTTGTTTTATTTCGAATTTTTTGTATTTATCCCAAAGGAGATTTCTATAAACTACACGACTCTTGTATTACCTTAGCTTCTACAATCTTATCTATAACCTTATCTTATAGTTTATCAAATAGCTATCAGTATCTTTAGTTGTCTGAATTACTAAGACGAAGCTTGATGATTCTTATCATTCAGGGTTTTCGGACTATTGTCTTCATCTTTATTATTATATTCACAACATTTCGGCCGATATGTCCTTCGTTCTTTTTCAAGACACATAGCTTAACGGTTATAAGCGTTGGTTCCCAAAGCTTCAAAGGGACAATCATCTGGAGGTTGCAGGTTCAATCCTGACTGCAGGCGAGTAACAGTACAGAAATACTTAACACTTGTACCCAGTTATGGCTAATGGAATCAGAACAAGCAACCCCCGCCCCGTGGATTAAATAAAGGGCGTGGTTCGAAGTTCCGTGTAGGTTCCTGAGTTCGACAAACACCTGAAGAAGGCCGGAGGACATATCGGCCGAAACGTTATGAATATAACAATTAAGTTGAAAACAATAATCCGAAAATCCTGAATGGTATAAAAACTATCGATATCTATTTTTATTTTCATCATACGATTTGTACCAAAATCCTTAGCCGATGTCTCGTCATTACAACAGCAAATTTTCTTGAAATCATTAGGAATCAATTGTCTATTATCATCAATTTAAATTGTCTATTATCATCATTCAATTTAAATTGTCTATTATCATCATTCAATTTAAATTGTCTATTATCATCATTCAATTTAAATCAGTCAATATCCAAAATTCGATATTTTTCAATTTTTTAGAATTTTGTTACGAACGAAATTTGAAAAAACATATTTAAGTAATAATGAATTCATCCTCATAATGGATATGAAATATTAAACTAAATATTAAAAAAAAATCACTGTACAAACCCTAAACATGGGATCACAATAGAGTTATAATATTTACCAACCCATCCACTCGGGCAGGATATAACACAAGGTCAATTTTTAAGCAGAGTTTAACAGGTTTGAATTCAGACTTTTCCAAGACTAGTTGCCTCACTAAGGCTGTAAGAAAATCAGTCTGCCCTACTATTTAGCCATAGCTGGAGGGAGAATAATTGAATTCATACCTTTCCCGATGGTATTAGTGCTATGTGAAATACAATCAGTCACGTCCAGGAATTGAACTCGTGTTGCCGTGTCCAATTCCTACGACGATAACCATTACACCACGATGTTGTTATAAGCAGCCAACTTTTATTATTCTAAATCTAAGTTACAAAAGTCAGAATTTATTGCCTGATTATGAACAAAAGAGCCAAATCATCAAGACGTTGGACAGGAATAAGAATATCCTGCTTGTGTAGCAGGCTTATATCTAGTTATTAATCGACTCTGATAATAATTCCGACGTCTAAATAAGAATTGATTGATTGCAATTTGATAGTGACCCTTTTTTTTTTAATTCAATAGGGTCTACTCTTATCCTATTTACCCAACCCCTCCGCTCGGGCAGGATATGACACAAGGTCAATTTTCTAAGCGGAGTTTAACAGGTTTGAATTCAGAGTTTTCCTTCTCCTAGACTAGTTGCCTAACCAAGGCTGAAAAACCTAGTCTGTCCTACTATTTACCCATAGCTGGAGGGAGAATAATTGGATTCATACCTTTCCCAAGGGTATTAGTGCAATGTGAAATGTAATCAGTCTTGTCCAGGATTTGAACTCGTGTCACCGTGTTCATTTCCTACGACGATAACCATTACACTACGGGCACCTCCATAGGGTCTACTCTTATCTATATTCTTGCACGCAAATATGTCCATTTTCTTGTTTAATACTCACTCAAATGTGAGCTAAAATATTATGTGCTGAATATTATTACTTTACAAATTCGCATATTATAACATCGTAAATACACATATCGTCGTTTCCACAATCATTAATGTACAAGTTGGAACGATAGAATTGTCGCCCTAGAAAAGACGACATGATTCCATTTCCGTTTAATAAAAACCAGTTTTCTTTTTTTTTTTTTTTTTTTTTTTTTTTTGTTGCAGACCATCTACTAGTTGGCCAGTTGTGTACAAATCCCAAGAGCGATAGGAGCCTTCTATCATGTCTGAAAGTGACACAATGTTCAACGAGCGAGATCGGAGATGCGCCGCTGTACAACACATGCTCTCTACCAATCCAAGTTATGACAACAGGACCATTGCCAGCACCCTCAAAATGCAAATCTGGATTGCCACGAATAGCAGGGACGTGCCCAGGGTGAGGAAAACAAAGTTTCTGGCTACATCATGCCACCTCACATCTTCGAAGTCGGCTTCAAAGCCAACACCAAAGAGTACCTGGGTGTGCGGAAGAGTGTGGTGATCCCCTGGGGCAATCAGGTGGCCGGTGGCAGATTCTGGCTGTGGCAGCAGGACTCGGCGCCGGCCCACAAGTCCAAAGAGACCCAGGCTTGGCTTCAGAAGGTGTGCTACGACTTTGTACCCTTCTCTCACCGCCCCCTCTTCCCCCCCCCCGACCTGATCCTGCTGGACTACTTCGTTTGGTCATACGTGAAGAACATCACCAACATGACCTCCCACAACACCAAAGCCAGTCTGATCGCTGCCATCCGCCGAGTATTCGCCGAGCTCCCGCCGGCGCTTTTGAAAAAGGCATGCTCCCAGTTCCGGATCCGTATCGAGACGATGATTGAGGCTGAAGGCGGCTACATTGAATAGATGTCAGCTCTACTACATAATCAAGTTACATGAATTGATTTTTTCAATAAAAGTTTTAAAATAAAGCTGTAGTATTGTTTTCTTTAGGACGACAATTTTATCGTTCCACCCGGTAGATGTCAGCTCTACTACATAATCAAGTTACATGAATTGATTTTTTCAATAAAAGTTTTAAAATAAAGCTGTAGTGTTGTTTTCTTTAGGACGACAATTTTATCGTTCTACCCTGTAGATGTTAGTTCTACTACATAATCAAGTTACATGAATTGATTTTTTCAATAAAAGTTTTAAAATAAAGCTGTAGTGTTGTTTTCTTTAGGACGACAATTTTATCGTTCCACCCTGTATAACCGTAATTATTTTGACAACTAGTGAGAATTTTCCAACTCTACACTCGCGTTGAAGCTCGTTTAATTCCTGTTACCAATGATTATCATAGATATTATTTCAGTGTTCAACCTCCCTTATCCCAATCAGTTGGGGCTGTAGAATACACCGACAGCATCTCAGCAGAGGGGGTAAGATCTCCCCACCAAACAAATGACTAATGTTAAATTGAACAATTATTGTTGCATAGCAATACTTGAAACAACTTTATTTTCAGCAAATAAATTTATTTGTGTTCGATAGCAAAACTTGAAATCATTTAACTGTGTGCAAACAAAAGAATCGAATTATTCGTGTAGGATAGGAATGCTAGAAACTTTTAAATGTGTGCAAACAAATGAGGTCTGACTTGTTTAAAATGCTACCGTCAAGCAATTCGTTTACAAATTAAATACATATACAAATGTATAAACAGGATCTAGTATTAAATAACCGATGCGGGTTGGGGGTCCTCGTGGTGTAATGGTTAAAGCGTTGGACTGTGGAATCGTAGTAAGTGAGTTCGTATTCCAGTCGCACTTTTAGGTCATTCTAAGTAATTTCTGAATCTTCAATGGCATACATTCGGGTTGTAAAAAGAATCTGTTTTCCGTTTGAAGAGACACGTTTCATTGCGATTTTTAATCGACCGCCGGGCGACTAGAAGAATAACTCTAATCACCTGTATGAGTTTTTACTCGATAGCGTCGATCGGGCGAGCGGAATCTCAAAGCGACGAGTAATACCCAGTCGGCGTTCGTAGACAATGGGTGTGGATTATTCGTGCATTGAAAGTATGAGGGATTTCATATAAATCTATAGGAGTGCTCGATGTATGGCTTTTGTTATATATTCTGTTCAGGTTTACATGCGAAAACTCGCATACAGAGCGTATTCAATGTAACTGGAGGAAAACTAAACCCTGGTTAAAATGTCGAATAACGTTATAGGGGGATGTCCTCGTGGTGTAATGATTAAAGCGATGGACTGCTGAATCGTAGTAAGCGAGTTCGTACTCCAGTCGCGCTATTACGTTCACTTTCGGGCAAATACCCTTGGGAAAGGTATAAACCCCCTTATCCTCCCAGCTATGGGTTAAATAGTACCACTACCGTTCTTCTTGGAGAATGGCTTTGGCATTAAATAACCTACAAGGGTTGATATGCCATTAAACAAAGAAACGAAGCGAAACTTATATATAAGTTAGGATCACCTAGACATTGAGTTAACAGATTTTGATGATTGTCAGTTTCGCGCCATTCGTGATCAACAGATCAACCCGAGAAACTGACAATCTCTAAGCACCGTTGACAGTATGTCTACACCACCCTAACTTCACTTCCTTTTGGATTACTTTTTTTTCATGGTCGAATTCTTTACCATTATTTACTTCGATATATATATATATATACATATATATATATATATATATACTTACTCCCCGATATATATATATATACTCCCCTACCCCCGTACGGTTGAGTTCTCTGGCGAAGAAGTAATCGTGTTGCCATTAGCGTTCATTGCAAGCATCTTCGTCGATGAATTGAGGTCTCGGCAACCGTTGAACGGATGTATGTAAACAATAGTAATTGTGATTCATAACCGTTTAAAATTTACTTCGCAGCTAATGTCTCTTCGTGGCTGAATGGTTAGAAGCTTTGGCTTGGCGTTTGAGTCAACCGGGTCTCGATGCCAGCTACGGGAAGCTACTGTCTAGCCACACTGATGAGTTCTGATAGAACGAAACAGATCTGTCTGTGGATGACTATATATATATATATATATATATTTGAATTGCATATGTAAAATGTTAGAAGGAAAATTCAAACTATATATATATATATATATATTTGAATTGCATATGTAAAATGTTAGAAGGAAAATTCAAACTGGTCTTCATATGTGGAGTCATCAGGTATTCAATTGACTTTATCTAGAACCTACATGCCATATTGACTTATTAATTCAACTCTTTTACGGGTCATTTAAATTGTTATTTCAGCAGCGATCTTTGGGCTCATAGAAGAAAACAATCCTCAAGTTTACTTGAAAGAAAAATGTGCGAATAAACTAGCCAAAAAGAAGAAAGAAATTTAAAAAAACGTTATCACCAAAAAAAAAAAAATATGAACGCTGCAATACCTGTCAGTGTTCGCTTGAAAAAAAAAACAAACAACGAAAGCTTTAAACAAAAGTGAATATAAATACTCGTTCAGTTTGTTTTCCTTTTCAGAGAATGTCAAAATGTTTTGTTGCCCATATTACTTAGCTCGTAAATTTTCGTTACTTGGAGGCACTTGTAAGCAATTCTAATGCAGACGGATACCAAACTAGGCTGCTGATGTGCTTATCACCTGTTACTGGCCGCCAGCCAGATTTTGTTGGTCGGTTGGTTAGTCGGCTGTTTCTCTAGCCTATGTTAATATTTGTCGCTTCAGATGCCTGATAGTCGAACCAGTAGAACCTCTTTGTCTGTCTCTCTTTGTCTCTTCTTTTGTTTTCATATTTCTCTTCTTCCAAATTATCTTTTGTCTGAACTTTTTTTCTTTTCTTCAATTCTCCACGTTTGCCTTTCTTAAATTTTTATTTCTTATCTATCCACTCCTTATTTTGTCCCTTATTCCTTTTTTTTTTGGCCTTTTTCCATGTTTCTTCCACCTTCCTTCTGATCACTTCTTTTCTTCGTTTTTCTTTAACTTCATCTTTATTTCATCTGTTTTTCTTGTATTTCTTTATTCCTCTTTTCAACTGCGACAAAATATATTGATGTAAAACAAAAAAAAACTCTTTTACTTAAATGATGCATAAACAGAATGATTTGCACACGGTTTGGTTGGGTTTTATGGCATATCAACCTTTATAGGTTATTTAACGCCAAATCCATTTTTATGAAATTCATCAGTTCTATTTCAAACAATTCAGTTTAATTATCAAAATATTTCTATTTCAAACTATTCAAGCAGTTATATATAACAATTTAGTTTAATGTAAGTACAGTTTTAATGTCAAAAACAGTTCAATTTCAAACAATTCAGTTTAGCATAAGTATGCAGTTTAAATGTAAGTACAGTTAAATTGAGAAAAATATTTATATTTCTAGCTATTCAGTTTAGTCAAGCAGTTCTAGTTCAGCTAATTCAGTTTAGTATAAGTAGAGATTTTGTTTACACACAGTTAAATGTCAAAACAGTTCTATGTTAAACAATTCAGTTTTGTGTAAATACAGTTTCACTGTCAAAAACAGTTCTATTTCAAATAATCCAGTTTAGCACAAACATGCAGTATAAATGTAAGTACGGTTTAATTGTCAAAAACATTTCTCTTTCAAACCATTCAGTTTAATCAAACAATTCAGTTTAGCATTAACCCATAGATAGGGCCCTATCAGGTGCTACCACGCCGGGTCAGAGTGAATCTGGGAGCAATGGCAATGAAGGGGCGCTTCGTATTCTCCAAAGCCCTAGCATTACTGGAACATTACCATCTGACTGTCTAGCGTCATATCCAATCGTTGGGGGGGATTCTTACCCCTCTACAGAGGTGCAGTCAGTGTATTCTACATCCCCAGCCTACTGGGCAATTTACACGCGGGTTTCTGTATGAAAACATAGTGGTAAAGTAACAAGAACAACTATTTCTAAATATTAAACCACAAATCTGATTGAAAGTCTTTTTAATGAATCAATATTCAACAGGTTCACTCACCCTATTCGTAATGTTGTATAATTTGGTGATGTTAATGAAAACAGTAAAGCAAATACATATACAAATACTGGCTGATACTGTCGTTTCAGATACGAACTGGTTTATTAATTTCTGGCTTCGGTCCATGACGACACGGGGAAAGAGACACAATTCTTAAAAGCCTATGCTAACCATACTATGCTGACTCCATCCCAACGCACGGAGCATCTTGTGATGTTTAAGATCTCAATTCATCTCTGCTAGTCGAGATCCGAAAAACTCAACTGCATGCCTCAACGGTAAAAAAAAAAAAAACTCAACTGACGTCTTTTCAAAATCCTCAGATTCTCAGGACATCTCTTCTGGGCATGACATCATCCACACTCCAGTCCCTTTTCCCGTCTGGGGGGTTATTATAACAAATGATGATTGTTATATCCTTTCCGCGCAAGCGTAAAACTGCACCAAATGACTATGCACCTGAACTAAGAGCCGAATAGTTCAAAGCCCAACCAAACTGAATGATAAAATATGATTAACGAAAAATGATTAATATAAAAAAAAACATTCCTTAATTAAGATTTCAAGAGTAATAATCAAACTGAAATAAGAGAAATGAAACTAAAGAGTGATGGACAGTTTAACTCTCATCTAAAATTGTTGTTTTCTTCTTTGGTAGGTTAAAAGGGGAAAACATAAGCCTTTTGCGATGGCTATTGTAATTAAAGGTTTTGGTTGCAAAAGAAGAAAAAAATGCCCCGTCAAAAAAATCAGAAGCTTTTATATGATCCGAAATGTCAAAAAAGTTGAACCACAACCTTAATATACTGCGCTCAAGGATAACTCAGATGGTGTAATGGTTAGTAAGCTAGACCTTTAAGAGTGAGTTCGAGTCTCATTGGGTGCCCCATTTATTCGGCCTCGTGTCACATCGAAGCAAAGAGCTTCGTAAATTGCTATATTACGCTCTCACACACATATACGGATTCCATTAACTGGTTTGATCGTGACGGCAATGCTCATGTAGCTTGCCCTAAGCAGCAATATCCTGATGGACCACATCCTTCTCGAGAATGAGAACTGTTTTGAGTTTTCCTTCTCCTAAACTAGTCGCCATAACAAGTTTATAGAGCCCAGTCTGCCCTACTATTTACCCATTGGTGAACTCATACTTTTCTCAAGGTTATTACTGGTATGTGAATATGTAAACAGCCTTAATCAGGGTTTGAACTCGGGTAGGCCGGTCCACCTCTTATGACGATAACGAACGCCTCCAAAGATATCGCTTAAATATTAAGATAACTGCAGCTGCATTTGTAACGAAAGAATCTACTGGGTATTCGACTCACTGGGCGCTCCATTCATATGGCCTTGTGCCACATCTTAGCAAAAGGCTTAGTAAATTACTACTGGCCATGAGAACTTATTTATGAATATGAGTTATAAGAACTAAATATGCTTATATATATATATATATATATATTGTCATCCACAGACAGACTGTTTCGTTCAATCAGAACTCTTCAGTGTGGCTAGACACGTAGGACACTCGAAGCCCGGATCGAAACCCATCCAACTTTACGTTAGACTAAGTCTCAGACCGCTCGACCAACAAGTGTACCACGTTTGGCTAAGGGAATTGTTAAGGTATTATGTAGTAACAGCAGCAGCCGTTTGTTGACATTTTTATACCCTATCGGCTACCAGAGAGCTCAGTTCTTTCGAAGAGCTTTGTATTATGCAAGCGGCGACCGAAAATTCCTTCACCAGTGTGCTCAACCCCCATAGTGGAGCGTATATATTGTCATCCACAGACAGACTATTTCGTTCTATCAGAAGCCGGGATCGAAACCCATCCAACTTGGCTAACAAGCGTACCCGTTTATGCCAGGTGACAAGTCAAAACTTGAATTTCAGAGTCAGCGCTTTTAACAGAAAGCCTTTTAAAAAACAATCTTAGCAATTCCTTATATTCATTTTATTTTTTGAAGAAGTTTTAATTAAATTTTTTGATGTCAGTTTAAAACATATACCAGCCCAGTCGGTTTGGGTCGCAGAATATATAAGATTTACACTCCGATATTTTTTAAATGGCCGTGATACAAAAACATTCTAGAAAATAGGATCCTGATTCACGTGTTCCAGAAACAAAGATGGTGAACGTCGGTAAACTAATTAATTTCGGGAACCTATTGGTCAGGAAAGTCACGTAATTTTTGCTCCCAACTACGTCCGCACCTTTGGTTTGGGCCCGCGCGAAATAAACAGTGTGTTTGGAGCTGATCACGAGACAGGGTTAACTATATATACTCTAGACTTCCGATAACTCACTCTCTTACATTCTGGCTCCCAGTCTGAAAGCTTTCACCTTCTCATTTCTCCCATCTAGCGACACGTAGCTCAAGAAACATACAATGGGCGCTTGTATAGAATGCAATTTCTATCTTCTCATGTTCTACCTATCTGCTGAAAGTATTCATCCTTCATGTACGCATACAACCTCAGACACTTCGTCAAAACCAGAAAGAGACAAAAAGGCCTGTGTATTAGTCATCATCATCATATCGCGCTGGTAGCACGGATATCCCTGACCCTCTCTCGCCACTCCTCCCTATCGTTCATCGCCCTAGGTAGGTCTTCAGGACAACATCCTGTATCCTCACATAGCTGCTGAATGTACGTTCGAGCTGGTCGTCCTGCTTTTGCGCGGCCATGTGTGGGGATCCATAAGAGTACATCTCTTATGAGTTCATCTCTGCTTCTCCAGCAGTGTCCTGCATGTCTGGTTCGTCTAATTTGAATAGTTTTCGTGATAGGGGGCAGGTGGCCGTACAGTTGTTGTCTTGTGGGGTGTTGCTGCCAGGACTTGTTCAGGATTGCACGCAGCATTCTTGTGTAATTGCCATCTAGCTTCTTCTCCAGTCGTTTGTTAATATTTAGTCTACTTGCATACACCAAGATAATAACACACACACACGAATATTTGACAAACTATATTTTGAACATTCGTAATAATCTTTATAATGTACTTGTTGATATATAAATGTATATTTGTTTGTATTATTTTGTTGTGAATATTCTTTTGTCTACGTTGTTGTATTGTGTACATTTTAACAATACCACAACTAAAAAATTGTGGGGGCAACATATTTAATGACGTCCACCACCACCTTTGGAGAATATTGAGTGTCCCTTCATTTCAAATGCTCCCAGGTCTACTCTAACCCAGGGTCCTATCTATGGGTCATATAAAAATGCTTGACCATTTAACTTTGTGCAAGCAAATGATTGACGTTTAATTAAATTGTTAGAAAAATAGCTGTTTGACCATTTAACTGTGAGTAAACAAAGGACTGATGTTTAATTAAATTGTTAGTGATACATGGCAATACTTGGAACCATTTGACTGTGTGCAAATTAATGAGTAATGTTGAATAGAATAATTAGTGTTGAATAGCAATACCTGAAACCACTTCACCTTATGATTACAGCAGCTCTGTGAGGATACGGGATGTAAACCTGTGTTATATAATTGCGGAAGGATCTTTTTTTATATTATCATTTTTCGTTGGTTATATCTTATCTTTCGATTTAGTTAGGCTTAGAACTTTTCGGCTTAGTGCACGGGTAGGGGCACACATTGAGCGCAGGTGTTCATGCTCGCGCGGGGAGGATGTAACAATCACAGATGTCATAATAAAACCCCCGGATAGGAAATAGGACTGGGGATGTGAATGACGTCATGCCCGGAAGCGATGGGCTGGGATTCTGGGGTATTTTGAAAAAAAAAAGCAGTTAGTTTAGATTTGAGACTGGACGAAGCGAGTTGGGATTCGGATCTGGGCGACGCCAGTCCAGTTGTTTGCTGGGGGGTGCACGTGCGTTGGTTGGGTCAGTGAATTGAGAGCTGACGCTGGACGAACAGTCAGCATAGTAAAAATTCTCTCTCTCTCTCTCTCTCTCTCTCTCTCTCTCTCTCTCTCTCTCTCTCTCTCTCTCTCTCTCTCCACGTGTTGAAAACCTAAAAGTCAAGAAGGTAATAAAAGTTTCGTACCTGAACCAAGAAAGTCGTCAGTGTTTCGGGATTCCTATGAATGTGAACGTTTAACACATCCGTGCATTATGTACAGTTCACATAATCGTAGATTATGGCTATGTTACACCTGAAGCCCGACCAGAGGCGATGAAAGATATGGAGAAGTGGCGAGATACGAAATTAATTCGTTCTGGAAGGGAATTTGTATCATGGGACAAGATTTACCTTATAAATGGCGTAATACGCTCCAGCCTTCAAAAGTCGTCGTATAAAGTATAAATATTATACCCACCCGAAAGAATAGGTTCGTTAAGGACAACATAGTCATTTACATAAATGTTAAAAGAACAATAAGAAAATAAGAAAATCAATGAAAAATAACAATAGATATGGATACGAATAATGACACTTTACCTTTCGAGTTGGGCACTTTCGATTTGGGCACTTTCGATTTTCGTATCTTGAATATTTTTTCGTTGGATGGGACGGAAATTTCTTCCGAGCCCGTTTCGTATTCTGAAATTTTCGTATAATGGGGTTTTCGTAAGTCGAGCTTCCACTGTATTACTGATATAAGAAAAATAGGAACTCCCAGTACAACTATCCCCCACTCTCTCTCTCTTTCTTTCTCTCTTTCTCTCTCAAATCTAGACACATTTTAATTATTTTCACCAACTATTTTTTCTACTGTAGATATTAATTGATATTATAATTAATACATTAATATTATAATTAATATTAATCAATAATTATATTAATCAATATTGATTTGATTAACCAACATAATACTCGTACTTATTGACCCCAAGGAATTTTTAACGTAAAGGATTTTCTAATAGGGAAACATTTACAATTTTCTAATCTTTTATAACAACTTTTGCTTTTTGTACATGTTTCTTTAGTTTGGTTTTATGGCATATCAACCCCGTAGGATATTTAATGCTAAATCCTATTTATACGTATATATTAAGTATGTGTTTTATAAAGACATTTTGTAGATAACATTTTTAAACGAGCCCGAACTCACTGTAAAATGGTTTCAAGTATTGCTATCTAACACTAAGAATTTGGTTAAACATCAGTCATTTGTTTGCACACAGTTAAATAGTTATATACATATTATTTGAATGAACGTACTTTCGAATTCACCTACCTAGGAAGCAGTGTCTCATCAACCTAAAAAGACATCGACATGTGGCTAACGAAGTAAATACGGCCCTGCATATTACATTAACAGGCTGAATTCTAACAGGCCAAAGTAATGTAAAAAAATCCATTCATGGTCGCATATGAAATTAAGCTAAAAAGAGAATTAACTTTAAAAATTGAATAGAGAAAATAATATAATCATGTTGGTAGAATTTATCCAGTCAAATAATTGCGGAAGGATTGTTTTTATATTATCATTTTTCGTTGGTTATATCTTATCTTTCGGTTTAGTTAGGCTTAGAACTTTTCGGCTTAGTGCACGGGTAAAGGCACACATTGAGCGCAGGTGTTCAGGCTCGAGCGGGGAGGATGTAACAATCACAGATGTCATAATAAAAGCGATGGGCTGGGATTCTTGGGTATTTTGAAAAAAAAGCAGTTAGTTAAGATTTGAGACTGGACGAAGCGAGTTGGGATTCGGATCTGGGCGACGCCAGTCCAGTTGTTTGCTGCGGGATGCGCGCGCATTTGTTGGGTCAGTGAGTTGAGAGCTGACGCTGGACGAACAGTCAGCATAGTAAAAATAGTGTCTCTCTCTCCTCGTGTCGAAAACCTAAAAGTCAAGAAGGTAATAAAAGTTTCGTACCTAAACCAAGAGAGGCGTCATTATTTCATCTTTTTCGGATTTCTCTGCCGATGAACATTTTATGCATTTGAATATTTTGGCCGTATATTACTATCCGATTTTATTTTGAAATCATAAAAGGGAGGCAACTCACAGCCGTTTATAATTCGTGGATAAGTTAAAAAAGAAAATGTGAATATGCATTTTAATGTTGAAATGAATAACGTCCTATAAATTCTACCAATATGATTATCATATTTCCCCAACCCCTCCGATCGGGCAGGATATGACACAAGGTCAATTTTTAAGCGGATTTTAACAGGTTTGAATTCAGGGTTTTCTTTTTCCTAGACTAGTTGCCTCACCAAGGCTGAAGAACCTAGTCTGTCCTACTATTTACCCATAGCTGGAGGGAGAATAACTGGATTCATACCTTTCCCAACACGGGCACCTCCATTCTACCAATATGATTATATTATTTTCTCTGTTCAATTTTTAAAGTTAATTCTCTTTCTAGAATAATTTCATATGGGGCCATGAATAGGTAATTATTTTTTTTTTTTTTACTTTACATTGGCTCGTCAGAACTCAACCTGTTAATGTAACATGCGGGGCCGTATTTGCTAGTTGGTCGTGGTTTTTCTTGTTTTATAAGAAGTGTTGCCATGACAAAAAAGTTCAGCAGTATTTGTCGGCCGTCCCGCCAATCGAACGAGTATGACACGTGGCCTTTTTTAAGATAGGTCCTGACACAGGGCCGTGGCCCAGACGCGCCCGGCAGTTTCAAAAGTGCCTCAGGCCCCGTCGGCATTTCCCTAAAAAAAGGGTGCCTTAGGCGCCAAGCGATAAACCTAAGCCCTCCGAAGAGGGTTAAAGCCTGAGTAGGGACGGCCCCCCGAGGCTCGAGCTGTGTCCAGTGACGAGACACACTTGACCAGATCCGTACCGCTGACACCACGGCCGGCCTAAGTGTGTCCCATCGATTGGATTCTGAAGATTTATATTAGGTTTTGAACAAAATGTTCAGCTATGGCTTTTTTTGTGGGTGAGGCTCAAAACCTTTTGACCGACCTTCGTAGACATGCTTAATTTATTAGGTCTTCATTAAAGTGCTTGGTCGTCAATAGAGAATTGACAAGTGGAGGTGCCGTGGTGTAATGGTTATCGTCGTAGGAAATGGACACGGCGACACGAGTTCAAATCCTGGACGAGACTGATTGCATTTCACATAGCACTAATACCCTTGGAAAAGGTATGAATCCAATTATTCTCCCTCCAGCTATGGGTAAATAGTAGGACAGACTGAGTTCTTCAGCCTTGGTGAGGCAACTAGTTTAGGAGAAGGAAAACTCTGAATTCAAACCTGTTAAAGTCTGCTTAAAAATTGACCTTGTGTCATATCCTGCCCGAGCGGAGGGGTTGGGTAAATATGGATAGAGAATAGACAAGTAAACGCTTCCTAATCATTTATATAGATATATTATTTGATCTCTTTATGGAAGAAATTAAACCATTTAGGTAAGTTTTTATACTACAGCACAAGATATAACGTAAATATTGTTAACTGTCAATCATTATTTCCTTACTGAGTTTCAACCAAGAGGCTTAAAATTTCAACAATGTTTGCAAAGAAAACTACATTTTAATTGATTACTGAAATGGATACTCATAACAATTGAGGCCAGACAGAATGTTATCAATGATCTGATATGTTAACGTGTCCCAGCAGACAATTATGTTTCGTGTAAATTGTGTCGAGCGCCAATCAGGCAAATTATTTCTTCGTCTCTTACTTTTTCGTTAGTTTTTGTAAAAAGATTTTGCGTGTACAAAAAACAGAGAGTCAGAATCTGTGTGTACATGTGTGTGTTTCAAATCCTTCTTGGAATTTCTCCGGCATGATTATCCGACTGAATGGCTTTGAAGAGAAATCGAATTTAAATTCTTCGATTTTTCATTTATTTCTTCATTTCCACAAGACTTGCAATAGATAGATAGATAGATTGGAGGTGTCCGTGGTGTAATGGTTATCGTCGTAGGAAATGGACACGACGACACAAGTTCAAATCCTAGATGAGACTGATTGCATTTCACATAGCACTAATACCCTTGGAAAAGGTATGAATCCCATTATTCTCCCTCCAGCTATGGATAAATAGTAGGACAGACTAGGTTCTTAGCCTTGGTGAGGCAACTAGTCTAGGAGAAGGAAAACTCTGAGTTCAAACCTGTTAAACTCCTCTTAAAAATTGACTTTGTCTCATCTCCTGCCCGAGCGGAGGAGTTGGTAAATATGAATAGATATATGAGTTGATTTCTTCTTTTTTAAAATCATATCGAGGATGATATTCACAGTTTATCGTGAGGTAAGTTTGAATTGAAAGGGGGTAAATAAATACGATTGATATCTTTGCAAATTCTATTGCAAGGGCGACGACAACCACAAAAGACAACTGTTACTCGTGGCATGAATAAAAAAAGAAATGATCAGAATTTATCCACATGAAAAGAAAATTATTTCCAGTTTTAATTTTTACACAAATGTGTACACAGACAGACACACACACACACATATATATATATATATATATATATATACATATATATATATATATATATATATATATATATATATACATACATACATATATATATATACATATATATATATACATATATATATATACATATATATATATATATACATATATATATACATATATACATATATATATATATATACATATATATATATATATATACATATATATATATACATATATATATATATATATATATATATATATATATCGGCTCATTGGCCTAGTGGGTAGAGTGTTCTCCAATGATCTGGGAGACCGGAGTTCAATCCCAGGTCGAGTCATACCAAAGACTTAAAAAAATGGTACTTGATGCCTCCTTGCTTAACACTCAGCATTATAAGGTACGTATCAAGGGTAAATTGGAGCAATCCAGGGAAAGGAGTGGCGCCATCCCCTACTCATCGGTGTAGTAGCTGTTGAAAAGGGAGCCTTCGGGTCGCCCTCGACTACAGTCACTAACTTACTTACTTATATATATATATATATATATATATCATAAAAGGTGTCTCAAAATAGATGCAACCCATTGATAGGATAATGATTTATAATTGAGAGGTTTTTCCATGTCAGCTGGTGTGAATTTACGCTTGATATGGATTCTCTATGCGTGCAGCTCTCTGTACGTGCGCGCGCGCCTGTGTGTGTGTGTTTTAGATTATACAGGGTGTCCCAAAAAATGTATACACATTAAAAATAATTGTAAACGTAGTGTTTAATTAGAATTTTATTATTTTAAATGTGTAAAAATATTTTACAAGTATCATTCTATTGTTTATTCACTGCATGTTCTCAAACTGACGCCCATTTTGATCCAGACACTACTGATAACGCCAAGCAATGGAATCGCACACATCATGAAACAATTCCCTTGGTATTTGGGTGCATTCATGCTCAATGGCCTCTCTTAATTCAGCGACCGTTGCAGGTTTTGTAGCGTAGAGAAGACTTTAAAGATGAAGAGTTTTATTTTCAGCAAGATGGGGCACCCCCAACATTACCATAGCGATGTTAGGTCCTTCCTTGATGAGGTCTTGCCAAACAAGTGGATTGGACGAAGGGGTTTTGTTGAATACCCTCCCCGTTCACCAGACCTCATACCACTAGATTTTTTCTTATGGGGATACCTGAAAGCCAAAGTCTACGCAACAAAACCTGCAACAGTCGCTGTTTTTACACTTATGAAATAATAAAATTCTTATTAAACACTACGTTTACAATTATTTTTAATGTGTATACATTTTTGGGGACACTCTGTATATGCGTTTGCCGTAAATAGTCTGAAGAAATAAAAATCAAAGATTCTTTGCAATGATTCACGTGAAAAGACCAAGTTCTTGGGAAAGACTGTTGAGGGACTTTTTCGGACTCCTTCGACAGAATCTCTCACTGCATCCTCATTATTAGGACATCTTGCTATCAACTTCCTGCGAGATCTGGGATTTTCTGCCTTCTTGTTGGGGTTATTTACTGACCCTGAGGCTTGAAATTTGTGTGCCCAATCATAAGTTTGAGTTTTCTGGGGATAATTGTTAAAGTTAAACTTCCTGCGAAATTTTGCTGTCTTGTCCAAGGCATCGAGATCGAGGATTAATAGTTGTTATAGTATACTATTTTCAAATTCTGAAACAAAAAAGAACACAATACTATTATTAGTAGAGTTATTAGCAGTCACATGGGTTCCCTGTAAATTGAGGAACCCCGTAGGATACTATTTTCAAATCTGAAACAAAAAAGAACACACTATCATTATTAATGGAGTTATTAGCAGTCACATGGGTCCCCTGTATATTGAGGAACCCGGTAGGATACTATTTCAAATTTGAAACAAAAAAGAACACAACATGATTATTTGTAGAGTTATTAGCGGTCACATGGGTCCCCTGTAAATTGAGGAACCCTGTAGGATACCATTTTCAAATTTGAAACAAAAAAGAACTCAACATGATTATTTGTAGAGTTATTAGCGGTCACATGCGTTCCCTGTATATTGAGGAACCCTATAGGATACTATTTTCAAATTTGAAACAAAAAAGAACACATCATTATTATTAGTAGAGTTATTAGCAGTCACATGGGCCCCCTGTAAATTGAGGAACCCTGTAGGATACTATTTTCAAATCTGAAACAAAAAAAAAACACATTATTATTAGTAGAGTTATAAGCAGTTACATGGGTTCCATGTATATTAAGACACTCTCTATATTAGACATTTAACTCAATGGACCACACTTGATACACCGGCTCATCCTTCTATTTAGGGATGATTGTAATTAGCAATTAGTATTTCATATACATGATTAAAAATACAGACCTCAAAAAAATTATCTTTCATTGGCAAATTGGATGGGGAATGTCTTTATTCTACACATCGCAGTTGGATATGGTTTTTTCTGGATTCCGATAATATATATATATATGTGTGTGTGTGTGTGTGTGTGTGTGTTTTAGATTATCCTATTTACCAACCCCTCCGCTCGGGTAGGATATGACACAAGGTCAATTTTTAAGCGGAGTTTAACAGGTTTGAATTCAGAGTTTTCCTTCTCCTAGACTAGTTGCCTAACCAAGGCTGAAGAACCTAGTCTGTCCTACTATTTACCCATAGCTGGAGGGAGAATAATTGGATTCATACCTTTCCCAAGGGTATTAGTGCTATGTGAAATGCAATCAGTCTCGTCCAGGATTTGAACTCGTGTCGCCGCGCTCATTTCCTACGACGATAACCATTACACCACTGTGTGTGTTTTAGATTATATATGCATTTGCCGTGAATAGTTTGAAGAAATAATCAACTATTGCTATTTCAAAAAGCCTCAGTCGTATCGTCGATCCATGCGCGCATAAATCAGTTAAATATACCTGTGCAAAGATGCATATCACGTGATATAATTAGATTCTGTTTACATGGTGATAAACAAATATAGATATTCTCGTTTTTTTTTTTTTTTTCTAATATATATTTCTATTTATATTCAATACTTAGATGCAGCAGTATTGGAAGAAATGTCATGATATCCAATAGGAATGATATCATAATCTTTTCTTTTGGGAACATTAACATATAATAAACACAGAATGATGTCTTAGATTATTAAAGAGACTTAGATTGCGCACAATCTAGAATCCATCCAGAGGAATGAGACGCGATGGGATTTCGAGATACGAACGGACAAACGACCAGACCAAGCGATAGTCAACAAAAAAAAAAGAGAACAAAGAGACTTTGCCCTCCCGATGGACCACAGAGGGAAGTTAAAAGCAAGTGAAAAGAGAGACAATAACCTAAAACTTGCTCGAGATCTAAAAACAAAACGAAGGAACATGATGGTGAAAGTTATATCAATTGTGGTTGGTACACTCGAACCAATCCCCAAATGTTTGGTAAAGGGACTGGAAGACTTGAAAATAAGAGGACAAGAGGAGACCATCCAGACAACAGTATTACTAAGATCGGCCAGAATACTGAGAAGAGTCCTGGCTGTCATTCAAACTCCAGTGAGAAACCATCAGCAAACGCTGATGTGAAAAACCTCAAAGAAGTAAAATGATACTTTTATTATGATTACTCCTTGAAAGTTTTTCACCCGACCGTTAACTGATAGACTTTCACTAGAGTTTGAGTGACAGTGTTGTATTTTGACCTTCGACCCGGCCAAACATACCATTTCAAAGTGATGCACCGGAAGGAAGTGACACATTCCAATGGCCAGTAATCGAAAGAGATCGCGTAGGCGGATTTGGCAGACGAAATGGGACTAGGTAAAAGCCCATGATACACTCATAGACTGATGCACCGGAAGAGAGTGATCTATGAACTGCATGACAGTTATTTCCGCTTGATGACGATCAAACATGCCATTCCAAAGATTGAGTGGGCGATTGAGTGGGCGTTGAACTACTATATAACTCGGTCAAGACAGGAAGTCAGACAGTTGGAGACAGACGAGTTAGAGACGAGTTGTGGTAGGGAAAGCCACACCCGGCCGAAGGGGCCCTCGGGAACCCCGATGGAGTTTGGGGACCAGACCAGTTGGTGATAAGATGCGGTAGAGAAAGCCGCACCCAGCAGAGTGGGCCTCTGGGCCTCCGGTTGAGCAGTCCTGGAGAACGAGAAAGACACAACGCTGATGGCCATAAGAGTGGAGGTCAATGTGTTGCAGTTCTGTTCGGTCTCTGACTCCCTCTCACAGTAAAACCCTGAGTAACTCTTTTCGAACCCTTACAATAAAGTGAGAGGTACATATTTTTTTCTAAAGAAGTCTTGCTCGTCTGTTATTATTGTGTCAATATATATTCTGCATGTAAATATGTAGATATATATGCATGTGAGTATACAACAACTGCAAGTCTCCTCAAGTCTCCAGGACTCTTCTCAGTATTCTGACCGATCTTAACAATGATGTATTCTAGATGGTCTCTACTTGTCCTCTGATTTCTAAGTCTTTTAGTTCCTTTACCAAACCTTTAGTTTATGGTTTAGTTTTGGTTTGGTTTTACGGTAACTTTACGGTAGACTTAGTACCAGACCGCTCAGCCAACAAGCGTACCACATCAGCAAGGGAATTATAAGGTATTAATTAGTAGCGTTCGATTGTTTACATTTTATACCTTACCGAATACCAGAGTGCTCGATTCGTTCGAAGAGCTTTGCATTATGCAAGCGGCAGCCGAAAATTCCTTCGCCAAAGTGCTCAACCCCCATGGGGAAGCGTATATATATATATATATATGTATATATGACTTAAGCATGTAAGTAATATGAAGAGACGAAGATTGTAATAATATTGTTCGCCGAAATAAATTTATAATGACAATTTAACCAGGTTTGAGTTATCTTCCAATTACGCTATGTCTGTGAGTTTTACTATATAAACCTGAAAAGGAATATATAACAATAACCATACATTGAGCACTTCCATAGAGTTATACGAAATTCCTCATATATTCTATACACGAATAATCCACACTAATTGTCTTCGGACACCGACTGGATATATATATTAGAATTATCATGACTAGAAAATCCGGCAAACATTTACGTGCGACAAACAGAACACTGGACAGCAGTTTCAACCTTATTGGATCTCATCAGCAGTGCATACCGTTATCTCCACCACTGGAGATCGAACCAACAACCACAGTATGCAGAAGCCGAAACTCTACCACTGGGCCAACAGTTCATGTCACACATAAGCGATGCCGAATTAACTAGTGATGGTGACAATGCGCGACCACTTGACCTTATGTGTCTTGAAGGTACGTTTTAACTTCAGATGACATGGCCACCTCCAGGGCTACATCTTCCCAAGTCGGGGTTATGAGTCCTCACAACATTACCTCATGGGCAAGAAATTATATTATATTTACTTAGATATAAATATTAAAGAAATTATATTATATTTATTTCTGATAGAACGAAACAGTCTGTCTGTGGATGACAATATATACGCTCCCCCATGGAGGTTGAGCACTCTGGTGAAGGAATTGTCAGCCGCCGCTCGCACAATGCAAAGCTCTTCGAAAGAATTGAGCACTCTGGTAGCTGATAGGGTATATAAAAAAATGTAAACAAACGGCTGCTGCTGCTGTTGCTAAATACCTTTAAAATTCCCTTAGCCAACGTGGTCCGCTTGCTGGTCGAGGGGTCTGAGACATAATCTAACGAAAAGTTGGACGGGTTTCGATCCCGGCTTCGAGCGTCCTGCGTGTCTAGCCACACTGAAGAGTTCTGGTAGAACGAAACAGTCTGCCTGTGGATGACAATATATATATATATATATATATATATAGGATGCGATGTATAAATTATCAATTTCGCTCATGCACATTATTTGTTTCAGGTTTTGTCTACAATACAGCAAACTTATATTTATGTAAATACAGTCTCAAAAGAGGAGAAAAGAAGCCTGTATTTAAATTCTTGCCTCTAAGTTCGGGGAGAAATGAGCACAGATAATACTCTGATCTCTGTTAGACGTGTCGAATTATACGTCATTTTGAGAGGAACCATACTAGTTTTATTATAAAACTCACGTACTTTTTTTCACACCCTCATGTGCGCAGAAAGAGTGGGAGAGAGTGAAATATACACGCACATACGTACGCTCACACACACACATACACACACACTCTCTGCGGTAAAAACAACAATAAATTCTGAAGAAAAGCCTAGAAATTTTATTCATTTCTGATAACGACTTAGCGAGGACACCATTGAACAAGAAGCCGTAAAACGCATATTGGCAATGATACTGATGTATGGATGTCTATTAATACGGACCGCAGCTAGATCACATCTGTGAATTCATATAAATTCAAAAATATTCTCTTTTTCTTTCCACATCTCAGTAATTTGATTATGAGGTGCTTCGTGTTATTCGATAAAAATATCTCTCAAAATCATTACAAATATTCAATATTTTGTTCACATTGTCCAGGTTAAAAATTTTAAAAACTTGAAAAGATTGAAAAAAAATTTTCTGCTTCCCGAAATTACTATTACATTTTAACGAATGCGCTTCTAAATGCACTGGGAGTCTCCGTGACGAAATAGATAAAATACTGGACTGCATTCTTGAAATCAGTTGTCTAAATTTCTGGGACTAAGCTTGTTGATTTTTATCATTAAGGGTTTTCGAACTATTGTCTTCATCTTTATTATTATTTCCACAACGTTGCGGCCGATATGTCCTCCGGTTATGGCTAACTGAATCAGAACAGGCCATCTCCGTGTATTCAATAAAGGACGTAGTTCGAAGTTCCGTGAAGCTTCCCGAATTCGGCAAACTCCTGATCATATTTACCAACCCATCCGCTCGGGCAGGATATGACACAAGGTCAATTTTTAAGCGGAGTTTAGCAGGTTTGAATTCAGAGTTTTCCTTCTCCTAGACTAGTTGCCTCACCAAGGCTGAAGAACCTAGTCTGCCCTACTATTTACCCATAGCTGGAGGTAGAATATTTGGATTCATACCTTTCCCAAGGGTATTAGTGCTATGTGAAATGCAATCAGTCAGGTCCAGGATTTGAACTCGAGTCACCGTGTCCATATCCTGCAACGATAACCATTACACCACGGGCACCTCCTGATAGAAAGCCGGATGACATATCGGCCGAAACGTTGTGGAAATAACAATAAAGATGAAGACAATAGTCAAAAAAACCCTTAATGATAAAAATCATCTATCTTCGTTTCAGAAATTTAGACAACTAATATCCAGTCGGTACGGACCCGATACAATATATTAATGGAAACAATTAGAAAAACTGAATCAAAAATTGGCACGAATGACAAACCATCTCACATTCCTATGCAGATGCCGAGACATCAGGCTAGTTCCACCAGGCTTAACTATAAAAATTCCAGTTCATTCCAGGATTCAATAAAGGACGTGAAGGTTCCCGAGTTCGACAAACACCTGAAGAAGGCCGGAGGACATATCGGCCGAAACGTTGTGGAAATAACAATAAAGATGCGTCCTTGAAGTAAACAAGTTTGAACACCAGTCTATAGCTTTGAGAAAGGTAAGAAGACCCTTATATCCCCAGCAATGAGTTGAATAGTACCCCTGCTGTTTTTCTGCAAGGATAGCTTTGGCAGAACATTAAAAAAAAAAGAAACTAAACCTATTTAAATCTACTCGTGAGTTTTTCTTAGAATTTTTGTTTTAAAAAACATGGTAGAATGCGTTCAAACTGGACATTGGCATAATGGTTAGAGTGTTCGCCAATGGCTCGGAAGACCTCGGTTCAATCCCAGGTCGAGTCATACTAAAGGCTTTTAAAATGATACTTGATGCCTCCTTGCTTAACACTCAGCATTATAAGGTACGTATCAAGTGTAAAGTGGAGAAATCCAGGGAAAGGAGTAGCACCTTCCCCTACACATTGGTGTAGTAGCTATCGAAAAGGGAGCCTTCGGGTCACCCTTGATTGTGGCCTAGTGGGTAGAGTGTTCGCAAATGGGCTGAAGGGCCTGGGTTCAGTCCCAAGTCGCGTCATACCAAAGACTTTTAAAATGGTACTTGATACCTCCTTGCATAACATTCAGGATTATAAGGTACGTATCAGGGGTAAAGTGGAGCTATCCAGGGAAAGGAGTGGCGCCCTCCTCTACACCTCGGTGTTGTAGCTATTGAAAAGGGGGCCTTCTGGTCGCCCTCGACTACGGTCGCCAACTTATAATGAATACCTTTCCGTTATCAAAATCGTTTCGTAATCAGAAGGCAATTGGTACTTCAGTGACTGTTGCATTTGAATGAAAAACCATTAGTACTTTTCTTTCGGGTTTAATATTGTTAGGTACCAGTGAGTGGGATTTATTCATGACGATAATCCAGTCAATGGTTTTAACCTGGATCTGAACTCGATTAGCTTGTTTTGGGGTTTGTTTATTTGTTTTGCTTTTTTGTTTTGAGATGAAATTGCAATTTCTCTTTATGGTGTCTACTGATTAAACGAAACTAAGGATAACGAAATAAAAATAAAAAGCTTATAAGATACTCGTTAAACCGGCATAAATTCTGTTAAACTATGGAGGTCCCGGGGCAAGCTGTGTTACCGTTTGCTATCTGACTCAATTCTGAGGTTATTCTATTTTACCCCACGTTGTCTTGCTGGTGTAACTCCTTGGATAAGAAGTCCGTAAAAGAATTATATGAAAGAAGATAGTAACAGATAGGAGACGAAGGTATCTTTAATATTTTTCTTTTATTTCTGGGCTCAACAACCATTCAGTAGGTGAGGAAATTCTCCCTGAATACAATTGAAATGGTTGAATCTCCCATCAAGGTGTTAAAATGCGTTAGTCGTTTCTTGGGTATATATGTGTCCTTATTCGGTATTTAAAGCTTTAACAATGTGTTCTGTATATAAAGATTTTGCGATGTGTTAGTCACTTTTGGGAGTTCGTCTAAATCCGATGTTTTAGTCATAGGCTGGTAGTGAAAGATGACGACTTCTACCAGTGGAAGGGTTAGCCAATGCGTCGTCTGAAGACGAACACATGGCGTCCTCTACCAGTTATCAAGGTGTTGTTACTCCACTGGTCACTGCTGAAAGAGTTAGAGTGAGAGATTTTCCTCCTTTTGTCCTAACGGTCCTTTTTCTTTGCGCATGCGACACCCCTCTTACTGTCAGAGGCTTCTGGGAGTTTCTGCATATTTTAATAATTATTTTAATTCAATTTAATTTTTTCTTTTTTAATTTATTTATTCCCCACAAAACCTCTGTGTAAGAATGACAGTTTTTTCATCAGTACTTCATAGAATTTTAGAGAAAGAATAAAACCGGAATAGTATGAAGGATAGAATAAAGTTCAAATAAGACTGGAATCCTTTTGAGATCAGGCTTCTTAATTTTATTTCTATTGCGGACTTTTCTCGTCATCTTGGTAGTTTTTGTTGTTTTTCTCACTACGTTTCGGCCAAATTTCACCTCTGGCCTTCTTCAGGTGATTAACCGCAACCTCGGATAGGAATGCTGAGTCTTGTAACCGTATCCCCAGTAATTACTGCCTTCCATAGTCGTTGTCTATCGCACCACGTTTTTGACCAAGTAACCCTCTGGCCGGCTTGGATAGGAATTGAAACCGATATCTTCTAACAATGCACGGGCCCCGAAAGGCGATCAAGGTTGGATTTTTTGGTCTTATAAATCCAATTATTTGTTCTCTTTATCTGGTCTTCCATAGTCTCAGACTGGAACCTATTTTTTTAGTCATATTTCAAGAAAAAAAAAACAAAGATTGAAAAATGAAATCTAACCATTAAGCTAACTTTGATTTATTCAGAACTATCTTTGATAGTAGATATTGATAGATTATGAATCATTATTTGAATAAAAACTGTTTATCACTTCACAAGATTAGCAGGCGAGAAAGTACGAGTAATATTTATTTTCAGAATTTTACTTCAAAATTACAAACATTATTATCAGATGAGCAACTGTAACCTATTCACGCATTTTCTTTATTGTTAACGTTGCCAGGTTTTCTAATGACGTCATAGTTTTAGAGGACAATGTATCTGAACCCGTTACCCTATCCTCGTTGTTGAATAAACTAGATTTTTTTTTATCACTGCCTGCTTGTTTTAAGAAACTTGAACATTGGTTTGTAAACTTTTCTCCTATTCTCTCAATAGAAGGTAATTATTTTAAGCTCGTTTTTTTTTATTATTATTTTTCTGACTAAACTGAAAAAAAATTGACTAAAAACTAAAAAGAAATTCATTATCGTAATATTTTTGATGCGCATTGGTTAGTCTTCATCCAATAAACAAAATATCGTTGTTTTTAATTCTTTTTTTTTTTTAATGAATAAACGAAATTCCACATAAGAAATGAGGCATTGTAAAATATTTGCCTCAGAGGAGAGCAGAAAGGTTTTTCGTGTTATTTTGTCGCTCTGTTATGGGAGTTGTTATAGTGGTCATTACAATGGAAGATGTTATCCGTCTCACCTTCCTTAGTATATATATATATATATATATATATATATATATATATATATATATATATATATAATTTTACTCTGTTTTCTTTTATTTTCAGATTCATCTAATCATTTTCCCTGGTCATTTTCTATCAAAATTACTTCGTTGTCGTTTTCTTTTTCTTCTATAGACAACAGTAAACAAGAGAAGCATAACATTTCGTTCTTTCATTCTATCTTCTGTCACTCTTATTCCATCTTCATTCAAAATATTATCATTTCAACATTATCTTTCTAGGGCTGGGCTGAGTGGTTCTGGTGCTCCAGGAAATTTCAACTCCGGCACCTCTGATTATTTATGTATTAAGATAATTTTATGGTGAGGAAATAAATGTATAAGAATAAAAAAAAATTACAGCAATGTCAGGTTTGCCTAGTCGGCTGGGGCTGTAGAATACACCGACTGTTTCCCTGGTTTCTTTGTTTAATGGCATATCAACCTTTATAGGTTATTTAATGACAATGCTATTCTCCTAGAAGAACAGTAGTAGTACGATTTAACCCATTGCTGGGAGGATAAGGGGGGTCATACCTTTCCCAAGGGTATTTGCCCCGAAAGTGAACGCAATAGCGTGACTAGAATATTTTTGGCAATGAAACTGCTTACTTGTGCTAAACTGAATTGTTTGCAATAGAACTGTTTTGACATTTAACTGAACTGTTTTGACATTTAATTTTTCTAAACAAAAACTATACTTATACTAAACTGAATTGTTTGAAATTTAATTCGGCATTAAATGACCCGAAAAGGATTGATGTGCCGTAAAATCAACCAACCAACCAACCAACCAACAAAAAAGCATCAGGTGTTTGTCGAACTCGGGAACCCTCACGGAACTTCGAACTAAGTCCTTTTTATAGTCATTTGATGAATAGGATAAATTTATTATTACAAAAAGTTGAGCGTCTATTTATTTAATTGAATAATAAGTCTTACCTATTAAAGATTCGACATAAAGAAACTGTAACGTAATGGCCAAGGGATTTCGGTTCATGCCTTTGAGTTTAGTTAGGCTGAGAACCTTTCGGCTCAGCACATGGGTTAGTTAGGTGCATACCTTGATGTAGGTGGTAACGCGCATGCGGGGCGGACGTGCCACTCAGAGATGTCACAATAGTGTGACGAAACGTGTGACGGAGTGCGAGTGACGTCACACACCGGAAGCGTACAGAGATTTGGGGGAAATCTGAAGAAAGTTGGAGAGTTGAATACTAGACGCCAAACAAGGAGGATCGACTTTTGGAGCTCGCAGACGCGAGGCGAACTAGCGCCCTATGGGGGCAACTCGAGATGGGGGCCAAATGAATAAGACAGCAAAGAAGATTGTGTCTCTCCTCCTTATGTCGAAACCTTTAACTCAAAGTTAATAAAAAGGTTTCGTACCTGAACAAGAAGTTGTTACGTGTTTTTCGTAATTTCGAGATTCCGATGTTCTATCGTTATGAACATTATATGTCTATTTCGCACATGGCGTTAATTGAGAATACGTAACAATACATAAACAACAGCAGAAAAACAGATGCACAATTTTACATTGTATCTGTTACATTTTTGGTATCAAATTCAATGTGATGATTAAAAAATGCCCACAAGTTTTCACACTGTACTGCTTCACTGTGTCAGTCACACGAGAGATACCCCCTAGTACTTGGCGCCCCTGGCAATTGTCTGTGTTACCAGTATCTTTCGTTAGTCTTTGCAGTTTTATTTTATGACAAGGGACCCATCAGGTACTTCCATTCTGGGTTCGAGTGGACCTGAGAGTAATGAAATGAAGGGCTGCTTGACATTCCCCAAAGCTTCAAAGTTGGAGCCTCGCCATCAGATTGTTTATTGTCGTATCCAGGACACCCATGAGTTCGGTCTTACCCCTCTACAGATATGCAGTCGGTGTATTCTACAGCCCCAGCCGACAGGGTTGGATGATCGGTTGAGAATATGGACGAAACGCTCCACTTAAAAGAATAGAAATACAAATTAAGAAATTGCCGAGTCGGCTTGAGCTGTAGAATACACTGACTGCACTTCTGCAGAGGGGTAAGACTCCTCAATAAGTGTCCTGATATGACACTAAACAGTCTGATGGTGAGGCCCCAGTAATGTTGAGGCCTTGGGGAATACGGGGCACCCCTTCATTGCCATTGCTCCCAAGTCCACTCTCTCTCTCTCTCTCTATATATATATATATATATGACAAAAAAACTGTTCAGGAGATGAAAGACAACGAAAAATAAATATCAACATTTTCTTAATTTGTTTGCTTTGGTTTGGTTTGTTTTATGGCACATCAACTCTTGTAGATTATTTAACGCCGAATCCATTTTTATGTAAATAATCAGTTATATTTCAAACAATTCCGTTTAGTATGAGTACACAGTTTGTCAAAAACATTTCTATTTCAAACTATTCAGTTTATTCAAGCAGTTATATATAACAATTCAGTTTAGTGTAAGTCCAATTTCAATATCAAAAAACAGTTCTATTTCAAATAATTCAGTTTAGCATAAGCACGCAGTTTAAATGTAAGTACAGTTTAATTGTCAAAAACATTTCTATTTCAAGTATTCAGTTTAGTGAAACAATTCAGTTCAGCATAAGTATGCCGTTGGTTCTATTTAACCCATAGATAGGGCCAAATCAGGTGCTATCACGCCGGGTCAGAGTGGACCTGGGAGCTATGGTAATAAACGGGTACTCCGCATTCCCCAAAGCTCCAGCATTACTAAAGCCTCACCATCAGATTGTTTAGTGTCATATTCAAGACACTCGTTGGGGGCGGGGTCTTAACCCTCTGCAGAGAAGCAGTCGGTGTATTCTACAACCCCACCCCGCCGACTGGGCAATTATAGACGAAGACTAGTAGTACTATTTAACCCATAAGTGGTGGGGATAGGGGTTAATATATTTGTTTAAAGAGGATTTAGCATTGTGAGGGTTGTTATGACATAAAGTACAATCAACCAACTTCCTAATGTGTTATTTAATGTTGAAAATTGATTCGTTTGTAAATGTTTGAAAACTGGACCATTGGCTTAATGAGTAGAGTGTTCGCCAATGGTTCGGGAGACCAGGGTTCACACCCAGGTCGAGTCATACCAAAGACTCAAAAAATGGTACTTGTTGCGGTTTTGCTTAACACTCAGCATTATAAGGTACGGATCAAGGGTAAAGTGGAGCAATCCAGGGAATGGAGTAGCTCCCTTCCCTACACCTCCGTGTAGTAGCTATTGAAAAGGGAGCCTTCGGGTCACCCTCGACTAAGGACGCTAACTTTATAATCATAATTATTTTTACAACTTTTTATTACAATTATCGTTTTAATCGTCAATTTTAAGAGATAATCACAACGTGTCAACATTCAATCAATTATATCTTCATGTAATTATTTTTATACAAATAATTTGCACACAATTACATAGCTTCATAGCTGTCGATACTGCTATTTGGATGCACTACATAGACGCTAACCAAACGTATGGAGAAAAAGCTTGACGGCAATTATATAATGCTGTGAGCAATATTGAACAAGTCCTGGATGCAACACCCCACAAAACTGCAATTGTACGACCACCTACCACCCATCACGAAAACTATCTAAGTTAGAAGAACCAGACATGTAGGACACTGCCGGAGAAGTAAGGATGAACTCATAAGTGATATACTCCTGTGGATCCTTTCACATGAACGAGAAAAGGCAGGACGACCAGCTAAAAACTATTACAATAGCTCTGTGCTGATACAGGACGTAGCCTTGAAGATCTGCCGGAAGCGATGAACGATTGGGGGAAGTGGCGAGAGAGAGTCAGAGAGATTAGTGCTGGCTTAATGTGTTTCTATCTAAGACTCATCATCATCATCATCATCATGTCGTGCTGCTAGCACGGATTTCCCTGACTCTCTTAAATCATTCGTCCCTATCATCCATCGCTCCCGGTAGATCTTTTTGACGACATCCTGTGTCCGTAGATTGTAGATAAGTTCTTGTCGGCCGTCCAACACTTGCACGTGCGTGGGAAGAGGTTCATAGAGGAACGTCGCTCATGAGTTCGTCCTTACTTCTCCAGCGGTGTCCACCATGTCTTGTTCGCCTTATTCGGCTGGTTTTAGAGATGAGTGGTCGGTGACCGTACAGCCGCTGTTTTGTGGAATGTTCCTACCAGGATTGGTTGAATATAGTTTGTAGTATTCTTGCGTAATTTTCGTCTAATTTTTTCTCTGTACACTTCGTCGGCGTCCATGTGGTGCATCCATACAGTAGAACTAACACAAACGCGGCTTGGAAGAAAACATGTTTCATTTTATCGGAAAGGTAAGACTTCCATATGGTCTATAACATATCGATAGCATTCCATATCTTCGTTAGTCGCATATTGATGTCATTTTCAATAGATGAGACGCTGCCTCTGAGGTTGTTGAACTTGTCCATTAGTTTCAGAGAACCATTATTTAGAGTGGAGAAGGAGACATCTAATACTAATAATTTGAATTTGATTAGTATTTCAATCAACTAACGGTTTCAAAAGCAGCGGTTGTATCGATACTGCTATATGGATGCACCACAAGCAGCGGTTGTATTGATACTGCTATATGGATGCACCACATGGACGCTAACTAAACGGACGGAGAAAAAGCTAGCCAGCAATTACACAAGAATGCTGTGAGCAATATTGAAAAAGTCCTGAAGACAGCACTTCACAAAGCAGCAGCTGTACGGCCACTTACCACTCATCACGAAAACTATCAAAATTAGACGAACTAGACACGCGGAACACTGCTTGAGAAGTAGGTACGAGCTCATAAGTGATGTACTCCATGGACCCCTTCACATGAACGAGCAAAGGTAGGACGTCCAGCTAGAACCTACTTACAGCAGTTCTGTACCGATACGGGATGTAGCCCTTAGGATCTGCAGAAAGAAATGGAAGATAGGGAGGTGTGGAGAGAGAGGGTCAAGAATATCCGTGCTGATAGCGTGAGATGATGATGATGAAACAATTATATTTTCAAGTAAACTATGTTTAATGCAACGGCAGAATACACCGACTACCTCTATACATAAAAGTAAGATTCCCCCATCGAGTGTCTTGGATATGGCATTAAAATATCTGATGTTGAGGCTCCAGTTTGTGAAGCTTTGGGGAATGCGGAGTAACCCTTTATCGTCATCGCTCTTAGGTCCACTCTGGCCCGGAGTGGTTACACCTGATAGAGTCCTATCTATGGGTCAAATTGAAATGATATTCAAACTGAACGCAAACAAATGACATACTAAACTGAATTGTTAGAAATAGAACAGTTTGTGAATTTGAAACCATTTTACTGTGTACAACAGAATTATCTCCGGTTCGTTTAAAAATGTATCTACAAAATGAGTTAACGAATAATTTAATATTTGTAAAAACAAGATTTGCCATTAAATAACCAACAATGGTTTATGTTATAAAACCCCACCAAACCTATGCTTAATACAAGTAATCTTCACACTATTATATGGTTTCAAGTATTCCTATCTAATAATAATTTTCAAACAGAACTATTTGATCCACAGATGGGACCCTAACAGGTACAACTTCGCGGGGTCAGAGTGGATCTGGGAGTAATGGCAATTTACATTTTGTTGTTTCTAAAGATTTTTTTTACAAACGGTCCTATCAAGTACAAATAATTTTTAAACATATATATTTGACCTATAGATGAGTTTCTATCAAGTATTATCACTCCGTCCTACGTTGTGCCATATTTTGGCATGGTGGGATGCCAAAAAATACCAAGTACCATCGCTCCGGCAAAGAATGAATCTGGGAATAATGGTACTAATGAGGTACTCTACAGATCTTCAGAACGTGAGCCTTACCATCAGGTGCTGTCATACCAGGAACATCCCTTTTGGGAAATCTTAGCCCTCAGAAGGGGATACATTCAGAGTATTCTAATCACTGTCGACAGGCTTAGGGACTGTTAATGGTCAAGCAAAATACTTTTAGTGAGAGAATGTGTTGTTATTACTTTTAGCGTGGGAATGTTGTAACGTGCGTGTGTGTATTATTCCCTCGCTAAGTGTTATTGGAAAATAAAGGAGGGTGAAGAAGTAAGCAGACCATGCCGTAAGGTTTTATATGAAAGTTTTTAATGGCAGCATGGAATAAAGGGTTTATGTTTATGCTGCAAGTCTCGTAGGAAGGAAAGAGGCAGGGAAACGAAATGAAGTCGTTATGGAGTTGAGAAAGCATTTTAGCTGCTAAATGCCTGAGCGAAAAGTGCATCGTTTGGTTAAGGCATTGTTGAATGTGTGAGGAAGATATGTTCGCCATTGGTGTAGCAAAAGTCGTGTTTGCTGCTTAAGGACAGAAACGATTGTAGTCACCGTGAGTTTGTGGTTCTGGTTGTTTCGGGGAGAAGCGTGAATGTCTCCAGAAAATGTTGCCCAGAGATGAAGTAGTTAGGTGTTAGAGCGAAATTTTGCATCGCAGTCGACATAGCTAATACTGGAGGTGAGTAAGAATTGTTCCTGTGTGTGGCGTATTGAATTCATCAAATTCATATTCAACTGGGAACCCTAGGTCTAAGAGAAATAGACGCAAGGGGTTCATAAATTAGACGGCTTTCCTCATGTTGGTGTGATGCTGATGCTGCTATTGAAGAGCAGACAATAAGACGTCTGTCCTGAACGAAGAGGTTCAGTGAAAGTGGGAGAGTGTTTGGCGGCTTCCCCAATTTTTGCTGCCCGGAAAGATGATTCGGGTTGATTAGGATAAGTCATCCTGATCGGATGAAATTATGCAATGACCCTAACGGTCGAATTAAATAACGTGCCAAACAAAAATACGAAATTCTTTCTGCAGCATATTAATTGCAACAAATAGGACAGACAGTTGATAGGAGACAGAAGAGAGTAATTTCAGCATTAAAAGATATTTAGAAAATTATAAGTAATTGCAAAATTAATGTCAATGAAATAATCAACGGTCGTCTGGTTTCTGGTTTTAGAATTTCCTCCATGAGTTACGCCCCTTCTTTTTATATTGCTAAGCATTTTTTTTTCTTTTTTCATAACATCTTTGTCACCTTTTTCCAAACCCCAGAAACTGAAATTTGTTTTTGTTTTGTTTTTTGTTTTTGTTTTTGTTTTTTTTTTCATCCTATTCGCTCACAGTAAACCTACATTCCAAACTCTCTTCCCTTTCTTCTGAACTTTCGTGATCAACCCATGCAACGTTTTGTTTAGAGCGTTTAATTGCAATCGAGAACTCTCTTTCACGTTTATTTGTTCCAGACAAAATAATCCCTTTAACGTTGTAGACAATGATTCTTCATAGAAAATGGTAACTGCCGTAAACGAACAACATTGATTTGACAGGTACAGTTTTAGCATAGATTTTAGCTAGTAAGCTTAGATAAAATGGAGTCGACTTGACATTCAATTACACGAGATCACTAATTTTCACATCAGAACTTTTTATCTAATCAGAACCAGTCCTTAGCTAATTCAGACTTTGATTAAATAAAAAAAAAAAGGAAAAACAGATTCTATCTCCATCGACAAGTATTTTCTTTTGAGAGGCTGTATATGCTCGTAAAATCTAAGTTTGTAATTGCCCAGTCAGCTGGGGCTGCAGAATACACTGACTGCACCTCTGCAGAGAGGTAAGACCCCCACTAACGAGTGTCCTGGTATGACACTAAACAATCTGATGGTGAGGTTCCAGCAGTGCTGGAGCTTTGGGGAATGCGGAGTACCCCTTCATTGCCATCGCTCCCAGGTCCACTCGAGCCCGGAGAGGTAGCACCTGATAGGGCCCTATCTATGGGTTAAATAGAACTAACAGCATACTTATGCTAAAATGAATTGAGTAAACTAAATTGCTTGAAATAGAAACGTTTTTGGCAATTAAACCGCACTTATATTTAAACTGCGTGCTTATGCTTAACTGAATTATTTCAAATAGAACTGTTTTTCGACATTAAAACTGTATTTACACTTAACTGAATTATTACATATAACTGCTTGAATAGTTAGAAATGGAAATGTTTTTGACAATTAAACTGTGCACTTATGCTAAAGGGAATTGTTTTCAATAGAACAGATTATTTACATAAAAATGGATTTGGCGTTAAATAACCTATAAAGGTTGATATGCCATAAAACCAAACAAACCAAACCTAAGTTTGCAAAACTTCTGATAACTATTTTTATCCGATAAAGTTATTGAGTATCAACGTTTTCGAATCTCTATTAAAACAACAGTTTTAAAGGACTGAATAAAAATGTTTTGACTCAACGTCTATTTTCAATGACCAATGACGGCCAATACTGTAATCCGTAGTTTTCAGTTGTTTTAAGTTCAGAAAAGCGTTGGACGTCCCTAAACTGTCATACGACAACTGATAGAAGAAAAAGGAGAGAGTAAGCAATTACTTGATCACAGAGAAACTGGTATGGAAAAGGACCCCAGCTTCCTCTGCCCAAAAGTCCTGCATCTCCAATGATGGCAAGAGTCAAACGACTTAACTGAACTGAAAGTCTGTCAAGTTAATTATTTCTTTATTTGAAACAGCTTGTCCAAATCTTCACTTGAAAAAATACGTAATCCATATTTACCCAACCCCTCCGCTCAGGCAGGATACGACACAAGGTCAGTTTTTAAACGGAGTTTAACAGGTTTGAAATCAGAGTTTTCCTTCTCCTAGACTAGTTGCCTGACCAAGGCTGAAGAACCTAGTCTGTCCTACTATTTACCCATAGCTGGAGGGAGAATAATTGGATTCATACCTTTCCCAAGGGTATTAGGGCTATGTGAAATGCAATCAGTCTCGTCTAGGACTTGAACTCGTGTCGCCGTGTCCATTTCCAACGACGATAACCATTACACCACGGGCACGTAATACACGGGAATTAAAAGTAACTATTACATAACAATAGGTAGTGTTCGCCAATGACCAGGGGGACGAGAGTTCAATCCCAGGTCAAGTTGTCATATATTGACCCTCGACTGAGCCGTCAATCAAGAGATGCACCTGTGTAAATAAGCGGAAGAACAGCGGAAGCAAGTGCATGTTAAACAATAATATAACCAGGTCCGCAGACGGTTCGAGTTAGTTGGAGACAAGATGCCGAAGTGAGAACCAGCGGCAGACGGAGGGCTTTGGGCCCTCAGTGACCCACTGTTGGGCAACCCCAGCCAATATGAGGAAGAAGTGCTGCTATGGTCAGAAGAACTTGGGTCAATATACCAGTCTGTCCCTGTCTCCAGCTCATCTTTCACACACAACCAACATCACCCTTTCAAAATTAAAGTGTGAGAGATTTATATTTTTATAAAGAAGTGTATTCGTTTGTTTATTGAAGTCCTTCATTACCGGTTAATGATGTTTCCGCATGTAAATGTATATTTGTATATGTATGTGGCTATACAACAGAGTAGTACCAATAACTCAAAAAATAGTACTTGATGCCTCCTTGCTTTACATTCAGCATTATAAGGTAAAACTGGATCAAGGGTAAATTGGAGCAATCCTGGAAGTAGAGCCCTTCCCTTCACTTCGGTTTAGTAGCAATTGAAAAGCTTTTGGGTCGCCATCGACTAGAATCGTCACCTTTACTTATTACATAACAATTTAGAGCATCGGACTGGTTACAGAAAGATGAGACCATAAAATCTTGTGTGATTGACTAATTTTAACGACATGTCAAACAGACAAGGGTTATTTTATGTCCAGAGATTAGTTGGTTAGTTGAGTTTTATGGCATATCAACCTTTGTGGGGTATTTAACGCCAAATCCCTTTTTATGTAAATAATCAGTTCTATTTAAAACAATTCAGTTTAGCATGAGCACACAGTTTAATTGTCAAAAACATTTCTATTTCAAACTATTCAGTTTATTCAAGCAGTACTAATTCAGCTAATTCAGTTTAGTATTAGTACAGATTTTGTTTAAACACAGTTAAATGTCAAAACAGTTCTATATTAAACAAATCAGTTTAGTGTAAGTAGTTTCAATGTCAAAAACAGTTCAATTTCAAACAATTCAGTTTAGCATAAACACGCAGTTTAAATGTAAGTACAGTTTAATTGTCAAAAACATTTCTATTTCAAGCTATTCAGTTTAGTCAAACAGTTCAGTTTAGCATAAGTATGCCGTTAGTTCTATTCAACCCATAGATAGGGCCCTATCAGGTGCTACCACTCCGGGCCAAAGTGGACCAAGGAGCTATGGCAATAAAGGGGTACTCCACATTCCCCAAAGCTCCAGCATCACTGGAACCTCACCATTAAATTGTTTAGCGTCATACCAGGACACTCATGGGGGGGGGTCTTACCCCTCTGCAGAGAAGCAGACGGTGTATTCTACAGCCGACTGAGCAATCCAGAAATTAGAAAATCGCATTTCTATTTACATTTTCTGTTTAGCTGCTTCTTAAGAGCTTTTTTTCTTTTCTTTTTTTTTCTTTTTTGTACACGGTCCAATCAAGCACGAATAATTTTTAAGCAGATCTATTTCACTCATTGATGGTTACTCTAACAGGTACTACCACTCCAGGTCAGAATGGAACTGGGATTACTGGTTATGAAAACGTACTTCATACTCCACAGATCTCCAGAACTGGAACCTCACCATCAGATGTAGATTAGTGTCATACCCAGGACACCTTACTCTTTTTTAGTGGTGGGGGTTACTTCTCTACAGGAGATACAGTCTGGATATACTTATTCTCACCGAGAGGGTGTCCTTATAATCTGATATTTTCTTTTATTATATAGTGAATGCATGGTAATGAAAAACACTGGTTAACATTTAGTATAGAAATTTTGTTTGTCAAGTCTGTCCTACCATCAATACACTGAGTACTTCTGCATCTATGTTACCGCGATAAAGCCGAACTTTCACGGGCGTTTCCGGACCGATAACGGAAAGAATCGGAATATGCCGACAAAACGCATGAAGACCAGTCTGTCGGGGTATGCGCAGAGTTGATGCCGCACTGTCATCTTATATTTTTAACTGTAGCCATCTCGTGCGACCACATATATATCAATTTTAACATTTGAGCAATGGCCAGTTTGGACCGGGAGAAAAACGTCCCTTCGCGCAATGCAGTCCACGTCCTGCATTTGGTATTTCAACATCTCTAGACATAGCTTTTTCTCATTTTTTTAAAATGGCAATGATGCTCGCATATCCGGCAACTTTTACATTTGCCAATAAGTTTTTTTTCCAGTCAGAATTGTATTATCTTTTCCACAGATTGTAGTTTGCCGCTTAGCTGCGATAAATTCATGTTGTTTAAAAATACTTGAATAATACTGTTCTCGTAACTTTATCCACAAATTGATTGAATTATTTTATCGTACGCTTGCTTAAATTTGATTGGCTAGGCGTTTTGTCGGCATATTCCGATTCTTTCTGTTATCGGCCCGGAAACGCTCGTGAATGTTCGATTTTATCGCGGTAACATAGATGCATAAGTACCATAAACTGTAACTTTGAGGTCCTCTGAACCATAAAGTTTTATGGTAAGGAGATATTAACGGATTAAAGAGTGTAAGAATATTTTGAAATAAACGTCCAGAGAAGCACAGCTTAAGAGATTGAAGCCTACAACCACACACCCAGCTTTCACTGATGATAACAGAAAACGTGAAGTGTCCGTGGTGTAATGGTTAGCGTCATGGGAAATGGACACAGCAACACGTGTTCAAATCCTGGACAAGACTGATTGCATTTCACATAGCACTAATACCCTTGGGAAAGGTATGAATCCGGTTATTCTCCCTCCAGCTATGGGTAAATAGTAGGGAACCTGGGTTCTTCAGCCTTGGTAAGGCAATTAGTCTATGAGAAGGAAAACTCTGAATTCAAACCTGTTAAATTCCGCTTAAAAATTGACCTTTTGTCATATCCTGTCCGAGCGGAGGGGTTGGTAAATATGATAACAGAAAACGTGAGCACATTGCTTTTTGGTTTGGTTTAATGGCATATCAACTCTTGCAAGTTATTTAATGCCAAATCCATTTTCATACATATAAACAGTTTCAAACAATTTAGTTTAGTATAAGAATAATTTAGTTTACACACAGTTGAATGTCAAAACAGTTCTATTTCAAACAATTCAGTTTAGCATAAGTACCCAGTTTAAATGTGAAAATCGTTCTTTTGTTTGTTTCTTTCTTTCATATGGTATATCAACCCTTGTAGGTTTTTTAATGCCAAATCCATTTTTATACAAATAATCAGTTCTATTTCAAACAATTCAGTTTAGCATAAGTAGACAGTTTAACTGTCAAAAACATTTCTATTTCAAGCTATTCAGTTTATTCAAACAGTTCTAATTCCAAAAATTCAGTTGAGTATAAGTATAGTTTTTTGTTTACACACAGTTATATGTCAAAACAGTTCTCTTTCGAATAATTCAATTTAGCGTCGTAAAGTTTCAATGTCAAAAACAGTTCTATTTCAAACAATTTAGTTTTGCATAAGTACGTAGTTTAAATGTTTAAAACATTTCTATTTCAAATAATTGAGTTTAGCATAAATATACAGTTTAGTTCTATTTAACCCATTGACACCCTATCAGGTGTAACCACTCCGGGCCAAAGTGGACTTGGGAGCGATGGCAATAAAGAGGTGTGCCGCATTCCCTAAAGCTCCAGCAGTACTGGAACTTCCCCATCAGATTGTTTAGTGTCATAATCAGGACGCTCGTTGGGAATGGTCTTACCCCTCTGCACCTCTGCAGAGGATGTATTCTACAGCCCCAGCCGACTGGGCCAGAACCCTTGCTTTTTGGTCTTATGGGATATTGCGTCTGATATTTTAGAATAAATAGTGTTAGTTCTGATTTTTTTCCTTTGCTTTTTAAATGTACGTAAACAAATGTCGCCAATTGAGCAGCACCGATTATACTCTTGTGGTTTCAGCCTTTATTTTGTTGCTTCAACAACTAGTCTACAACTGCAATCTTTCAAGAGAAAAAACAAAAGAAACACTGCCAAAAGCTGAATGCTGAACAAAGACTATTAGACTGACCATTTCAGTAAAGGTCAAGTTTTTCCCCTTCTCTGAAGCGATGTCAAGGTGGATTGATTCGTTCGTTCGTCCGGCCATTTGCCAACGCCTTGTCGGCAGATGATATCTTGCCAATTTAACAGTCATTACGAAGAGATACTGTAAAAGTAAAAACGGAATACTTTCCAGAAGCTGTAAAAATGAAGACATCGAGCATAAATTGAATTTGGCAAAAAACAACCCCCCCCAAAAAAAATCCTAATATCTGTCCGCCATATATGCCAATAAATATTAATGATGCGCTACTGAAGTACGCATAAGGTTAAGATAATAAAGTTATATTTATAATCCATAGTTAAATCTTTGAAGGGCTTAATGACTTACTTATTCATATAGGTATCTTACAATATCTGATGTTTGTACAACAACATTGCTTCTAACAAAGCCTTCATCAGATGATGACTCTAGGTTCAGGCATGGTTTCGGGGCTGAAGCATCATTACCACTATCTCAGAGTGCCCCAACAGTATCTCACGATACCACCAGACTTTGTCAAATTGTTGTCACTCTATGAGATTGCCATATCCACGTGGATACAGTTAGAGTCTTATCTTGGTTCCTTTCCGTGTATTTCCTCTTGTCTGATGTAGGAAGTCCAAGATTAGTCAAGAAAACGGAGGTTGGGTTGGCAATAAAAACTCTGCATCCGACTTCGATAGGAAATACACTTGTTATCCAGCCATTTTCGACTCATTGTTCTCGCAGATTCTCATATTTTTCCCACTTACGCTGATGCACCAGTCGAAATTTTCTTCATAAGGGACCGTTAACTCAATAACGAAAACTTTTTTTGCTTTAACGGACCAAATGACAATATCTGGACGCTTTGTTGTTAACGCTATTTCAGTTGGAAATATGAAGTTATGTTTTAAGAGCGCTCTTTCTCGTACTTTGGTCCAGAGCGAGGCTCCGAAAAAGAACCAACAGCAGACTTGAGGGCGTAAGGCCTTTAATTTCGGCTGGGCCACCTTCGGGTGGGTGAGCTGCATTAATGACTCCTTGGGACAAGGCTCATCAGGCTCACATCGCAAAAAGTGGGTCGATGAGCAACATAGACCAGTAGGTTTCGAGCCTACCCCTCCCCGAAACCACACTTAGATCGGCCTTCGGGTCATTGGCTTTGTGTCAAGCCCTGTCTGGTGGGAGGCAGATGCGAATAAAGTTATGTTTTAAATCGGTTGCGACGTGCCAGTCCGTGTAGCCCTCAAGCAATGATGGTTTACGCATATTTTTACGTGCAAGTTTCGAAATATTTCCTTCTTTAACGAAATTCAGGCGTAGATACTGCGTGGGTGTGACGGATTTCACTAAGACAAAAGAGTCTACTGCGAGGAGTATGGGTAGTTTTTTTTTTCTTGATTTTTAAAAAAGTGATAATACTCTAACGACTATCATTGACCTGGAACTTTGAAGATAGATCTTTATACGTCAAGCTCTCCAATGTATTTATCCAACACTTCTACCACCAGGTACTATTTACCAACCCCTCCGCTCGGGCAGGATATGACACAAGGTCAATTTTTAAGCGGAGTTTAACAGGTTTGAATTCAGAGTTTTTCCTTCTCCTAGACTAATTGCCTCACCAAGGCTGAAGAACCTAGTCTGTCCTCCTATTTACCCATAGCTGGAGGGAGAATAAGGGGGTTCATACCTTTCCCAAGGGTATTTGCCCGAAAGTGAACGTAATAGCGCGACTGGAGTACGAACTCGCGTACTACGATTCCGCAATTCATCGCTTTAACCATTACACCACGAGGACACCCTTGTCCAACCCCTCCGCTCGGGCAGGATATGACACAAGGTCAATTTTTAAGCGGAGTTTAACAGGTTTGAATTCAGAGTTTTTCCTTCTCCTAGACTAGTTGCCTAACCATGGCTGAAGAACCTAGTCTGTCCTACTATTTACCCATAGCTGGAGGGAGAATTATTGGATTCATACCTTTCCCAAGGGTATTAGTGCTATGTGAAATACAATCAGTCTCGTCCAGGATTTGAACTCGTATCGCCGTGTTCATTTCCTACGTCGATAACGACTACACCACCAGGTCCTTTTCTAAACAGAATGCAACCAATTTTGAATATTCGGACTATTGACCTCATCTTTCGGCTAATATGTCCTTCGACTTTCGTCAGGTATTTCATGAGGTCAATAGTCCGAATATTCCAAGCAATAACAGTTATCAAATTTCATCTAAGAAATTTACACAAATAACTGGTTTCCAATTGAGAGTTTTCCTTCTCTAAGATTGGTAGCCCAGTCAAGACGATAAAAACAGTCAGCTCTACTATTTACTCATATCTGGATATCTTGATTTTTCCAAGGGCATGAAAGCAAAGTGAAACGCTTACAGCCTCGTCCAGATTTCCTAATCTCTAGGTATAAAATAAGCCAAGACTAGTTGACATGCCGTTATCAAATTTGTTGAAAGATTAATGAATAAACTCGTTTTTAAAAGATCAATTAAAATAAATAGACTTAATTTTAAAAGACTAATTAAAATAATTTGTTTTATTTGAATGTTTATCAGATTATGGCAGCAATCAAAAATGATTATTGGACTTTTAAGGTATTAAATTTCTTGTCTGTGTGTGTGTGTGTGTGTGTGTGTGTGTGAAAATATTTCTACGCCTGTTTCATTTTCATTTGAACTTGTCTCAATTAAAATGCACGATCTCCATAGAAACATAACGAAAGAGAAGTTGCCTTAACTATATTTTTTAAAACCGTTTTCATTATCGGGTGGAGGGCTGTCCTCGTGGTCTAATGGTCAAAGCATTGGACTGCGAAATCGTAGTACGCGAGTTCGTACTCCAGTCGCGCAATTACTTTCACTTTCGAGCAAATACCCTTTTCCTCCCAGCTATGGATTAAATAGTACCGCTACTGTTCTTCTAGGAGAGTGGCTTTGGCATTAAGTAACCTACAAAGGGTGGTATGCCATTAAACAAAGAAACCAAACAATTATGGGGTATAACACACGACTCACTGTCAGCCTTTGGTGGTGTAATGGTTAGCCATCTTGACAAACAAACTTAGACGAGTGAGTTTGATTCTCGTTGGGTGCTACATTCATTCTGCCTTGTGCCACATCGAAGCAAAGAGCTTCGTAAATTATTATAACACAAGACTTATTTCTGAGGTAACTTAGATAACGAGTGGGTTTTTTTAAGGCAATTTTCGTGACTCCTTTCTCCGATAAGTTTCCCAAGTGCATTTACAACCGGTAAGGTACAAATATATTTGTTTTAGGTAGAAGGCTCACCAAACACGACTTTTCCCTTCAAGATGAATTATTTAATGTACGTGTTAAAGTGGAAAAATTTTAACTGACAGACTTAAAATCGCTAACTCAACAAATTTATTTCCTTTTACGCGTGATAAAATTTTACAGATAGTAGTTCAGGAATTTTTAAAAAATAGTCTTTTCACAAGGTCGAAAGTTCATTCAAGAAGTCAGCTAGATAATTGGTTGATAACTACTCCCTTGAAAAGTGGATGTTAATGATAAAAGATATATAAAAGCTCAGCTATTTTTCTCTTTTTGTAAAATCGGCGACATCCTTTATTGCGAGAATTAAAATGTCAACTTCTTTTCTTACGGTGTAGCCAGTTAAAACTGAAGACTGAATAAGGTAATTAAAAATACCATAACATTTTCTTTGCTGTAATTCAAAAATTGGGCTATTATGTAATTATAAAATTATTGGTTCATTATTAAGTGCTGTTAGCTAATTCTTGTTCACAGTTATATATATATATATATATATATATATATATATATATATATATATATATATATATATATATATGCCTTTAGATTTTTTTATATCTCGAATTTCTTGATAATATTCTATTTCCGTTGATAGCGTTCTGTTTTTTGAAATTCATCGGCAACTCAGTTTTAGCCAAGTCTGCATATGCATAGTTTTGTTATGTTATAAAAATAACAAAAAATGAAATTCAAAAATCTTTTAAAACACCCTTTACACATGCAAGCAACCCTTGAAGATGACCTATGAAAGATCCGAAAGCTAATTTTGGTAAATTCATCCACCAATTCCAACCTGAAACGAAGGCACTTATCAGGAAACTTAAAAGGATCTTAATTAAATTATATAGACAAAATGTGTCTTTATTATTTGATCAAACATGCTTAAATGAAAAACCGCTGCCTAACTATATATATATATATATATATATATATATATATATATATATATATATATATATATTGAAGATATAGTTTAGAGATAGGCAGCAAGTTATTATTCAAGCAAGTTTTGTTAAAGACGATGGATCACTCTTTATTATTTTTAATTTTATTTTTACTAGTCTCTTATTTATATTTCTTGTTCGACATCTTGATGGCAAAGGAAGCTTTTTGCTTTGACGTGACACAGGACCGTATGGAATGGGACAGGGCAAGTGTCTGTAAGTGGGAGAACTATGGTTTTGTTTTTTCCATTTTTCAGGGTTAATAATTTTACTTCTGTCTAGTGCAAGTGAGCAACAATCCGAAAATAATGGCAGTAATTTGGATTGTTCATTAGATACAAATTAACTGGACTAAAATCTTCTTTTAAATTATTTCAATAGAATAACACATTTTTTTACATTGTAAATATTTTAACTCTATTTAGAAATATGCATGAGTTAACTAAAAACTTAAATTCAGATTTTATCGTGTAATCATTCTATTCCCAAATTCTTTTCAATAATTAAGAAAAACTAACAATTTTGTAGATTTTTTCCCGTTTGTATGTGTGTAAGTTTTTTTTTTTTGGTGGGGGGTCATTATCTTTGCTTTTATTTTAATTTTTTTTTTTTTTGGAGGGAGTGTTTGTTTATTTGTTTGTTTGTTTGTTTTCGGAATTGTTTCGTTTTTTTGTTTTATTTATTGTTTTGTTTTGTTTTTTTTTCAATGAATTGGAACGCAAATTAAATGCTTCACAAAGTTTAAATGAAGCTTACTATTAATTTATGTTGGGATAAGAAATAAAATTACTTGATTGGATTTGAAAAAAAACTTCTTTTTTTACCTTTAAGTTTGTTTCATTCAATTACACTTCATGTTTTAAAAAATCGAAAACTAAAACATGTTTAAAAGAAATTATATCAATAGATAAAAAGATCAAAGCAATATTGTTGTTGGCGACCGTAGTAGAGGGCGACCAGAAGACTCCCTTTTCAATGGCTGCGACAACGAGGTGCTGGGGAGGGCGCTACTCCTTCCCCTGGGTTGCTCCGTTTTACCCTAGATACGTACCTTGCAATGGTGAGTATCAAGTACCTGGGATTGAACCCCGGTCTCCCGGACCATTGGCGAACACTTTACCCACTAGGACAATGAGCCGATATTGATACTTACATTTTGTTTTGATATGTTATTGTTTAACATCAGGAAAAAAAATTAAATACAGATATCAACTTCAATCTTTAATATGTACAAAAAATATACGAAAGAAGAAATTACTTTTATTTTAATAAGAATAAAGTGTTTTTTTTTTCTTTGTTTTGACTTAAAATATTTTCTTTTGTTGTAGTTTAAATAATTTTTCTTTTTTTCTTTGTTTGGATCTTTTTTTTTCCTGTAAAGAAATTCGATAAATTTCACTTTATGAATTTTTTTTTTTTCAATCAGCATTTCAGAATTAAAATTTTAGAATTGTTAGATTTTCAAAATATACTTAAAAAAGATCCAAAATTTGATTATACTTTTTAGAGACCCAAACTGAGATCTAAAAGACAAAGGTTGTTACCAGTTTCAGGGTTGAGAGTGGTTTTGTTGTATAGCCATAATGATAATACGAAATTCAATGAACGAACAAAACACTTCTTTATAAAATTATATCTCTCATTTTATTCTTGAAAGGATTCCACTGTTTGTTGTTAGTTGAGAGATAGATGGAGAGATATATACTCAGATAGTGGGCTTCTTCTTGTCCCATACCTTCTTCCGGGATCCAGGGGCGTGCCAACGCTTGCAAGCCGAGACGCCTCTGCTCGGCTGCATGTCCCTGGCTAGACTCCCGATTCTGTGCCTTTGTCTTAATCTGACCGCATGGTTATCACGTGGTCTCCTTCCGGTTAAACACCTGTGTGGACCCAACTGCCCTGCCCTGTCCGGCCTTGTTTACTAATCACAACGTGACAGCTTGTCAAAGCATACGGGGTCACAAGGAACGAACCGAAAATCCATGTCATATGTTATATAACAGTTTTTGTTGAATCATTTAGCAATTCTATTTAAAAGCTACTATTAATGAAACTATGACTTTAAAGAAAATAAAAGTCACGATTGAAAATTACAAGAGATGATAGTTATTTGTTGGTCACATTATATTTAACCATTACGGTTTCTTTGTGGGTTATATAATGCCAAAGCCATTCTCCTAGAAGAACAGTCGTGGTACTATTTAATCTATAGCTGGGAGGATGAGGGGGTTCATGTTTGGCGAGCCCTCTACCTAAAACAAATATATTCATACCTTACCGGTTGTAAATGCACTTGGGAAACTTATCGGAGAAAGGAGTCACGAAAATTGCCTTAAAAAACCCAAAAAACCCACTCGTAATCTAAGTTACCTCAGAAATAAATCTTGCGTTATAGTAATTTACGAAGCTTTTTGCTTCGATGTGGCCCAAGGCCAAATGAATGGGGTACCCAATGAGACTCGAACTCACTCGTGTAAGTTTGCTAGTCAAGCTTACAAACCATTACACCACCAAAGGCGCCCATGAGTCTTGTGTTATACCCCTAATGATTTGGTTTGGTTTCTTTGTTTAATGGCATATCAACCTTTGTAGGTTATTTAATGCCAAAGCCACTCTCCTAGAAGAACAGCAGTAATGCTATTTAACCCATAGCTGGGAAGATAAGGGGGTTCATACCTTTCCCAAGGGTATTTGCCCGAAAGTGAACGTAATAGCGCGACTGGAGTACGAACACGCTAACTACGATTCCGCAGTGCATCGCTTTAAACATTACACCACGAGGACCGCCCCCACCCCCGAAAAAAAAATTACGAAGCAAGCGTCAAAATAGCGAAGACAGGAAGGAAGTTTTCGGAAGGAATTGATTGAATGATTGATCGATCGATTTTAATGGCACGTCAACCCGTCATTTACCTTTTTTAAAAGTTGTTTCTTAAGGGTTTTAGGGTCCTTTTATTGTTTTGTTTTTTGTTTTTGTCTTTTTGCACACGGTTCTATCGAATAAGTTTAATTTTTAAACTGATCTATTTAACAAATAGATAAGACCCAAACAGGTATTACTACTACGGCTCATAGTGGATCTGGGAGTAATGTCAATGAAAAGGTACTCTACACTCTCCAGTTCTCCAGGACTGGGGCCTCACCATCAAATGCAGATTAGTGTCATATCCAGATCACCCCTTTCGAGTGGGTATTACCCCCTCAGCAGATGATACAATCAAAATATTCTAAGCCTTATTGACAGGGTGTAGGGAAAAATTGATGTATTATTTTAACGACACAATTTTGTGAAATCTGTTAACAGATATAAATCGGAAACCAACTTATATATATATATATATATATATATATATATATATATATATATATATATATCAGGTTTTATATATCTCTAATACAATAGATGCTTATCTACGACACTGGTTTCATGTTTATCTATGACCACTGATTTCATGCTTAACTGCGACCACTAGTTTCATGCCATTTTTATACGACAATATACGACCACTAGTTTTCATGCCATTTTTATACGACAATTGTCAACCTGATGATTGTCGTATAAAGACGGCATGAAACCAGTTATCACAGATAAGCGTCCATGCTATTGAATAAATATAAAAACTAATATGTATTTATTTATCATTATATTATATGATAGCTCTGTCACTCTCCAAATTATACCACATTTGTTCTGCCACAAACCAACCAAGTGAAAAGTGACAACCATATATTGATGTAATATATATATATATATACATATATATATAGTAGGTTATCTCTCTCTCTCTCTATATATATATATATGTATATATATATATATATATATATATATTTATGGAGACATAAATATACATAAAGATTGATAGCGAGGGGGAGACAGACAACCAACTTTATATATATATACCTCTCTACACGAGAAAGATGTGACAAGTTGTTGGTGACCTTAGTCGAGTACGACCAGAAGGCTCCCTTTTCAATAGCTACTACACCGAGGTGTAGGGAAGAGCGCTACTCCTTTCCTAGGATTGTTCCACGTTACCTTTGATACGTACCTTATATTGCTGAGTGTTAAGCAAGGCGGTAGCAAGTACCATTTTTAAAGTCTTCCGTATGACGCGACCTGGGATTGAACCCATGTCTCCCGGACCATTGGCAAACACGCTATCCACAAGGCCAATGAGCCGGTTATACAGCCATAATGATGCTCTATAAAAATACGAAAGTAAAATTTCCTTCACCAGATGGAGACACAGACTTCTTTGACACTGCTGCTGCTGGTGTTCATTAAGAGAATACATTAGCCCCATAACTATTCATGATCTGTCTAGACAATATACTTCGAACATCGATTGGTCTAATGAAAGAAAGTGGCTTTACACTAAAAAAAAGACAAGAAGCAGACTATACGCAGCAGAAACTATTATGGATGCATACAATGCCAATGATATAGCGCTTCAGGTAGATACACCTACCCAAGCCGAATCTCTGTTGTATAGTCTAGAGCAGGCAGCGAGTGGCATTGACCTCCACGTAAATGCAGGCAAAACAGAATACATGCGTTTTAATCAAAAAGGAGACATCCCCACTCTAAATCGCAGTTCTCTGAAATTAGTGGACAAATTCATGTACCTCGGTAGCTACGTCTTATCTACTGAAAGTGACATCAGTATGCGCGGAGCGAAGACATGGACTGCTATCGATAGGTTATCGATCATATGAAAGTCTGACCTATCCGATAAAATGAAATGTGTTTTCTTCCAAGCAGCAGTTGTGACAAGTATCATCATCATCATATCGTGCTGGTAGCACGGATATCCCTGACCCTCTCTCACCACTTTTCCCAATCGTTCATCGCCTCAGGCAGGTCTTCTGGACAACATCCCGTATCCTCACATAGTTGCTGAATGTATGTTCGTGCTGGTCGTCCTATACTACTAACGAAGCGAAGAAAGAGAAAGCTGCACGGGAGCTCCATAAGAATGTTACGAGCTATATCAAACAAATCCTAGGAGCAGCATCCCACGAAACAACAGTTGTACGGCCACATACCTCCTATCTAAGTAAGATAAACAAGGCATGCGGGATACTGCTGGAGAATCAAAAATACTATCATCAGTGACATTCTCCTATGGGACCCCTTCACATTGACGTGCAAGTGTTGGACGACCAAGAAGAATATACCAACAACAGCTCTATATGGATACAGGATGTTGACCAGAAGACTTGCCAGGAGGGAGGGATGGATAATAGGAACAATTGTCGAGAGAGACTCAGGGAAATCCATGCCTGCTGAGCGACTTGATGATGAATGATGACATCTGTTTTGAATTCAGAGTTTTCTTCTTTTAAACTGGTTGCCCTACCAAGGTTAAAGAGCCAGTCTGCCCTACTATTTACCATACTTGTAGGGAGAATAGTTGGCTTCATATCTTTCCCAAATTCATACAGTCTCCTCCAGGATTTGAACTTCGGTTGCTAAGTACAGGGTGCCTCAAAATAGATGCAATTCATTAATATGATGATTTATAACAGAGACAAGAACATCCATGTCAGCTGGTATGAGTTTACGATTGATCTGGATTCTGTATGGGTACAGCTAAAGACCTTTCTTTAAGATTCTTTGCAAAGATGCACGTGAAAGTTCATGAAGACGTCTTCGGGGGGACTTTTTCGGACTCCTTCGAATAGTATCTCTCACTGCATCCTAATTGTTAGGACATCTTGCAGCCAACTTTCTGCCAGATTTGGGATTTTCTGCCTTCTTGTTGAAATTGTTTACTGACCTTGTGACTTGAAATTTTCATACCCAAAGATAAATTTGACTTTTCTGTGAATAATTGTTAAAGTTAAACTTCCTGCAAAATTTTGCTTGCACAGATTTGAATTATATTTGTCTCCAAAAAAGTAGAGCCACAGAATATCTTTTCTTCTCTTGTCCAAGGCATTGCGATCAAGGATTAATAATTGTTATCGTATACTATTTTCAAATCTGAAATAAAAAGGAACACAATATTATTACTAGTAGAGTTATTAGCAACCAAATGGGTGCCATGTATATTGTGACAGCCAGTATATATATATATAGTGAGTTGTTGTAGTCTGTAGTCTAGGGCGACCCGAAGGCTCCCTTTTCAAAAGCTACCACACCGAGGTGTAGGGGAGGGCGCTACTCCTTTCTCTGGATTGCTCCACTTTACCCTCAATACATACCTTGTATTGCTGAGTGCTAAGCAAGGAGGTATCAAGTACCATTTTTAAAGTCTTTCGTATGACGCGACTTGAGATTGGACCCAGGTCTCCAGGACTTTTGGCGAACACTCTTACCACTAGGCCAATGAGATAGTTGGCTTCATATATTTCCCAAATGCATACAGTCTCATCCAGGATTTAAGCTCCAGACACTAAGAATATTTCTTACGATGATAAGCGTTACGCCACAGACGATGAGTGTGTGTGTGTGTGTGTGTGTGTGTTGACGATTAAACCTTTTGAAACAATCTAGCAAATTTTAATTCAAGTACTATGAACATTAGTTGAATGAGAAAGCCAGCAATTATAACTCAATCAGAATGCAGCTTTGACTTAAACTGTTCTGTGGTATTGAAGTAGTCCACCCACACACGTCTACACGATGATTCAGCTGCCTTAACAACGAGTGAATGCTGTTACACTGTATTTCAAATATAAGATATTCTTAAAAAATGAAAATAAAAAAAGCTTAATCATAAAAAGAGTATATTTCAGGCCAGCGCGTTTCTAATATAGCCCGGTTCTACTAAGTCAGATATAAATGTATACCTTTCATTCTCAACCTTAAACCCTACTCATAATATAAATTATGACTTTAAAGGTAAGGGAGGTCTCTGTCGGGTAGTGGCTATCTTGTTGGACTGAGATAACCTTGTAAGTGGGATCGAATTCGAGTCGCAGCCTCACTTTCGAACTAATATCCTTATCCCCCTTGCCCAGTCGGCTGGGGCTGTAAAATACACCGACTGCTTCTCTGCAGAGGAGTAAGATCCCCACACCAACGAGTGTCCTGATATGACACTGAACAATCTGATGGTGAGGTTCCAGTGATGCTGATACTTGAGGGAATGCGGAGTACCCCTTTATTGCCATCGCTCCCAGGTCCACTCTGGTCCGGTGTGGTAATACTTGCTAGGGCTCTATCTATGGGCTAAATAGAACTAACGGCATACTTATGCTAAACTGAATTGTTTGACTAAACTGAATTGCTTGAAATAAAAATATTTTTGACAATTAAACCGTACTTACATTTAAACACCGGACATTGGCATGTGGTTAGAGTGTTCGCCTAATAGTCTGGGAGACCTGGGTTCAATCCCAGGTCGAGTCATACCAAAGATGCTATCTTGTTTAACACTCAGCATAATAAGGTAAGGATCAAAGGTAAAGTGAGTAATCCAGGGACAGGAGTAGCGCCCTATCCTACACCTTGGTGAAGTAGCTATCGAAAAGGGAGCCTTCGGGTCACCCTCGACTACGGTCGCCAACTTACTTTTACATTTAAACTACGTGCTTATGCTAAACTGAATTCTTTGAAATGGAACTGTTTTTTGACATTGAAACTGTACTTACGCTAAACTGAATATTTTAATATAGAACTGTTTTGACATTTAACTGTGTGTAAACAAAATCTGTACTTATACTAAACTGAATAAGCTGAATTAGAACTGTTTGACTAAACTGAAAAGCTTTAAATAGAAATGTTTTTCACAATTAAATTGTACTTACATTTAAACTGCGCATTTATCCTAAACTGAATTGTTTGAAATAGAAATATTTTCATAAAAATGGATTTGGCGTTAAATAACCTACAAAGGCTGATATGTCATAAAATCCAACCAACCAACCAACCTTATCCCCTTGCTATAGGTTAACTGGGCCATTGGTCGACTGAGAAAATTCTTCGCCAATAAACGGTAAAAATATACTTAATAATAAAATAGCAAGTGGGTAGAGTATTTGCCAATGGACCGGGAGACTGGGGTTCAGATCAAGTCATACCAAAGACTAAAAAAATGGTACTAGATGTCGCTTTGCTTAACACTCAGTATCATAAGGTGCGGATCAAGGGTAAAGTGGAGCAATCCGGGGCAAGGAGTAGAGCCTTCCTCTACACCACGGTGTTGTAACTTTTGAAAAGGGGGCATACGGTCGCCAACTTTATGGGTTAACTCGTACTACCAATATTCTTCAATAAGGTTGCTATGGCATTAAATAACCCACGAAAGTTGATATGCCATTCGACAGAGAAATCAGACCAAACCTTTAAATGTGCTATCTTTTCCGCTTTTATTCAAGAAGAATGTCATTTGATTACATAAATTTAATTCTGATTTATTTCCCTTGTCTAATACAATGACAGTCGTTGCATTAGGTGTTCTGGTAACAACTTAATTTAATCAAATTTGTTGGGAGTTATTTTAATCTGAAACCTTCTTTTCGAAACTGTTAAACACTGTTATATTATTATTTGACACTTCTTATCTCACTTCCCACTCGTCGCTAATCGAATTCGTATAGATGCACCTACACACCTACGCAATTATTTTATATACGTAAAGATAGTTTAACAAATACCCATCATTCAAGGAAACATAAAAATCTGTCTGATCAGCCTATCTAATTCTATATAAACTTTATTATTTCTCTCTCTCTCTCTCTCTCTCTCGCTGTTAATGTGTGTATGTAC